>CM077345.1:6992552-7484041 GCA_039655645.1 Ammopiptanthus mongolicus
ATTTTTTTTTATAATTATTTCTTATTTTACAAAATTATATCAATGTGATTCCTTTTTTATTTTTATTCCGAAATGATTTCTTATTTTGTAAAGTTATATCAATGTGGTCTTTTTTTTTATTTCGATATAGTCCCTCTTTTATTTTTTTATTCCAGAAATGATCTCTTATTTTATAAAAATTATATCAATATAATCCTCTCCGTACCACAATTTAAATGAAAAAGATTACATTAAAACCTAAAATAAATATAAATGATCACTTCGAAATAAAAAATAAAAGAAATCAAAATAAAACCTAAAACAATGATAAGATATCAAAAAATATAATTTAGCTTTTTTTTTTTCATGATCATTTCTTTAGGCCATCTGTTAGATGCGGGAGATTAAAAAAAAGGAAAAAAAAAAAAAAAAAAGGAACGGCGTGTTCCGTCCGTGTAGTGATACCCACTATCTATCTAGTGGCATTGTGGTATTTCCCACTAAATAGAAGGGTATTTGTGTTTTGTCGCTTCTTCTTAATCCTTCCTCGATCCTAAAAATTCCCAACGCGAGACAATAAAGAGGGTAGTAGTTAGTTACTGGTGTTGAGTGCAGTGTAGACATTACAATCACATGCCATGAGCTAACCTTCCATTCAATTCAATTCAATTCAATTCAATCTACAACAACAACATTACTGTCCATTCATTCATTCATTCATGTTTCCCACCGCCACGGACCAACCTAGTCGGAGCTCCGACTCCGAATCCGGATCCAGCGATTCAGCCCACTGGATCTCTGACACAATCAACGGCGGATCTCTTCACCACGTCGACCTCCACACCGGAACCAACGGCTGGGCTTCTCCACCCGGCCACGTCTTCCACCTCCGCTCCGAAACCTATTTCACCAAACGGCAAAAATCCCCCGCCGGCGACTACATCCTCTCTCCGGCAGGCGTGGACTGGCTCAAATCCACCGCCAAACTCGACAACGTCCTCTCACGCTCCGACAATCGCGTCTCCCACGCGCTTCGTAAAGCCCAAGCCAGCGGCAACTCCATGAAGAGCTTCATCTTCGCCGTCAACCTTCAGGTTCCAGGTAAGGACCACCACAGCGCGGTGTTCTACTTCGCGACGGAGGATCCGGTTCCTTCCGGTTCGCTCCTTGGGCGGTTCATCGAAGGAGACGATAGTTTCAGGAACCATCGGTTCAAGCTGGTGAACCGGATCGTGAAGGGACCGTGGATTTTGAAGAAGGCGGTGGGGAATTACAGTGCATGCTTATTGGGGAAGGCGTTGACGTGTAATTACCATAGAGGACCTAACTATTTTGAGATTGACGTTGATATTGGAAGCAGCGCCATCGCGAACGCTATATTGCACCTAGCGTTGGGGTGTGTGACGAGCGTGACGATTGATATGGGGTTTGTGGTGGAGGCGCAGACGGAGGAGGAGTTGCCGGAGAGGTTGATAGGAGCTGTTAGGGTTTGCCAGATGGAGATGTCGTCCGCAACCGTCGTTGATGCACCGCCCAACAACGCACCGCCGCGTGGGATAGGATTCAACAAGGTCAATCATCATAATAAATAAATCTTAGTGGTAAAAACTAGAAAACCATTTTTTGTATGAGTTTTGATTTTCGGCAGTTAATGTGGACTCTGCTTAAAACTTTATGGGTTCTTATCACATGTCTCACTGTAATTGGTGAATAAAGAAGAGTGATAAATTATTTGCCGAAATTTGGGTACCATTGCAAATTCTTACTGCCACCATCTTATTTCTTTGTTTACTTTGACAATTGAAATAATGAAAATGTGAAAGGGGAAAAACCGTTGTAGGCAGAGAGGGATGGTTGTTCGATGAGTGCATTGCATTGTGTAACTTCACTTTACACCTTTCTTAATCTTTGGTTGGGTGGACTGGACGGTGCGTGGGGAGGGAGGAAAGGAGCATATTTGTGTGGAGTGAAATTTTTAGATAGCTACACACTCACTATTCATGTTATGGTACTTAAATTAGTATTTAATTTAATATATATAAAAATATTTTTAAAGATTAATTAATATATTTTAAACACGATTTTCATAACCTTATAAATGTAATAATTTAAATGACAAAGAATAATGGTAGGTAAGAATTACTCGTGGGTGATTAGTGAAGTGAATGGAATCGCACTCACTGTGGAAAAGTAGCATAAAGCGCGGCACACCGTTTCCAGGCTTGAAATCAACGCATTTTGGATATTTTCGTGTACACATATGCTTAAGTAGCATATGTGAATAATGTGAGTGTGAATAATAGCATGGTTCTTCCTTACATGAATGATATCATTGATAGGAACTCTTTCTGATATTGGGGTCCGATGGGTGTTCTTGTTGCAGCTGCAGCTTGAGGGTTGCGGCTGATCCGTGTCAATAGGGGATCAAAGAGTGCTTTTAATAGCATTGGCTAATACTTGTCTTCAAAAATTGTTGAAAGAAAATTTGGTTTCTAATGAATCGATACAAATACAATGTAGCGGTTTGATTCTGCCAGAGTGGGATTATTATAGGACAAAAGACAATCACGGATAAATAAATAAATAAATAAAGGTTGTTAATTTTGAGAGTCAAACAGCACACGAACCATACTTCTATGTGTTGCGTACAGAACCTTTCTATTGTGATCATTGAGCGATAACATTTAGAGATGCTGGGATTATGGGACAGCGACGATTATTACTACATTGCTCTTTTTTGCTTTTGTAAAAATCTAGTTTGAACGGACAGGCAGACTGCTTAGTTTGTCAGCAGAATATTTGTTATAAAATAATATATGAAGTAGACTCTAGTTATACCTTTAATCACAATAGTCTTTAGGTGAATCATTCATTGTGTGTGTTTCAAATTTAATGCGTATGCGATGTGGGATCAAGATGAACAAAGGCTGTTCGCCATTTTCAATTGTCGAAAGTGTTTTGAAAGTGAAGATTTGAGAGTTTGGAATTTAGAATCATATAACTTTGGGCTATCTCCATTGAAGAGGAGAATCATACTTAATAACGTAGCACGTCGTGAAGAAGGATGGCCAATCTGGCTCCATTTTATTCCCGTTTTTTAACTTATTTTTTACCAAGAGCTATTGGTATTTGAATGTCATCATAATAATCAGAGGCACGTCTATTCTCTGGCTGAGGAAAAGAGATACTCCGGTTGTGTTTATTTGAGCATCATTCAAATTATCCAAAATAAAAATAAAAACATTTGATACTCTCAGTTGAACAAAATAAAGAATGTATACAATACAGTAATAATACATTAATTAACTGGGTGACTCAAGTGAGTCTCATTGGTGGCCATAGTCCAAGGGAAGGACCTCCTCCCTGACATCAATGACTTCTTCAATTTCAATTTCCTTAGCCTCGTACTCCTGCTCTTCTTCTTCTTCATCACTCGCTTCTCCATCCCTAAGCTTCTCTCTCTCTAACTTGTCTTCTTCATGCAACCTCGTCCATTCATTCACCCATCTCTCCCATTCTTCTTTCAACATCCTCCTCTTCTCTCTATCCTGCTCGCTCAACAGCATTGAAACATCTTGGTCCTCTGCCTCGTACTTCTTGCTGTACTTCTTCAAGTTCTTAGCGATCTCTTCCTCTTTCTCAGGACTTAGCACAGATGGCGGCCTTGGCCGCCACAAGAACTGCCATTACATTAAAACCCACCAGAATATGTCATTGTTAAATTTGCACAATCTCAGTACAACACTAATTATTGCATGACATTCTAAAACAGTCAGTCATGTATTGATAAAATTATAAAAAGCAACTAAAAGATATAATTCATATATAGCATGGACCATAGAAAAGGTTGATACACACCATCCCTTCTAAAACAAGTCAAGGTATCTATGAAGCAGTTAAGCACTGACACTAACATGGACACACAACACGACGCGGACATGGACACGGGGAGAGTTTAGCACCAACATAACTACTTAAATTACTGCACATGACCCTAGAATTGCATCACATATATGACCATGCTTTTACTTTAGAAACACAAACAGACAGCTTAAAGCCAGATTGATGGAATAAATACCTGAAAGAAATGATCCTTCAGTATCCGATAAAGAAGCCTTCCATGAAAAGACCAAATAGTGAACCCATTTTCCATTTCATGAACTGAGGTCACAGAAGTTGCAACATACCTCCAGAAGCATACAGGTTAGTAGAAGAAAACCAGACCCAACCAATTAAACAAAATAATGAACCTTTTTTCTGCTATATATCAGAAACATTTGAATTGTAGATATTTATCTACTCCGTGTTATTTACCTTCCAGTAGGATCCCATTCAACATCTGTCGCCATAAAATGCTCCGCTGTTGCCATAGTTTCAAGCTCATCGACATTATAAAATTCGAGCTGTCCATTGAAGCCTTTCAACCCTGCAAGTATTATGAAGCGGCCAGCGGGTGACCAGAAAAGGGCATTTGCCTGTTTGCCCTTGAGAGTAGTGAGCTTTGAAACTCGGCCAGCATGCTGAGCACTCCTCATTGAGTAAAAACTAACATCAGGCCTTGGGTTATCGCCATGAATCACCGCAAACCTATGGCCCTTTGGCTCCCAGGAAAATGCAAGGATCTTGTCATTTTTATTCTCAAGCTCCAACACTTCAATGGGTATGTCTCGCTCTTTTATACGAAAAAGCTCAAAGCCTGTGTATGTGGTTTTCTTGGTTTTCGTATAACGATCAACCTGAACAGCAAGGTACTCTCCATTGCTTTGCCAGTACATCTTGCAATCACTGACACTGAAAAGATTCTTCTGCCTGAGTTCCTCTTTACTGGGGACCTGAACCAGACTCACCTACAAAAGATGGAAATAGAGGATATTAATATATCTTTCCTCAAACAGCTCAAGCAGGCCTTCATCCATGCTAAAAGGCAGATCCATAAAATGCACTTACCCTAGCAGGTTGGTTCCCACCACCTGATTCAGGAACAAAAAGTGCAAAGATTGGATCAGTTGGTGACCAGCTGAAATCCATTACACTCTCGACCTTTAAGGACTTCTTGTCAATGAGAGAAAATGTCTCTGTCTCATATACAGAGATCATATTTTTCCCAAGTCTTGCAAAGTATTTGTCATCCTTTCCTCCACCCCATCTAAAAAACAATAATATTCTTCCACTAAGCAAACTAGACATAAGCAAAATAATAATACAATAATTATTTTTGTTATTATTACTACTACTATTATCATCATCATCATCATCATCATCATCATCCAAGCCGTTGAAAAACTAAAGAATACCTGAAAATGGGCCATGACACTCCTGTAACACCCCCAGTACCTCCAACAGCAAAATCATCAGCACTGCCCTTAAAATCTCTCATCACTTTTCCAGTTCTCACATCAAATATATTTAGCACAACCCTCTAAAGGGTAAATTGAATTTAGAAATAATGCCAATGAATCAACACAAAAAAAGATTAGTTAATTCTAAGAAGCAAATGCTTACATTTGCGTCTCGAGGATTGCTTGGTTCATGGCGACTATAGGTTACCAAATACTTCTCACCAGGTGAAAAATCAATAAGTTTAACCTGCAGTTGATATATCTTCAATGCTAAGTAATGAGAACATAGTGCATAACTGCATATTGAACAATGCATAATCAAGAGCCAAATTTAACCTGGGGATGTGCATAACGCATGAGGCGATTGAATGTTGTGGCACCTCCCCAAACTGCTGCCCCTTGCCTATGTACCGTTGCCAGGTATGGGCCCATTGGGGACCATTGTACAAAACTTTCAGTCCAAAACTGCACATTAAAATATAGTTAAAGTTTAAACACCCAGAATCTTGTAAACAAGCATAATCACAAAGCAATGAAGCATGCAAAATATAGGACACAAGTTTTCACTCACAGGACGCTTATAAACTGGATCAGGCTTCAAATGTCGTGCATCATTCCATAACACCTCAGTATCTGAACCAGCACGAATCACAAACTGGTCTCGAGCTTTAGGGTCAGTCAGCCAATGTTGAAGATTTTCCTGCAACAGGTTATATAGCAAAGCTTGTAAGGAGAGAAAATCTATCTATTTGTCAGAGATTCATCATTGAAGTGTACTGTAGACCGTAGAGATCCAATGGTATATTCTAAACACCATTCATAACATAACTATGCATGCCGATGTACAGACAGATACATGAGTGAAGCAAATGCACATGATTGATGACACCCACCACACTAACCATAATACGTATGGCAGGATGATTTTGGAAAAATTTAATGATTAAAAGAGTAAAGGAACATAAAATAGGTCGAGCGACATTACGTATACACTATAAAAAAAAAGAGAGACATAGCAAAGTACTATATCAATATCCAATGGACATGATTAATAATTGTAAAAATTTGTGCAAGCTGGGAATCCAACCTAATTAATCCATGAGATATAAAAATATAAATTTGTCAATTAATTGCTTATTAGAAGTTTAGTCAAGAATACATCATTAATGTTGAAGTAGCCCATAAATCCATGGAATCCTGAAGCATAGAACAATTTTATGAGATAAAGACCAAACAGAATATGAAGAGAATATACATAGGTCTCACAACTTCAACAGAAAAAAAAAAAAATACAATTTGCATTAATTTTGGCTAGCTGGGTTGCCAGATAATCTTACCATAGAAAATATATCTACAGAACAACAACCAAACGAGTAAGCAGATCTAACAAAAACATAATTGATCAAATATATTACCCCAGGTGTATATGGACTAGTTTCAGGTGGAGCCCACTCATCTGGAACTTTCATGAATCTATCAAAGTCATCAAACATATTAACAGAAAATATATGCGACCGATCCAACTTGTATCCATGTGTCTTCTCTTTAGCAAGCTCAGCTTCCTAAAATGAAACCCAAAATGAATCACAGAGATGATGAGACCATTAATCTTGCAGATTGTGCTAAGAAGGGATTTTTTGGTTAAACTAATCATTTGATCCCTATACATGACACTGATTTTGAATTTGGTTCTTATGCGTGAAAAATTTTGAAATCGGTCCATATATGTACAATTCTTTTTAATTTCGTCCACGCAATTTATTAGTGTTATAAAGCCGTTTGTTGAAGTTAAATATAGGGACCAAATTGAAAATGATTATCACGAATAAAGACCAAACTAAAAATGATTATCACATATAGGGACCAAAAAAATTTGAATTCGGTCCCTACATATGACAAACATTTTCAATTTAATCCCTATACTTTAAGTCTTTAACTCCAACAAACGACGTTATATTACCAATAAACGGCGATGACCAAATTAAAAATAGCCGTATATATAAGGACTGATTTAAAACAATTTCACGTATAAGGACGAAATTCAAAATCAGTGTCACGTATAAGAACCAAAGGATTAGTTTAACCAGATTTTTTTTTCAACTTGTGAAAGCAAAGTACATTTGTTCCTGAATCCTGTTGGCAGCCAACATTTCGACAAAATTTAAGAAAGCTTAATAACTTAAACATAAGTGCGACAACAAAACATAAACAAAATACTTGCACCAAATGTAATAAAACACATATATCCATACAATGGACTATTAGTTTTACAAAACCAGAGTTGAAAATAATTAAAATAAATGAAGTAAATTAATCGGGTTTCACTAGCAAATAAAACCTTTGAATATATGAACATAGCAGCAAAAGTTCTTACTTTTTTAGTAGATAATAATATTCAGGGAAATGTGCAGTTGGGTAGGTGGCTAGGATGCACCTGAGGTGTATTATACTCAATAAAGCAATAACCCAAAGTTTTCTCAGTATATGGATCAACAGGCATCCAGAGGCGATCATCCTTACTGACACCAATCTGGCTATAGATTTTTCGTACAACACCTTCAAGCTTCTCAAACTTCTCCCGAGGAACAACAGGGAGATTGTCCACAACTATAATGTTGCCAAACCCAGATTCAAACTCTAGATTCTCCTCTTGGTAAATATCATCATCATCACTGCCATTTCAAAATAATAATAAAGCATAGATTTTTTTTCTTCATAATTTATGGCAGGTAGCAACAAAACATAAGTACCCATGATGCATTTCTTCACTCTCTTTGTCAGAAAATGGAAAAGCTTTTACCTTTTGATGCCAAAGTCTTGGTCAGGAGGGAGACGAATAGAGTCAAGATCAATGGTAGATAAATCGACTCCGAGCCTAGATGCTGTGTCTTCAATCTCTCTCATAACCGTAACATCCGCCATAACCACTTGCTCTGTGACAAAGAAAACAAAAAAAAAAAAAAGGTTTTTTTTATGGCTTTCGGCTTCACAGACAGAATTTGAAGCAAACAGTGGAGAAAGGTGAAGGTGGTGAATGACACAACGGGTTTTTCTACTTTCTGGAGTTCGCGACAAGAATAATTGATTTATTCTTTGTTTGATGCGAGGGAAAGTTTTATTGTAAAATAAATTATATTTCTGAAAATGAGGTTCTCAACCATAAGATTTTCAAGAATATTAATAAAAGATGTTTAGTTAGCTCTATAGTTTCTAAGAATAATATATGACATTCCCAATTTCATATTTGATTCATTTGAAATATTTTTAATAATATAATTCATTTTTCAAAAGTACTCTTATATTCTCTCTTTTTTAAAAATAAAGTTTCAATAGAAAATTGATCCATTAGCACTACGGGTCCTAGGTAAAATTTACATGCTATACACCACCCAAGTCATATAAATTGATCCATTAGTCAAGAAGTAAATAAAAAAAATTTATCAAAGGCAAATACTTTAAATTCAATGAACAAGACATGCTAATGCAGGTATGTCACTAGAAGCTTACAACGAATTGCTATACGCCACCCACACACAGTAATTGGAAACACCAGAACAAATGAGATAAGTGAAGAGAAGGAGAGTGTTCTTACAAGGGAGAAGATAGAGAGAACCACGACCATAAAGGAAGAATGTGCTGAGACAAAAAGGAACGTAGAGTGAGAACACAAAGATTTAGTTTTAAAGAAATTAATTAGGGTAATAAAGTAATTTAACCTTTCAAAAGTTTCATCTTCTTTCCGGACAACTTTTTTCTCACCCTTATTCATAGGATTGGGACTTTCAACTTTCATTTATAAACTCTATTTCAGAGAATCTTTTATGTTCGAAAACATATTTTTTCTCTTATATCAAATGTGGGAAAAGTCTATTCCCAACTCACATTCCTAAGAATATGAAAATATCTCTTATATCAAATGTCACCGTTATGTTTTGCTGCTTAGTTTTTTGTCTTTTATCTTACTTACAAAAAAAGAAAAAAAAAAAAAAAAAGACTTGGCCCAAATGCTTATTATTCAATTGTTTCTCTTTGTTCCTGCGATTTTCACTGGAGGGAACTGAAGTGCTAGAAGGTCTTGCATGCATGGACATAGTCCTCTATCCAATACAATCAATCAAATTTTCAATAACTACTAAAATAATAAAAAAAAAAAAATTGATACAATACTAAAATAATAATTTAAAAAGACAACAAAACCTTTACAAAATTTGTTTTAAAGTTTTTTTAGCATTTTGATTGATTGATGGTGCCACGTACACAATTTACTCCTCCAGTACTCTGCCATTAGATTTCGTAAGCCTAAATCCATAAATAATTACATTATTTTTCTAAGAATTACTCCAAAATCAACCCATATTTTTTCATGAAAAAATATTGTATATATATACAAATTTGTTTATCACAAATTGTCATATTGTAGTGTGAGAATTCAATTCATTCTATTCAAATTAAATTCATGCTAACACAGTTATACAACCACCTAATATTTGGGAAATTTTGTATAAATGGCCTGCGCTATTTCCCTTCGGCAACTTTTGTATGCATTTCTTGGAGTAGTTCCTTAGTTGAGGTGGTTTACCCAAAATAAACTTATGTAAGTATTTTATTTTATTTTTTTGAGGGGGTGGGGTGGGGTGGGGGTGGGCGGTTGCCTTTTAAAGGGTTTCAAACTTCTGAACATAACATAGGAAGCAAATGAGAAAAGAATTATGCTAAGGACAAAGGAATCGGTTTTCTGTATACCACTTTGAGACATGAAAATTAAGACTTAATGATAAAAAGGCAACAAGTGAATCCATTATCTATAATTCTATACCTCCTCTCTTCCTATCCCTATAAACTCGCTCGGTTTACCCATGTCTGTTCATAAAAGGCAACAAGGATAGACATCGTGATGGGAGTTTACAGAAAACCATGCTGCATGCGGCGGTGGAATAAAATTCGATTGTCCTAAAAAATGATTCGATTGTCCTAAAAAATGATGTCTCGATGTCTTCTACCAATCAAAGGTTGAGGATGTACATAAATATTAATGAATTATGATTTTATTTTATTAAGTAATAAATTATCATTGGTGGAGGATAGAGATGTGACAGAAAAATGGGATAAAAGATTTTTATCCCATTATATGGAGCTCCTTGTGACCTCGTCTACTATTATACATCATAATATATGTTTTTTATGTTCATCCCTAAGTCAAAGAAAAGCCAAATATTATATAATATAAGATTATAGTTCAGTAAGGCTACAACAAATTTAGGCAACTTTTCTAACAACTTTACTACCTATTATAACGCAAAGTACTCGTAGTTAGCATTATAAAAACAAATTGTCTGCCCTGAAAGTTGTTTGAAAATTTATTCACAGGACATTTTCGAGAAACAATCTAGTATTCTAGTTCTCATTTTTATGTCATAAGATGTCAATATTACCACTCCCAAAGAAAAACAGATCACACGACTAACAAAGAATTGAGAAACAAGTAGAACAACACAAATAAAATCATCTAGAGAAGCTGTTGTTTGGGTGGTATCTTCCATCATGCATAGAGAGCCTTTGGTTTCTGCATCATATTTTTTGCTATGCATTAGCTGCTGCACATGAACGTCGAATTTCACCCTCATCGCCTGTTTTGACTCCAACACTGGTGAGCTTCAAGAATGACTGCCCCCAACTTTCAAAGAAAAGTTCTTGATCGTTCGCAAAATTCTCCACTAATTTCCTTGTGCTATCATCGTTTATCAAAACAGAATCTGACTGGAATAGCCCTTTGTGGAGGAGAAGATTTCTGTAGTACTGGTTGTCAAAGACCATAGATGTTTCAGGATCATTGTTCACTGCCACAGATGGCATTGCACCTGCTGGACACTGTTTCATTAGCTCATTAGCATAGCTACTGTCAAGGGTTTTGTCAATGAGCCTAAGCTTTCCCTTTGAATCTTCTTGGAACCTATCTCTAAATGTGTTACAATGAGCAGTTCCTATGGTGTGAGCTCCTGCAAAGTTTACTAAATTAGTATCATGTAGTATGATATTAAAGCAAATACTAAGAAAGATTAGTGCATGCAATATGCAATGGATGACTATCAATTACATTACATTACATTATGAGATATTTATGCCAAACAGCGCCTGTTTGAATATCCAAATTCTAGACAGAAATTTGATGAGGAGGTTCTCATCTACAAAGCATCTATTATAGTTCAATTCCCTTGCTTTATGAAATTTTGCCCCAGGACAAAAAGACTTCAAAACTCAAGTCGAAGTCCTAGTAAATTGTAAAATGTAAATAAAATAGATCTCAACTCAGGGTATTAAGAGGATGAAAAATCAAAGGAAAGAAGATTGTTAAAAGAGAAGAAAACCAATAATTAAGATCATTCATTCCCTTGTAAAGTTACAACTGTTTGACATAGACCATGCACCTGAAAGGACAACAAGATCAAGTAAGGACAATCCTTTAGTAGTGAAGAGCTTAACCATCTCATCCATTGTAAAACTGGTGTCCACAATGTTGGGTCTGACATTGGAAGCAACTGAAACCATCCCATCTCTTCTGCCAGTAGGAATCGGAATCATTGGTCCACCAGCCTGTTCTCAAGTGCCCTTCAGTTAATTACTGTGCCAAGAGAGATGTCAATGTATTGATGAAGAATGTAGGCAATGCAATGAGGAAGAACTTACAATTTCCACCGCATCTCTAGCAGCCAGAGCAATTATGTCTGCACAAGAAACAGTTCCAGGGCAGAAGATCTCAAGGACTCTTTTTGCTGATTCTATAACTGAATATCCTCCAACAGACCTATTTCCTGGATCAGTTTGCTCTGTGTTATTCCCTTGCAGCATCAAAGATGCATCACACCCCTGCATATCATTAAATGGTCCATTACATCAAGGAAGATGTGGATGGCCACTGTAAGTCATAATCAAATTGAAAAACCAGCAGTGTGTACTATGCTGATTCCCTCACTACTGCATGCAACCGCTCTGAGGTCATCTAAACTTCAAACCCATTTGAATGTTTTCCATCAAATAATCATTTTTGTATCTGTTGAATGTTTAATTAGGAGCCTCTAGCCAGGAACAACTAGCTAAGTCCCTCAGGAAAGGTTATAAAACAAATTAAAAGGAAAAGGTCTTGCTAATCACTGCTCTTAGAGGGCTAGTTAAGTCATCCAAAAAAGATAATTATTCATTGAAAAACAAAGTATATCACTTCCCAGTATATTAAATGCACAACTTTACATAGAAACTAACTTTTTTAATTTCATAACGAGTGTACTAAATGTACTGGTTAGGATTTGCCAAAAGTTAAATGCAAAGGAAGAAGAAGAAAAGGTGCATGATAATGTGTTGGTAACTGAATTTAGTACTTTACAACCAGATTTCTTGAAGCAGTATGGTTTAACTTTAACACAGTATGTTGGAGCATTGTCAAGAAGTGGCAGTCCAACACTAACCTCCACAAAGCAATCATGGAAAACCAAGCGAAGGAGCCTTCCAGGAATGGAAGGATCAGTAGAAGATGAAGAGCTAACTGTGTTTCTTATGATAAACTCTGCTGATGGGCATGAAGCTGCATAGAAGTTGAAAGAGAGGCTAGCTGAAACAGATGCAGCAAAAGAAAATATAAAAAGACAAGAGACAGCTTTGGAAAGAATTAGTGTTCTTGTCTCCATAAAACCAAGTTTTTAGTCGTTTTGGGGTTCAACCGCAAGAGTGTTTGCAGTATGAATAGACCCTTTCATTTGATAATGAAACATATCATAAAGGAGAATATAGATACAGCAAAGGTGGCCAGGAATTTAAAACTACATTTATGTAGTTAGTTGAAGTCAGTAGGTAGATGGGGGATTTGGTTATGCAGTTTCTCTCAACCCCAATACTTGAAGGCTTCTCTGATCAAGCATTTAAAGATGCTTCCCGGTAACTCTTAATATTATTATATACAGGAGTACTTCAGTAATAGAAACAGTTACTTCTGCCAAGCGTTACTGATAAAAGGTGCTAGAATTACTAGAGAACTGCTTCGGTACTTTCATTACCTACGGTCAACGGTTAAAACAATTTGTCAGATTACATGATAGAGTAAACTGACGGCATCTTCAATAGTGCAATTTATTGAAATTGTTTAACTTTTCTTGTTAGTGAGTTCCGTTATACTATATCACCATTTTTTATTTTATATTACTTTAAGCAATCCTTCACTTCAATAATATAACTTTAAAAAGTTAAAGTGCTTCTATAAGCATCGATGTTTACAACTGGATATCATGTCACGTGTGCTGCAAGCCTCCAACAATATCATGTAAGAACCGGTTCTAGCCGTGGTATAATTTGCAAAACCATGTGATATCCCGGACTCTCTTTAGTCTTTACTCATGTTCTTAGTTGCACCCCATTCTAAGGGGCGCACATTGAACGTCACCCTTAGTTTGCTCAGAATGTTATTCCTGTGCTCATGTTATTAAGTTTTTCCAAAGTTTGTCGTAATTTATTGATTTACCATAAATCTATGGCTTGCGCGTTGTATATCGTGTTGGATGATTTATGAATAGCCGTGGTTCCTTATGGAGACAAAAAATGGCACATCAAGAAGAGAAAAAAAACTCGAATATCCAACTAAAGCCCAATGTGGAACCCGGGCCAACCCGTTAAACATAGATACTTAACTTTACAATTAGTTATTACTATTTTCCTTTTTGGGTACGACTATTTATTATTATTATTATTTTTTGATAGAAATTTATTATTATTTTTATTAAAACAACAGAATTCAAATGATATTTCTGTATTTATCAGATTCTCTCACCACTTTCTCATCTTTCTTATTTCTTCTATAACATGTTAATTCTACTTTTAAAAATAACCTTATAAATTTTTCTCCATTCTCTTTCTTAATCACACCGGCATCCATAAAGGAACTTTACTCTTCCAACATATCTATACATTTTCGTACGACGCCATTTTTCGGTCATTTCCCTGTATGAAGCTTTTAATTACAGAACATGATGATTCTGGCTTATGGCCTTTGAATACCAAAGAGACGGAAGAAAGAGAACGGGCGGTACAGAACTAATGCGACAAATCCCTTGAAAAAGGAACCAATTTGCTCAACTTAGGAGGTTGTTGAGAACAACAGCATGGTCAGCAATTAAAGATCCAGCTGGACATAACAGTAATAATGCAACTGGCAAAATCATGGGTCATCACAATTTTAATTTTTGGTGGTCTCAGCTTAAGCTTAAGATTCGACAGCAGATATTTGATGGTAGAGCCACGACTGTAAATATGCCTAAAAGCTTTTTTTTTTCTTTTCTTTTCTTCTAAAATTAGGTTAGTTGATATACATGCATCTGAAGTTCTGAACTACATATTGGAGGATGAATCTCGTTAATACGCATCATGAGAATATTGTGTGTAAGCACTAGGCTTAAAATGCTAGCTGCAGATCATTAACAATTCAGCATGTAAATTGCAATGGCGATTCACAAATTCGAAGTCTCAGTTTCCACATCATCAACTTTTGGTAGCTCATCATCATTATCATCATCCACATCATCGATGGGAATGTCCTCACTGTCATAACCAACGGGGCCTAAAAATTTATCAAACCACTTGTCAGAGATTAACTCAAAAGGAAGAAGATAAAAATAATTCTTGCAAAACCAGAGTAATGCTATTAAACTTTTGCAATTATAACTGCGGAACAGTACAACTAACTTTTAAGTGGCACCGTAAACGCAGATGTAGCCATGCATACAGTTGAAAATGTAGTTGTGTAAGAAGTGTTATTCACTTATTCTACTTAAAATTAGCATTGCAAATTTAACAAATCTGGCAAAGGGCCTAATTTAGGCAAATTAGCAAGATAACTTGTCCAATTTATGTTGCAAAAGCCAATCAAGACAAGAGAAAGACATGCTAAGAAATCGTCTTTAAGTCGGGCACGTGAAAGAAATGTCGCCATGGTGGTTGCCAAGCAACATCACAGGGACTTGGAAAAACCACTACCAAGGACAATCAAGCACTTAGGTCAGCGCTAAGCTGAGAAGGGAATTTTTATCCCAGCGGGTTCTGTCCATAACTTTAGATCTCAATTCTGCATGTATCTTTTATCGCTGTTTGTTATAAACTTATAATTAATTCTACCACTTTGGGGATATCAAAATTGAATAGAAACCTGGTTGCATACATGACATTAAGCATAACTATCTTGCCTGTGTAGTGTAAAAACACATAAATAAATTAAAGATAATGAGAAAAATAATTAAATATATATTATTAACAATGTAAAACACAATTAAACTAAAAAATTTACATGCCATTACCTTCAAAAGTCTTCACTTTGGAATACTGAACAACAAGAACTTGTCATGCATCATCATTAGCAAGGGAAAAGTTAAAAAGGCTACTCATTACCTCTTTGAATTGAGGGAGATAGATAAGGTGACAAGGCCTTTGATTCAGGATTGCTATCAAGAAGATATGGAAGTTCTAGAAGCTGCAAAAGAGATTCTGTCTGAGGATTCCGAGAATACACTGCAAGGAATAAAAGAGATAACAAATAAAATTAACTCTTCTTCAGTTATATCTTAAAGTACATGGCACAGTGAAACAATGGCAAACATCATTAAAAGAAAATTGAGTCTTTTTCCCTTCTTCACAAGCTAAAACTATATTCTCTTAAAAAAAGTCAGAAAAATCAATTAGTAAAAGGTATGAATACAAGACATCAAAAGGATAGAAGAGCAGAGTTAATTTGTGGTTTGCAATGTAAGAATTGCACAGGGAAACAAGGAAATACCAGCAAAAGAACCATCAGAGTTGGATTGAGAAGGATCGTAACATGGAGCAGTTCTAACAAATTCAAAAGGTTTGCACCCTCTCTCTTGCAGCCTGCTTCTAACCCTTTGACGACAATCTTCCATCCCAAGATTTACACCTCTGTCAGCAAGTGCAAACAACATTGTTTTTACCTTCTGCTTTTTTGGAGGTCAGGGAGAGAAAAAGGGCAGGATAGAAGCAAAAGATTTCATATGAGGACTCAATTCCTAAATGTTAATTTATGTGTTTTCACATGCGCACACACCTGAAATCTGCACCTTTGGTTGTCAGTGGGAAGATAGAGTTGAACCTCTGTGTTATCGCTAACCATTCTTCATCATACAGAATCTCATAAGGTCCTTCCTCTGATTCAATTTCCACAATCTACAGACAAAGAACATGTCATGATTGTAGTCACTAACTCAAACGGTTAATACAGATTACCCTGCACATTATGATTTTACATCTATACCTGTAAGAAATCACGCCCAGCAATACATTTATCAAGTGCAAGGAATTTTGTCAGTGGACCTCCTTCCCCGTGTTGAACAAGAGCAGCAAACTTACAGTGTAAGTGAGCTGAAAACCAATAATGCGGTTTCAATTTTTCTAGAAGTTGAGCACCAGCTTTACTCCCAAGTCTTCTTTCATCTATCTGGAAAAATTATCAGCTAGAAAAATGAGATGGGGGAAGGGTTTACAAACAAAACTGAATATGGAACTAGAAATTCCTATGAAACATGCATCATTTACAGAGAATATATGACTGCTCCACAAATGATTACGCATAGGGTGGCTTCACTTTTCCCTCATATAAATCTACGACTCTATTAAAAGGAAAATTCTATTCTGAGACTAGTATCCTAACTTTTTACATTTTTAGCCTTATGAGTTGATATGTTGATGACCCCAAAAATATATTACACACAAAACTAATAACTTTGTCACTTCAGTTACCAATCAACTTAATATTTAGTATAAACATTACCTCTTGCTTAAAATAATGCTTGCGCCGAAGAAGCTCATTCGAATCCCCATAATCAGTGATCCCGACAGGCCAATCATGTGACATAAAAATATCAATGGGTTCCTGAACTTGACTGAGTTTGTGAACATCATATTCACGAACATGATACACAGACCTGATAGAATTCTGATCATAGGGAGGCCTCTCAAAGTGTCCTGCTCATATCTCATATTTTAGTTGTGGGACAAATGTTGTGCCGCATTGAATACTAATACAGAAACACATAATTCATGGACAGTGATACAGAAACAGAACAAATAAACAACCTAATTGATAGTGACGAGGATTATAAATTCCAGAGAGGCCAGCAATTCGGATATTCCCAAACCTGACTACGCCAGCAACTCCCAAGAAATAAATGTTAGGTGCAGCCCATCCTCCATAGTAGCTACAAAAGCATACATATCCAACAATTAATTATGAATAGACTAAGGTTATGCTTGGATGGATGGAGTGGAGTGTTAAAAATACCTTAACTCATTGTTTGGAAGTTTTTAAGTAATGGAGAGTAATGGTTAAGGATGTGAATACAAACCACTCCATATCACTCGAACCCTCAAATTTTCATACCCTCCAATCTAGGGTGTTTGGGAAGGAGTGAAGTGTAAACCACTTCATACCCTTTTTAAAAATTCACTTCACTCCATTAATTATCATAGTGACTTCCAAACAATGGAGTGAGATCTCCCAATGTTCCCTTGTTAAAACTTCCAAGCGAGTATTATACTATTACTTTCTACTTTATTCCATTCTAAACCACTCCATTTCTAAACATTATACTTCATCTCCTTCAAAACTCCCAAACATAGCCTAAATGAGGGAGTATATATATCAAGAGTGAGAGAGTAGAAAACTGACAGTTGCCACAAATAATTGGAAGCTTCGTGGTTGCCACCAATGAAGATGGTGGGGTATGGAGCAACCTCTAAGCCAGAATAATACTTCCAGAATGAATTCATGGAGCGATAGCGGGAGGGCACGTTCAAGCTCTTCAAGTCCTCCTCGTTCCTAACAGCCTAATTAACCAATCAACCAATGCCTATCAATGAATTCAAATTAATTTGCAACTGTGATTCTGATTGTGATTGTACCTGAAAATCCCCGCAGCAGAGAAGAAGGTCGATTTTTGTGTTCTGGGATTTTTCGAGATGTTGAAGGGTTTTGTACACATTCTCCAGATCGCCATGCATACATCCCTCCACCGCTATCTTCATCTCTTCTCACTTCAACTCCCAACACATCGCCAACCCTAAACCCCAACCCCAACCCCAACCATTTTTGTCATTTATCTACCTTACACCACCAAACACAAAAAATGATTTTTTATAAGGTCGTTTTTTATTATTATAGACCAAAATTTGCTCAAATAAAAGTTGGTACTTTCTTTTTTCTTTTCTTTTTTTGCTTCAAAATTTGGCACCTTCTAATTAACTATTAAGTGAATAACATAAGGATTTGATTAGTATGTATTATTTGTATAAAGATTTTTTATACTATCAATCAATTATCAATTATCATATCATTATAAATTTTTGAATCTTATAATAATTATCTTAAAGTCACACGGGATGAGTGTGATTGATTGAAAATATATCAAAGTTAAACTAACTAAATAATTATATTTTTTACTTAAAGTTGAACTATGATATGTAATGTTGATATACAATGACATATAGTGATTAACACATGACTTAGACTTGGATTTTATGCATTGATAGATTCTTTACATTCATGTATTTATCTTAATCTATAGTCAGATCTAATATAACTATTTTTACATTAATATATTTATATACACAAAAATTAATCAATAATTAACATCTCATGTAGTAACACAAAATGACTTTGAGAAAATCCATTTCTCAAGTAACCTACACTGGTGTTACATCAAGTTCAATAGACTGACTCCAATAGTTGGACTAGTAAAATTCAAGCTCATACTTAAATTTAGTCCAACTGGCCTAATCTGATGGATCAAATGTTACTGATTATTTTATATAACAAAAAAATGTTACTTATTACTAACAAAATGTTAGTCCGAATAATCAATATGAAATGACCTTGCATTTTTTCTTTGTTGACATGAGGGTCACAAAACCAGAAAATGAAAATATAAAAAAAATTCTAAACCAAAAGTAGAAAATGGAATTTTTTGCTTATTAATAATTAATAATATAAAAGTTTTATATTAACTTACTTTTTTTATTTCTTTATAATATAATTAAGGAAATCCCTATTATTATTTTTTTAAAAATATATATCATAATAAAATATAACTCATGAAACTAAATTATAACTATTTACTGTTAAAATTGTTTAAATTATTACACTAAAAATAAACTCTTTGATTATATGATATAATTGTATACTAAGTTAAATATAAACTCAAATTATATTGGAATTGAAATGATTCAGAATTAATTAATTTTTTCTGGTCCTCTTAACATTTTACATCACTAAAAATAGTTAGGAAAATGAACTTTCTATACTCAAGTATAACATCAAGATACATATTGTTATTATATATAATATACAAAATTAAGGTAAATATATTATATACAATATAAATAAATCATTTTAATATTATATTCTAGATATTGAAATAATGGAGGAGCAACTGAATATTTCATATTCCCTTTTGTGCTAATAAATACACAAAAATGGATGAACTCCTGTTGTGTAAAGTTGACAAGTATCAATTCCTGTTTGGGATGATCCATGTGTCCAGAGTAATCAGTAATGTAACGTGTGGCCACGAAGGGCACACGAATCCTTGAAGCAAAAGCGACTGCAAGACCCACCTGAAGTCGACACCTATGAACAAGTCTCTCTAATTCTACCTCCATCAGTTTCCAACCAAAACAACGCTACTCATGGCGCTGTTCAACCCATTTTTGTCACACACCCAAACTTGTTTGCCTTCACGCCTTCCTGCTCCACCATGTTCCAAGCAAAACTCACCACTATTACTACTTTGGACTCTCTCTTCTCATCGTGGCCATCCATTCAAGCCATTATCATCATCATCATCAAGAAGGAAGCATGTTGCAAGGTGTGGAGCCGTGGCAGATATCAAAACTGCAGCTTTGGTTGATGGGGAAGATCAAAAGGTTCTTGTGGGTCCTTCTAGCGAGGAGGAGAGGAGAGGTGAAAGGGTCGTTGCGGATTATGATTGGGAAGAAGAATGGTACCCATTGTACCTGACCCAGAATGTGCCACACGATGCGCCCCTCGGTCTCAATGTGTTTGACAAGCAGCTCGTGTTGTTCAAGGACGCCAATGCCCGTTTTCATTGTTATGAAGATCGCTGCCCCCACAGGTCACCTCACTTCTTTGTTTCTAATTCTAGTTGTAGCTTGAGTTTGCTCTCATGCATGTGCCATCTCTGTGAAGTGGTGACCTTGCATTCTTAATTAGGAGTGCGTGTAAGCTACTCTCACTAGCTTAACCCTTGTTTGGGACATTCCTAACGAGAAACCAAACACACACAATGATGATGCCTGCTAACTAACTTGATATTCAATGAAATTCTAATCACATATTTGTTGGAATTCTGGTCCTTATGTTTTGTTTAATTCAGGTTAGCAAAACTATCTGAAGGTCAGTTGATTGATGGAAGACTAGAGTGCCTATACCATGGATGGCAATTTGAAGGCGAGGGCAAATGTGTAAAGATACCTCAGGTTGGTTTAGTTGTTACACACTTCATTAAAGTTATCCCTGGCTAAATCAAATGCCCATTCAGTTGCTTATGAGATTAATGCCACATGATATTAATCATTCATTGTTTTTTTCAACAGCTTCCAGCTGATGCTAAAATCCCTCGGTCAGCCTGTGTTAAAACATATGAGGTGAGAGACTCACAAGGTGTTATTTGGGTGTGGATGTCTAGAACGACACCTCCAAATGTCAACAAAATACCTTGGTTTGAGAACTTTGCAAGGGCAGGGTTTCAAGATGTCTCAACAACTCATGAACTCCCATATGATCACTCTATTCTTCTGGAAAACCTGATGGATCCTGCTCATATCCCAATCTCACATGATAGAACAGATTGGACTGCAAAAAGAGAGGATGCACAGCCACTGCTTTTTGAGGTAACTGAACGAACTGATAGAGGGTTTGCTGGTTGGTGGGGCAAAGAGAAAGATGGGTCCATGCCTAACTTCTTACGGTTTGAGGCTCCTTGTAATCTACAAAATAACAGAGAAATTGTTGATAAAAATGGTGAAAAAAACTACTTCACTGGTCTGTTTCTTTGTAGACCAACTGGGCAAGGTAAATCCATGCTTATAGTGAGGTTTGGAGGAACAAAAAGATCCCCACTAGCAAAACTGTTCCCTAAATGGTACTTCCATCAGAATGCAAGCAAGGTGTTTGAACAAGACATGGGATTCTTATCATCACAAAATGAAATTCTATTGAAAGAGAAGGTTCCCACAAAGGAACTTTACCTGAATCTAAAATCATCAGACACATGGGTTGCTGAATACCGGAAGTGGATGGACAAGGTGGGGCATGGGATGCCTTATCATTTTGGTCACAGCACTATTTCATTGCCCAAAGAGCCTGCTGTGGTTGAACATGCACCAGCTGGATTGATTGCAGGACTATCAGCTTCCTCACCTGCCAAGGGGGGCATTGGAACAATGCATGCCCCAAACTTAGCAAATAGATATTTTAGGCATGTAATACATTGCAAGGGATGTAGAACCGTCGTCAAAGCTTTCCAAGCTTGGAAAAATGCCCTTTCAGCTGTGGCCGTTGCATTAGCCGCATTGGCAATTCTGGTATCTGGGAGACAATGGAAAGCCCTTCTGCTGGTATCAGCTTCACTGTGCTCTGTTGGCGTCTATGGATGCTCAACCGCCATTACAATGAATACAACAAACTTTATCAGGACACACAGGAGATTGTGAGACAAGTTGTTAAAAATAGTTGTTTTCAAACGAAAACTTATACAGTTTGTTTTATGATGTGTTGATATATGGTTGCATGACATCTAGTCTCGTCTCTTTCTCTGTTATTTAAGCCACACAAAGAAAAGAGGAAAACATCTTCGGTACTAAACCTCATCTGAACCGTTCCCCTGAATTTCAAACTGATCAATAATGAATATATATACTATATAATGAGTTGTGCTGGGGAGCTTAAGCGTTTACATGTTGAAATAGAATCCCCTGTATCAATGATTTTAAAACTGGTCCTCCCTATTGCATTTTGTAAAAGAATGGCACTTGTACATGTAAATAATTGATTACTTACTACATGTAGCGTTTGGCAAACATGAGCAGCTAGACAATATTGTTCAATGTAGGAGTAATATGCTGTTAAAGAGGCTGGTGCAACGGTCAGCCATGTGTAAATTTGGTATAATATAACTTCAACGACATGAAATCTATACTCCACCAGTTGAGTAGTAGTTTCGCTACTGGGAAGTGGGAGGTTCTTCCAACCACTTTGCACGAAAGCCTGTTCCTTGACAATCAGAGCAGCACATTGATCCCTGAATAATAACAAATGAACGACACAATAAGTCTCTTGTAAATTGGTATGCTGCGAATGTAGAGTGAAGAACAACGTTAGGTAGGGTAACAGTATTGAGGAACTGAATTCAGATTAATCTTTCATCATAAAGGTACCTTTCCGGAGCAATTTATACAGCTAGTGTTTCTGGATGGGACTTCACAAAGCATGTTATCACCAAGCATTAAAAAGCCAGTTCCCCCACACCATTTGCATTCAATATGCCCTTTTGAGTTGCAAGATGAACACGCGATTGGCCTAGGTTGCTGCAAGCATCATAGATATCGGAGAAATCAAGGACCAGAATGGAAATATTGTAACTGTATTTAATTTTAGGCTACTCCGGTAAAGTATTCCACAGATCAGGGGTACGAGATAAATTAAACTTGGTATATGGTTTCATTTATTTGTAGCCAGCAGCAACCTTTAAGAAGGCAGTTGCCAGGGTAGACATGAAAAATCATCTTACCATACAAAATATCTATTTGTTTATACTGCAATGACCATGTAGGACTTATGTTTGACCCTATTAAGGATGTAATCATATGACAAAGGTGTTCCCAATAGTTTCAATGACTTTGTAATCACAGTGATAAAACGGTGCCCTTTTATAAAAGTATGATCTATTTTTTCCTGCCACAAGTGTTCCCAATAAATGATATTAAATAGAACTTGCAACTTTCAAGTGTTTTTAGAATGGATTGAAAGTCACAGCTGATGTAACCTATACAGTACAACCATGGACTAGTGACAACCCTATGACTATGATCAGCAGGGACGAAACTAGATGTATTTTATGGGGGGCTGTTGCCGACAAGTGAGTTGCCAATACGACGATCTTGAAAAGAGCTTTTTGTCCATATATGGTGTAAAAAGTTATGCCATTCAAAGATTTGTCGACCGTTTGGAACTCCGACAACCCAAAACGCCATCAACGGCATACACCTGATGCATTTTGAACCCTGCTGTTGGGTGCAAGTGTCTTGGGATGAAGGTTCATTTTGGATGGCTAGATTATCCTGTTTTTTGATATATTACTAATATAATTAACGTTTTGGAACAAATAATTATGAATATTTTGTATGAAATTTGATGTGTATATATTTGTTGGAGGAACTTTAATTTTTATAACTAACCCTACTTTCATCCAAGTCCGGCTCCATTGACCACTCAAAACCTCTCCCACATTATGGTTGGAATCGTTTGATCAAATTGATAAGCACCACAAAGTAGGGGATTCTTGCAGTTATGTTATGTTTTGCAATGCACATAGATACCTGTGTCGCTTTTTGTTACCCTAAAAAATGTTACATAATTTCATCATGCTAAAAAATTGAAAAAAAAAAACCTAAAGCTTCTATATAAAGATATGTACATAGGTATGTTTGGTAGGATAATTCAAAACAAGGGTTGGAGGCTCCAAATAAATGCTGAAATATGGAGAATATGGAGAAAAATGATCGAATAGAAAAGAAAGGAAAAAAGAGTTAAAATAAAACCTGAGAGATTAACCAGGCACGTTCCATGCGCCTAACGAAATCAGAGGAGGAGTCCACGATAGAAGCCCGGACCCGAAAGCCACAAACTCTATTGTTGCGAAAACTTGCAATACCAAGCATAATCACTTCAATACGAATTGGATTTGGTGATATGAAAATCTTTTTTTCTGAATTGGGCACAAACCCACGACTACAAGATACACAGCCAGCCATTTTCTCCTTCTTCTTCTTCTTCTTCTTCTTCTTCAACCTTTGAATAATCAGATAGCAGGCGATGGTTCTTGGTTTCCTTCCAATGCCGCACAAACGCAACGACCGCTTTCTCCAACCATGAGACGAAAGGAACAACAACAAAAAATTGAGTTTAGACTCGGCCCAGTGCTTCTTTTGTTTGCAAAAATATCATTCTTCACGAATTTTTTGTGTGCAAACTAATTACCCAAAATCAATTGAGTTTAATTGGTTGGCACTTTTAATATAAGGTTTTTTCTACAAATTAACACTGTTTGGTAGAGGGGAAAAAAGGAAGGAAGGAAAAAGGAAAGAAAAGAGTATTTTTCATTGTTTGATTGTATGAAAAAAAAAAAGGGAAGGAAAGAAAAGGGATGTGGGAACCACATCAAAAAGTGATTCCTTCCAATTTGGGAGGAAACCCATGGGAAAGAGAGAAAAATGGGTGAAAATAAATCTATACCCCTAACTTATTTATTATATCTATTTTTACTTAAGGGTATTTATGTCATTTTACAAATATATTTTTTCTTTTCTCACACTTACTATACAATCAAACAAGGGAAAAGAAAAGTTTTAGTTTTCTTTCCTTTCATTTTCTTTCATATCAAACAACTAAACAATCATCTCATTATTTATTTTTTTTTCTCTCCTTCCACTTTCTTTCACCTCACTTTCCTTCCTAAATCAAACATAGTGTAAATCATGTAGTTAGAATAAAAGCTAAATATTTTTAATAATGTAATAATTAATAATTAGTTTATAGTAATAATTTTTTTAGATTGAGAGTATATATGGATTAAAAAAAACAACTCAAATTGGTTGCATAACGTGGGCAATAGGCATTATCCAACAACTAACGTGGGTAATAGGCATTATCCACAATTTTGATGCAGTAAGATGGCGTCCGGCGGAACGGGGGCACCTTTTTTATTCCATACTACCATAAATTTCACTTTTCTTTTTCTCGAATGGGGAGAAATAAATTAAAACAAGTTTTTACAATTTTGTCTTTATTATAAGGTTTAATGTGCTGGAAATAAGAGGTGTTGTCATTCTATTAATTTGTATAAGAAGTTTTAAACAATAAAATAAAAACTTTCGTCCATTCTGTTCTTAATATTTAAACAATAATAATATAAAACTCACCATAACTACTTCATTCGATTCTATTATGCATGTTCCATAATATAAAACTCACCACAACTGCTTCATTCGATTCTATTATGCATGTTCCATAATTCAAGTGGCCATATTCAAACAAAGCAAACGAATATGTGGTTGATCCAAGTAGTAAGAAACTCGGATAACTTAAACAAGTGGTAAAGGATTCGAATTCTAGCTCTTATGTATGGAGAAAATCTGGTTAGGAGGAAAAACTCATCTTGTGTGCCCAACAGGTTATACAACGGAGATTAGTCACTACTAATGGTGGTGGATACTTCATACCTATACCATGATTACAAAAAAAAAAACAAAACAAAACAAAACTCGTAGCTTGGTTTCATTTGTCTCAGACTTTGGGGCCTTGTTGTTTCTGTTCCAGCCAGAACAATAAATTTCGACAAGACGGAGAAATATTTTATTAGATGTGTCTCTGATTACAAGAGCCATGAGTGGCTTATTGAATACTCCTAGATACAAGAGTAATCCTAGACTAATGGTGTGTGTGTGTGTGTGAGAGTGAGAGTCCCTTTTACTTGATGTCTTGCCTCCTTCTTTTAGGCTTATAGCCTTCGGTGTGTGACTAATTCATTGGGCGTGGGTGTTATTGGACCTCTTTCAACGGGCTATATTTTTAAATGAGACCCCTATCAAATATGATAGGAACCGTTTCAGTGTTGATGCTCTCAATTAGAGCCCCTTAAAATTTGGGCTGGGCCTTTGGATTTTACATTGGCGGGCATTGGGTTCATTAATACAAGAAGAATCCTAAAACCCTATGTGAAATCTTAAGACTTAAGGTGGAAGGTAGTGATTTTGCATCTTTGATTCTTATGAAACATTGATAATATATTCTCTAACATTTTCTTTTCAATAAATTTTTTTTCTATTGGTTGAAATTTATATGAATTCTACTTAATTCAAATGAGACTCATTTCCAAAACAGGGACCCATTTGAATTTAAACAAGTAGAAGAGATTATGTTTAAAAGGAGAGTGTTCGTTGGTAGCACCCCACTTGATTCTTTGCTCTCCACCGGTTGGCAACACACTTGGTTACTTGGGAATATCCTTGTTGCACTTCTTTATGCTAAACGTAAATACTGAGGTTCCATTGGCCGGCAATTGGATCATGATTCATTGCTCGAGTTGAGTGGGAACTTTTATGCATTCAGGGCATGCGAATCACATGGTGGCCAAGAGTTCATGAGCAAGGTGATCACTTACACGACTTTATTAGTTGACCCCATTATTATATAGTTTAATATTTTGACAATTTGTAAAGAGGTGCACTCAACAGCATTAACATAATTGAAATTAAACTATTGCTTTCAAAACATAATTCTCTTAAGTGATAATAACAATATGCATGGGTAACACATGTACCTAAACGGATCCCTCCTCTTATTATAAACATGTACTTTACCTGAATTTATATGATTAGTTTATCTTAAGTAGTTTTGAATCAAATTTTAAGTATTGTTTTAAGTGGCTCAATTACTTATTTTAGATAGCTGACTTAATAATATATATATCGGTTGAAAATCTAGTGTTATATATTTTTTTGAGTTTAATTTTGATATATTATTTGTGTAAAGTTTTTTATATTGTCAACCCGTTATAAATCATCCTATGTGTCAGTTTTAAAGTAGTTATAATAATAGTGAAAAAAAGGTTATTAAATTTATTGGTTATTTATTTTATAATAAATACTTAGAATTTATCAAGTATAATTAACCATGAGTTTAATTTGAAGAGTAAAGACCCAAATTGGTCCTCCACAAAAAATCATGGTGACATTTTGATCCCTGAGAAATGAAAAATACCAATTTGGTCCTCATGAATATAAAATGCGGGTCAAAATAGTCCCTGACAGGGGCTAAAATGTTCCTAAAAATTACTATAAAAAGGATCAATTTGACTCACGTTTGACATTTTTGAGGACCAAATTGGTATTTTTCATTTTTCAGGGACCAAAATGTCACCATAATTTTGTGTGGAGGACCAATTTGGACCTTTACTCTAATTTGAATTCACTTTTGTGTAAGGATTTTTACATTATAAAAAAAACCAAATTCATCATGTGTGTAACTTTTAAGTATGGTGAGAATAGGACGGGTCAGATCAGACTCTGACATAAATAGGCCTGGTCTGGGTTCTAATCTCAAAGCGTCAGTCTGACCTATTAGCCCAATATACATCAATTTTTAAGGTCCGACTTGGTCTACTTTAAAGTCTGGTCTGATCTGAAAGCCTATTTAAAAATCTACTTTTTAATAAGGCCTTTAAATAACTCTCTACCTATAAATAGGTCATGGACCCTTACTTGTAAATAGGCTTGTAGGCCTCTAATGAAAAAGAGGTCGGTAGGCATATACTGTTAAATAGATCGTTGGACCTTCACAAATAAATAGGCAAGTAGACCTCTACCTTTAAACTGATCGGTCTGACAGGCCTAGTAGGCTTTTTTAAAGCCTTAACCATGACATCTTTAGCTAAATATGCTTTTCAAAAAGCATTGACCTGACATTTTTGTTAAACAGGTCAGATCAGCTCGTAAACAAGCCAGATTATAGGCCCTTGACGAGCGACCTGACCTATTCCGACCCATACTTTTAGGGTAGTTATGATAAAAGTTAAATATTATCTATAACGCGATAACTTATAATTAGTTGATAGTGTAAAAAATCTTTTACACTAACAATACATATCAATTAAATCAATTAACTAATTAACCATCACCAAAAAGTCATTAATAATTATTTAATAATTTGTTAAAATACCAATAAAAAACACGGGAAATAACGCAATGGGGACTGGTCTGTGGAGTCTAGAACTTGAATTCTAGGGTTGTTGTGAATACTAGGTTATGGAAATTGACAAAGATTTTGATAACTTGTTGTAAATTCGTACTTATGGTTTGAGTTCACATCCAACGTGGCGATTACCTATTGGTTCAGACAGTCTAACGGAAGAAGGCATTGGTTAGGTGGGGCCGACAGTCGAGGACGGTGCACACGATGAAACGTTTGTATATTTATTTCGTGTCCAAAAAGTAAAAATAACTTCCCATCAAGTCCTCTTCCTCTCTCAGGCTCAGACCTTTGACTCTCCATAAAAACCCCCTTCCAATGTTTTTCCTTTGGTAGCATACTTTGATCATATTCCTTTGGTAGCATATGAGCGGTACTTCAGCACTTCTAAGGAAAAAATTTAGGATTTACAGGGTGTGTAATCTTAAGTTAATCTGTTTGGTAAACTAATTAAATTCTAAAATAATTATTTTTATGAAAAATTAATTATATTTAGAGAAGTTATAAATTTGAAATTTATTTAAAAAATTATTAGATTATTTTAAAAATAATAATATTTTTTTCCTGTAAAATTAACTACCAAATAAATATTATAAAATTATATTATATAAATAATGTTTATATCATTTATTGTAATTTAATATATAAAAGTGATTTTTTTACATAATTCAAACAAAATAGATTTTCATAAAATCAATTTTCAACAAGCACATCAAAACATAAAACTAATTCAATTATAATCCATTATAACAATAATCGATTATATATATAATCTATTATTGATATAATCAACAATAATTGATATATATATAAAGATTTTTTAAGTTTTCAATCGATCTTTAATTATTATATCATTCACAATATTTGATTTAAAATCACATCTATCTTAAAGATCACAACTATTTATTTTGACTTGAAGGTTATAACTATTTATGATTGGTTGATAGTGTAAAAAGTTTCCGTTCACAATATTTCAAAATTAAACTAAAAATTTAAGTTATTTAAATGTTTTTGATATAGATAGAGATATCAATTAAATCCTGTAACAGGAAAAAAAAAAAAAAAAAAGATATCCATTAAATCCTATTTTTATTTAAAATAAATATTAAAATGGATTACTTAAATTTTATCAAATTGTAATTGTAAAGGGCTTGAAACCGTGGCACCGTCCACTGAAACCTTAAAACCCCACCCCCTTACGTTTACTTCCTCATTCTCCGATGTTGTTTTTTTATGTTAACTTTGGCTAATTGCTACTATTTATTACTCCAAAATTAAAAACCAAAATTGAGTGAAGTGTTGTGAGATAATAATACGTACATAATCCTAGAAACTCAGAAGCAACAACCATGCATCATCCAACGAGTGTTCAACAAGAACACACTCTAGTCCTTGATTTCGCATCTCATGTTGGTCGCTTTGCATTTGATTCCAACTTTCTCAACCTTCTCTCACATACTTCCTCCTCTTCTCGCTCTTCCATTCTCTCCAATTTCTTGTTCTTCAACACCGCACGGGTCAGAAACCGCACCGCGCCTGCTTCTCTCAGCTTGAAATTTGGAGGGAAAGGGGATTTCAATTTCCGCAGGATTTTCAATGACTTTAACACAGCCATTCGATTTCACTGTCACAAATTCCCAATTGGGTTTGCTTCTCTGCGCTGTGATTCTGGGGATAACAACAGTAATAATAATGGCTTCGGAGAAGATGGGTGTGGTGTTATTGAGAATGATGGGTTGTCACCCAATGATGTTAAGGCTGAGAACCCCAAAAAAGTTTTGATTTTGATGAGTGACACCGGTGGTGGTCATCGAGCTTCAGCAGAAGCTATTAAGGCCGCTTTTTATGAAGAATTTGGAGATGAATACCAGGTATGATTTTCCATTTTGCATTGCTGTGCCTGTGGAGAACAATAAAAGTTGAAACACAAAGTGTTTTTTTTTCTTTTGTTATTGCTAGTTCACTGGTTAAGGAAGTTTTACATTTGAAAACACTTTTTAATATATTAAATTAAATATAACATCTTTCAATTGGAAATTTCCTTTTTTTTCATTCCTTAACCAGTTTAGTGGCTACCATTCTCCTTATTTCTTGTTTTGTTTTTTTCTTAAATGTTCTCAGATTAGAGTTTATGTTACAGGTGTTTGTTACTGATTTGTGGTCTGATCACACGCCTTGGCCATTCAACCAACTTCCAAAGAGCTATAGTTTTTTGGTGAAACATGGGCCATTGTGGAAAATGACTTACTATGGAACTGCCCCACGTGTAGTTCATCAGTCTAATTTTGCAGCAACTTCAACATTCATAGCACGGTCAGACTTTGGTTTATTTTCAAAAGTCAAAACTACTCCTAGTCTTATTTATATTCTGATTACTTCCATGAGGGAAAAAATGAGTACTTACTTGCCATTATATATAGAAAAGGGGCTTGCAAAACTACTAATTTGAAATTTAGCAATAGTTCTAATTTGAAATTTTTGCATTGCAAATATGAAGTGCAAAATATTCAGGAACAACTTTCCTTTGATTGGAAATGTCCCTGCTGATATTGTTCATTATATAATCTATTTTTTCTTGAGCGCTCTTAGCTCTCCTCAGTCAAAAATAGTGTTTTATCACATGTCAGTATTGAATATCCTATTTCCTTTTACAGTGAGGTTGCTAAGGGGCTAATGAAATATCAGCCAGATATAATAATCAGTGTGCATCCACTGATGCAACACGTTCCACTTCGTGTTTTGAGGGCAAGGGGTCTTTTAAAGAAGATTGTTTTTACGACAGTTGTCACAGATTTAAGCACCTGCCATCCTACATGGTTAGTTCTGCTTTTTTTCTTGTTTTATTTCAGGAATCATATTGATAGTTTATTTTTAACATATTGGTGCCTGTATCTCCAGGTTTCATAAGCTTGTAACAAGATGCTATTGTCCAACAACAGACCTTGCAAAAAGGGCACTCAAAGCCGGACTCCAGCAATCCCAAATAAAGATTTTTGGTCTACCTGTGCGACCTTCTTTTGTTAAGCCAGTTCAGCCAAAGGTTTCTACTGTTATTCTGGGCTTTTAGTTAGATGGCTTTTTCATATCTTACTGACCAGTACGCTACAGATGTTGATTGGTGTCTATTTTCAATGTATTCTTTTTATTAAAGTGTAAATGTTATAAAATTTAAGTTACCTAATTGTTGCTTGATTTTAAGAATTCGATATCATTAGTTACATCTGTTAATATTGTCTATCTATGGCTTTTCAATCTGTTTTGTAGGATGAACTAAGGAGAGTGTTAGGCATGCATGAGAATCTTCCTGCTGTATTGTTGATGGGGGGAGGTGAAGGTATGGGCCCGATTGAGGCCACTGCTCGGGCACTTGGAGATATGTTATATGATGAGAACCTTGGGGCTCCCATTGGTCAAATCCTTATTATTTGTGGTCGTAATAAGAAGCTTGCTAACAAATTGCTTTCAATTAATTGGAATGTTCCTGTTCAGGTATTGATGCCCTTAATCTTTCCAATCCCTTGTTCATGCTTTATTAATCTCATAAATATGTCTGTTTGACTGTTATGTGTGTGTTTGCACTCTATTCCCTCCATATGTGTTTATTCCGCCACATGCTTAAAAATATATTTATTTGTCAGTAGTCCATGGTGAATGGCTTCTAGTAGGCTGTGTTTGTGTGTTCAATTTGTGTACTCTAATATTACTTTGGACTGCATAACTATTGTCATTCTCATTCATAGTTGCCTTTGGGATGTTTTTTTGCCTTAGGACTGATTCTCGTAAGATTTCAGATGTTTGAACTTTGAAGTTTTGAATTCTATCTTTGAAACTAAGGAAAAAAAACTACTAGGTGTTTGCAGTTGGATATAGAAGAACTCAACTAATGATGAATTATGACTGTGAGAAAGAGGAGAGTCTCCAGTAGGAAAACTGAAGATATAAGTGGGCTCCCAGAGTAAATAGAAGTCATGATTATGAAAGTTTTAGTTATTAGAGTAGATATAATCTTTGATTAACTGATTCCAGTAAGGAAATTTATAGTACGATATGTTTAGATAAGGGATGCTTATGATTTATACCAATTATCTAGGGTGGAGGTTATAGATTGCTCTCATCTCTGTTTTATGCTATATTTATATGCAATAGTTTGTGCTGTCCAAAGTTTACCGTGATTAAATTTATTTAAAATATTTGTTTTTTTTTTCCTTTCAAATAAGCATTTTGGATGGTCGTGCTAAATTTGTGTTCAAAATTGATGCATCGAGTGTGATTAAATTTTTCCTGCTGGAATAAAGTAAGTATTATGGAATCTATGTCTGTGGAAGACACTGAATTATTTTGTTTTTGCTGATATCAGGTCAAGGGATTTGTCAATAAAATGGAAGAATGCATGGGAGCTTGTGATTGCATCATTACAAAGGTAAGCTCTCATTGTGGTGACTAATGTTTTCCTACCTCACCATTAAAGCAACTAATAAATTTCCCCCTTTGTAGGCGGGTCCAGGGACGATTGCAGAGGCCATGATACAAGGCCTGCCTATTATTTTGAATGATTTTATTGCTGGGCAGGTATTTTGGTTTTGGCTATATTTCTCAACTTTGTGAATTAAAGGAAGTGTGTGGCTAGTTCAGTTGTGTCCGTGGATGATTTATGAATTTGAGGCATAGTTCTGAAACCTTAGTAGGAATGTTTTAGTGAGTAGGTTGTGGAAAAACTAGTAAAATGTCTCACAAAGAATAAGTCTGTAAATAAATAGCTGAACAAAAATAGTTGTCTTACGTAACGTGATGGATTTAAATTTTTTCAAAGTAGCTCTGTTGGGATACAAGTACTAGTTTAAATTGTTCTATTAAGTATACTTTTAATTGTGAGTGTAGGGAGTAGAAATTCATGTTATACTGGTTTTGGTTTTAGATTACATGGTTGGTGAGGCTGCTGTCATATGTAAATATGTTAATGTGTAGCACTCTCCTGGAAGAGGATCACGAAATTGGTAACTTACTGCAGTTTCTTTTTCTTACAGGAAGCTGGCAATGTACCCTATGTAGTTGAAAATGGATGTGGCAAGTTCTCTAAATCTCCGAAGGAGATAGCAAAAACTGTTTCTGAGTGGTTTGGTCCAAAAGCTGATGAGCTAAAAGCAATGTCACAAAATGCATTGAGGCTAGCTAGGCCAGACGCTGTGTTCAAGATTGTTCACGACCTTCATGAGCTTGTCAGACAAAAAAGTTTCCTTCCAGAGTACTCTTGTACAGCTTAAGACAATGTTGAGGAAATTTTTGGAACGAGTGTTGTGAGATGTATAAGGCGGCGAAGATGTATCACTATCCAAAGAACTTACGTGTTCTTTTGCCCTTTTTATATCATTGTTAAGGATGTTCATATGAAAATAATGCATGTCTTTTGCTGCTTCCTGCACGGAAGTTTTTGTTCTTTTGCAAGTCCAGATTGTGAGCTGTTATAATACCTTTAGTTAGGTATCTTAATAACTATTTTGATAATAGGAGAGAAAATAGAATGTTGTCTTCCCGTTACAAGTTAAGCCAGGGTCTGATATGAAACATCTAACAGAAAAGCCTTTCTCATCTCTAATTAATGAAGATTATTATCCCTACTACTCATACTCTTGTTGTCTTTTAAAGAACTGATGCATTTTATCTTGTAATTCCGTGAATGTATAATTGCTTTTTTCTGACTATATGCATAATGCGTCAATGAACATACGTGCTCTCTGATTGTGCTTCTCTTAACGGATCAAGATCACACCTTGAAATTAATTTCACAATCCAAATTTGGTCTTTTAGCCTCGAGTTTGTGCATGTACCCAATGTGTACCAAGAACTTGAAATTTCCAAAAACTTGAAGAAAGATATCGGTGCTCTAAATAAATAAGTACAAAAAATGGAAAAAATTAGTATACCACTGTCACAAGTGAAAACTTGAAAAGAAAATTTTGGTCTTGTATCTCATTTGCTTTGTGTATTATCTTCTTGTAAAGTAACAATGAAATATCTTTCTCAATTCTTTCTGACCAAAATAATGAATTTTAGCTGTATGAAGATGTTTAATGATACACTGCATATTGGAAGGGCATACTTTTGACATCCTGAATTTCAAATAGGATTTCTGTTCTTTTAATTTGTGCCCGTACCATGGCTATCACCCTTGGAAGAAAGCGTTGTTTATCAAAGCCAACTATATGGTGGAGGTTTGCTAATGGTTTATGTCCCACATCTGGTGGAAGCATGAGGGAGAACTCATTCGGTTGGTATAAAAGGATGGGATGAAGGCAGACATACTCCATGATCCTTCAGGCAGTAATGGGATATGATGAGTGGTTGAGGGATCTCGCTACTTTAATGCGAGTTGGGTGTCCGCCCCAAAGCCTGGTTACGACAACCTGGGCACTCTCCTATGTTCCAATCTGATCCCTGTCTTGAAGGACCAAACTTGTATAAAGTTCTTTTTGTTAAAATATTTCAATTTTCAATTCCTTCTTTTAAAATTTCTTTGTAGTAAAAAAAAAAAAAAATGTTATGACATCCAACCTCAATGAGAATTTACCAGTTAAACTGATCATATATAGGAAATAGATCCTTTTTTGTGGTCACAACTTTTAATAAGAATAAATTTATCATGATTGATTATAAGATCCACTAGTTATATTTTAAACATTTTGTATCTTTCTATCTCTCACATGATTCTAGTCAGGTTTTCTTTAAAACGATACAGAGGATCTGTATCCAACATAAATATGGTAGGGCTGGAAATGAATCAAATCGAGTCGAATTTGGTTGACCTCAACTCGATAAGAATTGGTTCAGTTCGTAGATCGATTCGAGTTCGATATGAACCTTTTTTTTAGCTCAAACTCGATTCGACTCAAGCTCGCGAGCAGCTTGATTCAGCTCGTTAACTCGACTCGTATCAATCGAAAGTCAAAATAATATTTTTTTTTGTAAAAAAGCCAAAACAATTTAGAACTTTGGCATTTACGGGTGTTCGACCCCTCTCCCTCAATAAAAAAAGTTGAATAGTTTTAAAAGTTAATACAAAATATGCAAAAAATTTATTACAAAATATATTATTTAAATAAATTTCATATTTAAAAAAGATATATTTAAATATTATTTAAATAATATTAAAAATATATAATTTAAGTAATATATATAAAATTATCGAGCTGGTTCATAAACCAAACGAGTCGAACTATACCTGGCTCAAGTTCAGCTCATTTATTTAACGAGCTCAAGTTCAGCTCATTTGGTTCATGAACCAAGTTCAACAAGCTATTTATCGAATCGAGTTTCAAACTATATTCGGGTTGGTTCGATTCATTGTCAGCCCTACTTTTAAGTATCCGGCTAAGTTCACGAATATTGAATGAATTCATCAAAGTTATTTTTGTCAAAATTACTTTCCATCCAATGTCCATAACAAAAATCAAGGCATAAAAATCCTATAAGAAGTTGGAAGACATTGGTATTCTTTTACGGCAGAAATATAACGGCAGTACATCTAATTTTTAGTATATATAAAATTTGAAAAGGCTTAATAATGTTTTTGGTCCATGAAAATATAGAACTGTTTGGTTTTAGTCCCTATCTTTTGTTTGCTTAGCTTTTGATACCTGTAACATTTTTTTATTTTGAAGTAGGTCCCTATCATCAATTACTACTGTTAACGGATAATGTGTCGGATGGAAGTCCACATTCGCAATGACACGATGTGACACGTCATTATTTTTTTAAAATTCACACCTCAGTATTTACACTATTTTTGGTTTTATTTTTTAAACAAATAAACAATTATTTTTAAACCTTAATAAACCCAACCTCTACTCCTCTCTCATTTTCATCTTCCTCGAGCGGCTTCTCTTCCATTTTCATCTTCTTCTTCTTCTTTTTCCTCTTCTTCATCTTCTTCTTCCTCCTCCTCCTCCTCTTCTTCTTCTACTTGTTTCTTTCGTCGACCATGAGCCAACCGGTCTCCTTTGGTTCAAGCTCCAATACCCAAAATAGGTTTTGTGATTGTGGAGCTGCCCTAATTGGAAGGTAACTGAATTTTAAAGTATCCAATTTCCCCTAATTTCCCCCTAAATCTGACCTAATTATTCATGTGACAACTGAAGCCCAATTGCTTCTTTGAATGGGCTATCGATAAATCACCAGCTGTGGCTGATGAATTTAAGGAGGTGCATGAAGCAGTCAATGTTGAGGAACTTCAAAGGAATATACTGAAGTTGCAGCTGAAGTCAACATCAAGTTTGCTTTTTATGTACTGCTACAATGTAAACTCAGTTTGCTAAATGTACTGTTTAATCAGTTTGTTTAATATACTGTTTAATCAATTTGTGGACTCAATTTGCTTCCTCCAAGTTCATGCGTGGACACTTTACTGAAGTAGCATTTATCAACACTAATAGTAAAAAGGTTTACACATTTCCTAGTACCAGAATGCATCAAGCATTATAACAAAGCACTACACATCAAGCATTACACAAACCACTTGTGCAAATGCTGTAACATAAAGAGATTTTCAATGGAAATGGATGAAAATGAGAGAGGAATAGACGTTGGGTTTAATAAGGTTTAAAAATAATTGTTTATTTTTTTTAAAAATAAAACCATAAAATAGTGTAAATATTGAGGTGTGAATTTAAATTAAAAAAAATAATGACATGTTATGCCACGTGTCACTGTTGATGTGAACTTCTGTTTGCCATGTCATCAATTAACAGCAGCAGTTGACGGCGGGAAACTATTTCAAAACAAAAAAAAATTATCGGTACCAAAAGCAAAGCAAACAAACGATAAGGACTAAAATCAAAAAGCCATATATTTTCAGGGACCAAAAACATCATTAAGTCAATTTGAAATAAAAACCTCTCTAAATTATCTAACCAATAGATTGAAACCTTTTCGTCATTATAAACACATATAAGCTACCTCACATAATCCAAACATTACCCTTAATCACTTCCCACTACATGTTCCGTGCTTGGTCGATCTCGTATTCAGGACGCGAACCATTATGTGAAGCAGATCAATGATGTTAGTGATTTACACTCATTTGAATATAAAGCTTTAAAAGAAAGCAAATATTGGGTGTCATCCCTTATCTCCACCCGGGTCAATCAGGCCTGTTTTGCAGAAAAGGGGTATTTACGCTATTCAGATCTAACCTCGATCGTTTTTTGCTATTTTCACAATTTTTTTCAACCCAAATTAGATTGATCATTCGTTCTTTTTGTGTTTTAGGATGGTATTTGGGTTTTTTTTCCGCGAGATTTTCAACACTAGCCGCCACCCACTATAGATCTGCCTCCACCGCACAAGATTTGCGACACTGTCCACGCCACACTCAGCCACCACCGCACCGCCTGCTACCATCGAGCTCGGCCACGACGTCGCCGTCCGTATCAGCCGTCAAGCCACCAGCCCCAAACGTGAACACCGACAGTCCAAGATGCCATCCATCACAACAAAGTAAAACTCCTTGAAGTTTCAAGATGAATGATGGAGATGGAGATGGAGAAGAAGAAGAGATTTTGGAGGGATAAAACAAAAAGGAGACTTATGCAATTTAGCAATTTTATAAGTCACTTTACACAAAATTACAAGTTATTATCTGAGCACCGAATTTACTTGGGATAGCAGATCAATTTTCTTCTTGTGATGCTCCCAAACCTTAACCTTACTAGATCAAATACCATAAAAGCACAACAAGAAAAAGATTTATTTTAAACTTACCCATATAAACAAATGTAATAACTTAAAACTTCACATCAGAGTTTCGCTTGGAAGTCATGACGTAAACACTATATACACAAACAGATGCCCCAATGGCTGTAACACCCGGAGCTGGCGAAGGCGAGGAGTGATCGCTGGTACATGAGGCACGGACAAGGAGCAGCTCCTAGTAGGCTTCTAGGCGGAGGGACACATGAATGAATTGATTCACACCAGAATGAGAGGGATCCTGAGACTGTACAGGTGTGAGACTGTATAGTTGAGGAATGCTTAAAGGAATTGATTTGTACTACCTAGACCAACAAGATGCATATTCTTTTCTGGGAGCGCAAAACATAAGAACTCCATAGTTAAGCGTGCTTGACTTGGAACACTTGCGGAACGGGTGATCTTCTGGGAAGTTTCCCAGAAAGCGTGTGAGTGAGAACAAAGCACGTTGAAAAGACTCGTGTTGCTTTATGGGGACAGTCAACAATCCTGAAAGCAGTCTGAGCCATTAGACTGGTCGTGGTTCAAATACTACAGAAGACTCAAGGATACCTCTGAGGTCTCCTTCTCTACTCGAGAAGCACCACCGTCAACCTTGCTGCGGAAGAAAGATCTCACTTCGCTTCAGCATCACCCATCGTAACATTCCCGTCAGTCAACTAGCACCTCCGCCTTCGGATCACGACCCAAACAACACATAACGAAAACAAGAAAAACATGCACACGAGGTAAGAAACTCTAAAACTATCATGCAGAGGAAAAACCCATAAAATGTAACACATCAACACGCATAACCAACAAGCACAACCATCTGTCGAGATCACCACAACATAACAATGCTCTTCTTACGGAACCTTAAAAGTTCTTTTGGTTTGTTAGGGTGAAAATAAGTTGAAATTTATGTGAAGTGAATTATTTTTTAATGTAATAGAAGTTATAAATTTTAAAAATAAAATTTTGATTAATAATTTCTCCCGAGTGAAAATGTCATCCTTCTAAATCCTTTCAGTTTCCTCCAGCTATGTATACCAAACAAGATATCACGTTTATCTACTCTAATCATTTCGGATTAGGCTCATTTAAAGCGAGCTGAATTGTAAAATAAGAAAGTAAATGATTAAGGACTCTCAACCTCACTTTGACCAATTATGCGTATATACACTTTTACTTTTTTATTTTACGCCCATTCTCGGTTGAGATGATCTTTATTCAATCATTTCCATACTCTCCTCTAAACTCAAATCAATCAAAGCCTAACTTCTACATATTTGATCACGCAGAAATTTAGTTATTATGAGATTGGCCTTATGTGTCCAATTATGTTTGTACTTTGTGTATACCTCATCCAATCTCTAATAGAAGTTTATAAAAAACATACTAAATAAAAATTTAATTTTTTAATATATTAAATATCTTTTTCTTTTATTAAATAATAATGATGTCAATAATGATAATAAGGGTTAAAAAGAAGGGGGGAAAAAAGGTGGGTCGGTGAGTGGTGGGTGATGTGAATAATATTGAAGAATATAAAAGGATAAGTGGTTGAAAGGTGAAACGACAAAGTTTTATTCCAAAATCAGTTGATCAGATCAGAGTTTGTGATCATATCTCATATCATATCATCTCATCTCATCGACGCTGCAGTGCATAGAGAGAAAGAGAAGCAAAGCAATGGAGCTGACACCCCAGCAGCTCAGCCAATACAACGGCACCGACCCATCCAAACCCATCTACGTGGCCGTGAAGGGGCGCGTGTTCGATGTCACCACCGGAAAATCCTTCTACGGCCCCGGTGGGCCCTACGCCATGTTCGCCGGCAAAGACGCCAGCAGAGCCCTCGCCAAGATGAGCAAGAACGAACAAGACATCTCTCCCTCCCTCGACGGCCTCTCCGACAAAGAGATCGGAGTTCTCAACGATTGGGAGATCAAGTTCCAAGCTAAGTACCCTGTTGTTGGTCGCGTTCTTAATTAAACTCTAATTCTAAATCATCATCTCTTTATCTTAATGATATATCTGTGCCCTCCTCCATCAGACTATGTTTCTGTTCTTGAATGCACCGTGAATCACCCCTTCCCATCACCCCAATAATAAAACTTTGTGTACCCAATTCTGGATTCTTGTTCCTCACTGTGTCTCAGAAAATGGGTTTTCATGTGATGTTCAATTTGATGCTTTTTCCTCATCAAAGTTTGGGTTTTGGATTTCTTCATGTGTGGATGAATTAGATTAATTGAAAACAGACCAGCCATGAAATAATTGATAGGTTAGTTCAGAGGGACGAAGGTCCGTGAAATTTCAAAAACATCCTTCAAATTGTCAAATGTTAATCAATTTAGTTCTTGACTAAGTTGATATTAACACAATTAACACATGAAACAAATTAATAGGACATGGGAACAAATATGAGATTTACTCATTTAGAGTCAAATTGATAGGTTACCATTTTTTAAATAAAATATTGAATTTTGATTGCGAGTCATTACTCATTAGCCGAGCAAATCAGCTAACAAGCCTTATTAGCCTAGTGGATCAGCTTACTCATGAAATAGTTTATTCCCAACAATCAGCATAGTTTAAGGAAGAGATTCTATTCCTTTGGAACCGAGTGCTTAGGCTGCTAAAAGAAAGTGTCTGGTTTGAATATCTGTTAAACTTAAAATTACAAGATTGTGACAAAGGCTAAAAATGAAAGTGAAGACATAAAAGTAATGAAGAAAAAAAACTGTAAATAAAGTGACAAAGCAAAGTAATGGCAAAAGATAAATGATAAAGGAGATATAAAGATTTGTGTTTTCATGGCGTTTTATAAATAAACTTTTATTATAAAGCCTAAATTTAGCTTTTATCTCTAACTAAAGTTGTCTATCGTGTTTCATAATTTTTTACATACTTTACAATGTTGTTGATACATGACCAACAATCAAAATGGTGGTTACTGTCATGTCAACTAAGATTTTTCAGTTTGGAGAATATATTGTAATAAGTTAGTTGAACAACCACTTCAACTTCATCTCTATCTTTGAGGAAGATGTTTCCCATATAGATTCTAAGTGTCCCATATCATCTTTCTCAATTTTATCTTCTGTTTCAAACTTAATTTGAACTTACAACAGTCATACAATTGATTCAATGTTTTTCCACTGCACTAAATCCTTCTAGATTCTTTATTCTTATTGATATATGCGATCCAATTCCTCACTAGGCCTATTTCCATTATTGGGACGACCTTAAATTGATATAGGCATCAATTTTCCTTGCCTATTAGCTAATTCACTTCAACTATTTAGCTAAAATTGGTTGTTAATGAAATATAATGTAAACTCGGTTCCAAACAAGTGAGTTATGTGAGAGCTCTAAACGGGGCCAAAGATTGTTTGTAGAAAAATTTGCCAGTCTTTCAAAAACACTGATAACAAAACCTATCTCAATACTGAAGAATTTTAAGATTGTGCAACACTAACAATGGTAACATCGGAGAATCATCGAGATAAATCATAAAATACTTTTTTTTTACCTGGGTCTGGTTGTCATCAATTGCCAATGGCAGACTAATCTGCACTGCACCAATGAGAAGAAAACAATATCGAGTAGCTATAGCGAAGGGGATGAATTATGTAGGTTGTAAGAGGCAATATAAAAGAATATTTTTCTGATCCATCAAATTAATAACAATATTGCTGAGCACCAAAAAAAAAAAAAAATTAATAACGGTATTGCTATTTAGTTCCAAAGCCGGGAGTACCACTTGTGACAAATGATGTGGGCTTTATATTTCTTTTAGAAAATAACAAATTAATTTGATAAAAAATGCCAAAACTATTTCTTCATCTCCCGCTCCCACCACCCAAGAAAATTGCAACCATACTTTATTCTCTGCAACCTACCGCAAAGAAAAACATAAATATCAAATACTCTTTGCAATCTGAGTTAGATGTGGTGACCCTGAACTTGACCTCTTCATCTGCAACCTTTCGAAATCTTTGATTGTAATCTGGGACAAGCCCTCAAGATACAACATTATCACTTACATAGTGATAGCAAGACTCTTCCTTCCTCATGTCTCAAACTTTTCCTCAAGTTTGTAGATAAAAAACGTAGGTCAATAAACCCGAAAAGAGTATTTTTTTTTTTTTTTTATATTGTAGAATTGTAGACCAATAAACCTGAACAATCTAATGGAAGAGAAAACACCATTAATTGAGGAATCTAATAAATTGGAGAGAAAATATGAAAGGAAACAGGTGTGATGGAGATAGAGGGAGAATGAGAAAGAGAGAGGAAGGGGCTGAGACTGTTAGTAGATTTTTTACGAATTTTCTTTTGTACGAGTTAGCATTTTCAATTAATAAAGATCAATATAGGCATGATTTGATTCGGTTACTATGGTAAGCGCAGCAATTCATTGTCATACTAAGGTGTAATAATTTACAAGACATGTAATATGTCATGCGAGGTATTATTTGATTGTAGCTGCTAATCTAAGGACAATTATCACATGGGAGACTAATCTAGCTACCGTTATGCAGTTGACACAGTTATTCGCAATTTGTTTTAAGAAGATTTCCCAATCTGCTTCTCCTTACCATCTGCCATTGAGTAATGTAAGTATTCTGAGGCCATTCTACAAAATGGAAAACAGTTTCCTGTTTGCAAAGATTTATTGCCAAAAGATACTACATAAACTTGTAAACCGAAGGAAGCATTCCCCAAAAGATTTCATTATGTAAATTTGCCTAAGATGAATAAGTAAGAAAGCATTCATCATTGAATCTAAGTAAATTAAAATTTCAATACACTTTAAGATAAATAAATACATTTTTACTCACTTATTTTATAGAAAAGTTGAATAATGTTTTTTTGTTTACATTGAACAATTGATATATTGGTTTAATGGAATTAGTTTAGGTATAATATTAGGCAGAATCTCTCCACATGTCCAACTTTGTATTCACGTGTTCATTCCTGATTCAATATATTAGTGTGTTTGGTTCCACAATTGAGAGCACCAAAATTGATTTTGTCCCGTTCAAACGTGATTTTAATAAAAATAAAGGTATTTAGTTATTATTAGGCAAAAATTTTTGCCTTCAAAGCTCAATTTGATTAGAAGCGATAGAAAGTAGTTTTTGCGTTAGGTTGAAATATTTACACTAAGTTTTACATTAAACCTGTATTCAAAATAAAAACATTCAAACATAAATCATTTCACTTCAAACTCAATTATAATCAAATCAATTTTACAAAATCAATTTCAATCAAAATCACATTTACGATTTATCAAACGCTTATCCAAATACATCCAATAATATATGTTAAAAAATTTAGTGTAAATTTTTTGTGACATATAAAAGAGGTATTATGTGTTTTGATATATTACTAACGTTAATTAATTTTTTAAAATATATAATTATTAATATTTTACATAAAATTTGATTCATATATATTTATTCGATAAATTTTAATTTTTCTAATTAATTCTAATGGTTCATGTTTGACTCTGTCTCTGAATCCATTGATATTTTTAAAATAATATTTTTTGATTAATGATTATAAAATATATATAAAAAAAAAAAGCGTGATGAGAAACAAAATCATGATTGGACTTTTGCAATGAAGCTCGTTTCCGACACAGCATCCGCCTTCACGATAGTGGGAACAAGATCTTTCTCATGGCCCCACTTTGCGTGCACCCAATGCCATAATTCCACATTTATTTAAATAAAAATACATAAGTATATTTTATTTACTATATTTATTTTTTGATTAAGCCTAGCATGGATACAATACACACAAACATAACTACTTAACCATCATGTTGGATTGGTCCGAATGGTAATGAATTAAGATTTCTTTAATTAGAAGTTCAATTTCTGACTTTTAAGTATGGAGAAAACCTGATTGGAAGAGGATAATCCTTAAATATTATCCAGGTCTCCCGACGAAGATTAGTCACTATTTACGACGATCAATACTTCGTATCAATTACATAATTACAAAAAAAAAAAAAAAAAAAACACAACTACTTATCAAAGGGAAAATATTGAAGAAAAATAGCTAGTTTTTTTTTTTTTGGGTACTAAATAGCTAGTTTTAAATTGGAAGATTTTTGTTTTGATTGGTCAAACGTTGGAAATATCAAAGCACCCATTAGTGGCGTTGAATTTGATTTAACCCTTGGTGGCCATGATGGTGTAAGATTTACATATGCAATATATGAGTGATAGATAGATTCTTTGCAGATTCATATGGTCTGATCCAAAATGAAGCTGTAAACAGAAGCTGAATCGAGTGGAACCCAGTTCCATTCATCCTTATTCACTACACTTCCACTTGGTCCAGGTCAACGCTTCCTTTTCAAAACTCATTCTTCTTCTGAGCTATAGTGATTCAACATTGAAGTAACCAATGAGTAGAAAGTGAAAAAAAATAATTGGAGGGTGTTCTTACTTCTTTCAGCTTATTGTGGATTTGGGTCCTGACTGAGGTAGTGAGTGATGCAGGAAAAGGAAAATCCAAATCTGGAGGAGGATCCATGTGGTTCAGTTTTGGAGGAAGATGAACCCAGAAAAGGGGTTTGTGATTGTCTTTGCATTCCGGTGCATTGGTTCAGCATGCTTTCAAGGGAAATGCATTGGAGCTTTGTGTTTGGGGTGATAGTTGTTTATGGAGTAAGTCAGGGACTTGGTGGAGCTCTTTCTAGCGTTGGCACCAAATATTACATGAAAGATGTTCAGAAGGTGCAGCCATCCGAAGCACAGGTTTATTCAGGAATTACATACATTCCTTGGATTGTTAAGCCTTTGTGGGGTCTTCTCACTGATGTTCTACCAATTTTTGGATATCGCAGGCGACCTTATTTCGTTTTGGCTGGTATGTATTACATTTTGCAAATCTTCTCTCCTTTTTCCAACTTCAATTACATTACATATTCAACTCAATCCACTTCTAGGTGGGATTTTTAGATTATTTGTTCAAAATTTCACACCGTTTTCCTGGATCTCCATCAGTTTAAATGGATTTCATGCTATATGTTGTGAGTTGTGAGCATAGTATACAGGGTTGAAGCTGGTAATAGATGGTGATCATAATAATTGCTTTGACATGTTCTTGGATAGAAATCTTGGAGTTCTAATCAACCATTTAGTTACTTTTCGTTTTTACATTTTAGCATTATCTGAATTTGGGGCTTGTAATTCTATATCTGAAATCTGGAAAATATGAGATAATGTCTCTTAATTGGTCCACTATCTCTGGACTTCCTAAGACGCTGTGGAACATTTATCAATGGCATGTGATTGTGAGTGCTTGATATAGTGTTCTCTCTGTCAATAGCGTACTAGCTGCATACTTCTGTAATATAGCATCAGTGGATAAGCATCTCAATAACATGCTTGCCATATCATATCCTTAACCAGGGATTAAAGTGATGTAGCGTGTGTGTATGTTATATACTCCCTCCGGAGTCCGGACTCAATTATAAGCAAAAAAATGATCAAATGTGGTGGACTTAAATATAAGTAAATGTCAAATAATCTATCCATATTTAATGTTGTTTATCCAAAACACTCTTAAGTTATTAATTCATTAATGTTGTGAGCATCATTATGATTAAGGGTAGTTTAGTAAATGTATTTACTTTTTTACATGAAACCAAGAAAATTAAATGCACTTAACTATCATTCTTAATCAATGTGCAAGTAAGTATTTTTGTTTATAATTGAGTCCGGAGGGAGAGAGAGATGAATGTTTACTTATACTACTATTTACTATCCAGAATGTATAAAGCACGAGAGGAAGTAAGCTTTGCTTCAGACATTTTTAGTAAGGTCACAACCAGTACTGTAACAGAATTATGTTCGCATTATACAAGTTTCTTATCGATGATTAACATTGTCTCTCCTTACCAATTTATGCTGCCTGAAAGGATTGCTCAAGAGTTGATGAAGAGACTCAGAATTTGCTTCTGTCACACATTACCCTGATTTTTTGCCCCTCTTTGATTGTGACAGGTTTCTTAGGAGTGATTGGCATGCTTTTGCTATCTTTGCATGAAAACCTGCATCTTGTGTTGGCCCTTATGTCATTAACAGCTGGAAGTGCTGGGGTGGCTATAGCAGATGTTACAATCGATGCCTGTGTGGCACAGAACAGTATCTCTCATCCTTCACTCGCTACTGACATGCAAAGTTTATGTGCCTTCAGCAGCTCTGTTGGAGCATTATTAGGATTCTCCATTAGCGGTATCTTTGTTCACCTTTTAGGCCCTATGGTTAGCCTCTTGAAACTCAGGTTTTCATAAATCTACAAATAGAAAATCTCATCTTTTATGCACTTCATTAGTTGTATGCTAATAGAAAAGCTTTTTCCTCAGGGCGTGTTTGGTTTGATGACGATCCCAGCTGGACTTGTAATTTTGGTTGGTTTTCTGCTTGATGAGCCTCATATGCCAAACTTTGCTTACAAACAGGTACAATTAACTTATGTCATTCATTTGCATGATCCTAATACATGAATAATCTGATATTCCATGTTTTGTCCAGGTGAACCAAAAGTTTATTGATGCAAGCAAGGCTATGTGGACAACATTGAAGAGCGAAGAAGTATGGAGGCCTTGTTTATACATGTATTTATCCTTTGCATTGAGTTTGAATATCCTTGAAGGGATGTTCTATTGGTATACAGATTCAAAGGCTGGGCCATCTTTCTCTCAGGTATTGGGTTAGGAATACTGATTGATAGTTTTATTAGCAATTAGCATATTTAAAAAAGTATATTTTATTTTATCTTCTCCTTTACATGGCTGTGGAGTCTCTTGACTCCTTCGTCCTTGGGAAATCGTCCAATCCTTTCCACTGCCTTGATCCCCCCAGACTTTTCCCATACATCTGATGTGAAGAAGTGGTATAATTGCCAATGTGACCATGACAAACTCTACCTTCCCATCCCTTGTGCTTATATCAAGTACGGCCTACACCTTGTTATTTTTCCATCATTCCACTTGAGAGAAACTTTTTCATAGGAGCAGGTAAAAACATTTCCTCCAACACATTGAGGTAAGACCTGACTACATGATCTCAGCATCATTATTATACTCTTGCCTTGGATCTAATGGGATGGAGGAAGATCTTCCACTTACTCCAAGAGTAAGAATTTCTCCTCACCCTTGTTACTATGAGACTGATTCCCATCCCGAATATGACTGATCTTGTCCATGAAAAGAGAACACAGATAAAATAAAAAGATAGCTGCAAGAAGTTATAGGTATTTTCTCTAGATGACTCAAGATCCGTTCCCTGGCTAGTTGCTATATATGGCCCCGAGATATTTCCTCTCTGATTACAGACGTTAACCTGATACAACGAGATCTTGAACCCTTTTGATTCTATACTTCTATCATCATATGTGGCATTGTGATACCTTTGCAGTAGCTTTATGTTCGGCCAAGGTCAAAATGAAAATTTGGCAAACTATTTAGGGTTATTCTTGTTATATAAATCTTGTTAAATGGAAAAGGATGGTGTTAGAATGCTAGTAACCTTTGTCATTCATCTTTCTTTCGCAGGAGACTATTGGTTTTATGTATTCAATTGGTTCAGTGGGATCCCTTTTAGGAGCAATACTATACCAGTATGCTTTAAAGGATTACGCATTCAGAGACTTGCTCTTCTGGACTCAGTTATTTTTTGGTTTGTCAGGCATGCTAGATCTGATTATGATCTTGCGATTGAACCTGAAGTTTGGTATACCAGATTATTTCTTTATCGTGATCGTTGAAAGTGTAGCTCAAATGACTAATAGACTCAAGTGGATGCCTATGCTTGTACTCAGCTCAAAGCTTTGCCCCTCAGGTATAGAAGGCACTTTCTTTGCATTACTCATGTCAATTGATAATGCTGGACTTCTCTCAGCGTCATGGGGTGGAGGCTTTTTACTCCACGTGCTGAAGATCACACGAACACAGTTTGATAATCTTTGGTTAGCTATTTTGATCCGGAACATTTTAAGAATCACCCCACTTTGCATGCTGTTTTTGGTACCTAGAGCTGATCCAAACTCTTACATTCTTACAAGCGAAAGCTTGGCTTCAAAAGAGGCTATTGACACTTCAGAAACGGAGAATATTGAATTGGTCTCCCTTGTAAACAATGTTGATGGTAAATGACCAAGCAAAGAACATTCTTTCAGATTCTCAATTTCAAATACAGAAAAAAAAAAAAAAAAAAAAAAACTACCAAGCTAGCATTGCTGTAAATTGTGCAGAGATGTGACAAGAAACTGAGGAAAGCTTCTTGTTCTTGTGGCTTCGATGTACTATTGCTGTATTGACATCCTTATTCATGCCATGTTTCGTATTCATTATCTAATGCAATAAGTCAACTTTTTGCATCTAACTGATGTTACAAATACAAAATACAAAGTGACTAGGTTCCCGCAAAGATAAAATGGTAATGAGAGAAGCTTGACTCGTGTTGTATCTTTTTTCTTATCATGTTGTCAGTGAGTGATACTGGACAAAGTCTATGATCATCTAAAATTTTGTTGAGGGTTAAACCTCCATGTTTTTACCCATGATTTATTCATTTTTTAATCTTTCAATTATTTAATCCACTAATCAATAATTCATATTGTTGAAGGACCAATCTTCAACCTACTGATTGGAATTGCCCATGACACTAATCTGCTTATATATATGCCAACTGCATATTAGCAAGGAGTAAAGATCTTCTCCATTTCTCAAAAGAAATGAAAAACTTCATTACTATAGTTTTGGGTGTATAAAGCACATAAAAGCCTAATAAATATCACTCATTTTAGAATAAATGTCTTTATATATCCTAAACTATAGTAATGGAGCCTGATAAAATGATGTCTGGAGCAATTAACATATCCAAGACTCTTGACACAAATAGACGCGTCCCGAGTTCCATACAAAGAAATGGAGAGGATCTTTACTCATCAGCAAGAGTTAGGCATGGTGGTAAACGAGTCATGAGACTCGTGAATAATGAATGAACTACCATTTTAAGTTGATTCTATTTTTTTTTTTTTCATTTTAATTTTCCACTTGTTTCTTCTTACTCAACCAAACATATCTTAATGGTCTGTTTCGAGGTAGCTATTTTCTGAAGAATGATTTTTTTTAAAAGGAAGAAATTGAGAATTACGAAATGGATTTAATTATTATGCAGTGTCATTACAAAAATTTTATACTATCAACCGATCATGAATTATCACATCATTAAAAATATTTGACTTTTATAATAATAATTACCTTAAAAGTCATATATACAATGATTTGTGATGGATTGATAGTAATGTATCAAAATTAAACTTACCAAATTAGAGGAAAAAGGGTTGACCCCCCTCCCCCTTTTGGTTTGGACTTCTATTAAAGAAAGGCTTATTTTAGAAGGCAATTTCTTGATAATAAAGAGAGGCCCAGCCCATTGGTGAGTAAAAAAGCAGGACTCGTGCTTTTTGTGTTTAGTGTTGCAGATAGAATGCATGCATAGCCAAACAAACAGGGCAAGGGTTTTACCCCTTATTCCGGATTAGGGTTATCTTTTCAACACCGCGCAAACTTGCAATAATCACCTCAGCCTCTCAGTTCATCAGTTGCCACTACCACGGCCACCGGTAACAAGCTTCAATCTTTTTCATAATTTCTCTTCTGGGCATTCTTTAATTGTTAAATTAAATATGAATGGTTTTCGTTGTTGTTCCTGAAATTAACGTTAACATTGACATTAACAACAACAACAACATTTGTGTTTTCTTTTCGTAAGGACTAAGGAGGAGTAATGATGAGTAGCCAAACTGCTTCAACCAATGATCGATCAAGGATGTATTGGACTCCATTAATGGAACGCTATTTCATTGATCTTATGTTAGAGCATTTGCAAAGAGGGAACAGGGTTGGCCACACTTTCGATAAGCAAGCTTGGACAGACATGCTTGCCATGTTCAATGCAAAATTTGGTTCTCAATATGACAAAGATGTTTTGAAAAGTCGTTATACAAATTTGTGGAAGCAATTCAATGATGTTAAGAACCTTCTTGGTCACTTTGGTTTTTCTTGGGATGCTTCCCGCCAAATGGTGGTGGCTGAGGATTTTGTTTGGGATACTTACCTCAAGGCTCACCCTGATGCACGATGCTACAGAACTAAATCATTGCTAAATTTTGATGATTTGTGTGTTATATATGGCCACACCGTTGCTGATGGAAGATATAGTTTATCAAGCCACGATGTATGCATTGATGATGAAGTGCATGGATTGAATTTGGGTGAGTGTTACTTACTTTCAGTACCTTTTTTCTTAAAGGCTTATGTATGAATATGATGATATCCGTTAAAATTGATAATAAATTAGAATCTGTAATCTTCCTTAACCAAATTGTTTTTTTTTTCTTCTGGTGGTTAATGCAACTTCGGCAAGAAATTTATTTGTGTAATAACAATGGAAGCTAATGGTAATTGTGTATTCTGCATGGCAACTTGTAGGTGATGGAATGGGAAGCATGTCTGTGTCAAATAATGAGCGTCCCAAGAGAGATTGGAGTGCATCAATGGACCAATATTTTATAGAGCTTTTGCTTGATCAGTTGGGCAGGGGCAATACAGTCAATAATGCATTCGATAAAAAAGCTTGGACAGATATGCTTGCCATGTTTAATGCTAAATTTGGCTCTCGTCTTGGTAAAAGGATTTTGAAGAATCGATTCAGGAAACTATTGAAATATTACTGTGATATAACAAAACTTCTAAAGCAGGGCTTTTCATGGAATGAACAACAACAAATGCTTTCAGCTGATGATGATGTCTGGGATGCTTATGTCAAGGTATATGATCAAGAAGACTGGGTGTGTGAGGGGGGGAGGGGGTGTGTCGAGGAGTATATGCTCATACTTGCTTCGTGGGCCTGACTGACTTAAAATTCTTGTAGGCACATCCACATGCTCGAACATATAGATTGAAAACTTTGCCAAACTATCGTGATTTAGAATTAATATTCAAACATGTGTCTGATGATGAGATCAGTAATTTGCATCAGGAGCCAAATCACGAAGATGTCACATCAGAGATAAAGGCTGGTGAGTAGCAACTAAAAGCTTTCTAATTTATATCAGCCAGTTCAAGTTATTGTGTTAGTGTATTGCATGTTTTGTGTAGAAAATTAACAACTTGATCCATAACGTTCATGACAAACTCATGGAAAATCAACCAGTACACTTGTCCAGCTGTAATTGAATGCAGAAACATTGAAGAAGTGGAACTCTTAATTTAATTGTCCGTGTTTTTTGTGTCTTCTGTCATCTTCATAATGTTTCCTAGATCTTTTCCTCTATGAAAAGACTTCAAGAAGGCGTTTGGTATGTGAGGGTTCTAAATTCTCAACTCCCAAGGGGAATATGGGATCCCCTTGTTGCAATTGTCATAACTTGAATATATTTATGTATCTTAAAGCGATACACTTAGGTTTCTTCAAATAAGAGGACATCCTAACTTCCTAGTATTTCAAAAATTAGATGTGATATGTGTATGTGTGTGTATGTGTGTGCGTGCATGCGTGTGTGTAAAGATATATGATATTTGGGTTTGTATGATATTACGAAAATTCAGTACCTCCATGCCAGTGATGTATGCCATTCAAACATTTGGATCTTATTTACATATATATATATATATATATATATATATATATATATATATATCATAATTAGATGTATAAATTTAAATTTCCAACTCTTTAGAAATTATAATGCTACATATTGAACATGTCCTTAGGATTTCCATGCAACAAACGTGTCTGACGTGCCAAATTGTAAGGAAAGTACATGGTAGCGCTCATTTTAGGAATTAAAATTAATTCTTGTAAGATGTATTACATGTTATGATCATATTTGAGGCCTTAAGATCTTTGGATAACTGAGTAGTTGACTGCATGATTATGTATCTTTGTGAAGGTGAAGGAAAAGCATGCCGCAAACCAAGTGGTACTGATCGTACTAGAACATATTGGACACCCCCAATGGATCGTTTCCTCATTGACTTGTTATTAGAGCATGTGAAAAGTGGAAATAAACTTGGGCAGACATTCTTTACCCAGGCTTGGAATGACATGGTTACATCTTTCAATGAACAATTCAAATCTCTATATGACAAAGACGTTCTAAAGAATCGTTACAAACATTTGAGGAAACAGTTCAGTGATGTAGACAATCTTCTTCAGCAGAGTGGGTTCTCATGGGATGATAAAAGAGAAATGGTTGCTGCAGAGGATCATGTTTGGGATGCTTATACAAAGGTGAGCTATTTTGTACGCTGATCAAGTGCCTCGGTTGTTCTGTGGTTAATTTACAATTTGTGCAGGCACACCCTGAAGCTCGATCACTTAGAGTTAAAACTTTGCCAGGCTATCGCAAATTGTGTGTTATATTTGGAGAGGAATGTTCTGATACAAGATACACCCGTTTGTCACATAATGCACACCCTAGTAGTGAAACGCCAACTTTGATAATAGGTATGTTTCTCAGATTACTTACAATAATAATGCAGTTCTAGGACAGCACTGACTGGTAGATTGATGAATGTGGTATGATTTTATTTAATTTGTTACCTCTTACTTTCACAACTGCCTATTAGCTACCTACCAATATCCATTTTTTGGTTCTAAGCAAATTCTCAGGTCAGCAACCTAGTACTCCTTATTTCACTGACTCTTTTTCTTTTGTTCACTGGTGGCCAATGGGTTGTTCAAAATTCTGAACCAAATTGAGTAAACTGGTTAATCTGACTCTTTTCTAGGAATGCAAGCCATGCTTGACATGCAATTATCTTGTATGTCACATTGTCATGGCAATCCTTTAAAAGCTAACAAGGTCCAATTTTGTTGTATTTATGGGAGTCAAGTCATTTGCAGAGAAACTTAGATGGTATTCTGTATTCTTATGGAAATTTATAATTTAAAGGTGAACAGAAGAATGGCAGTTTTCCCTGTGTCCATGATGGTGCTTCTACATTAGAGTGGACAGAAGCAATGGAATGCTGTTTTGTTGACCTTATGATTGAGCAAGTAAATAGAGGAAATAGGATTGGAAATTTATTCAATGAACAAGCTTGGATTCATATGACCGAAGCATTTATTGCTAAATTGGGACTCCCATGTGATAAGCAGTTTCTGCTAGATCAATATTTCTGCTTGATGAAACAGCATGATGACATCAGTAATCTTCTCGGTCATAGTGGATTTGCATGGGACGAAACCCTACAAGTGATAATTGCTGAGAATGATATCTGGGATGCGTACATTAAGGTTTGTCTTCTTTCCAACGGAAAATGTTACATTAAGGTTTTGCAGTTGCCTCTGTTGTTGCCTTCAGTCAGTGATCTAACACTTGTTCCCTCCTTTCCCCATTTTCTTAATTAGAGGTGTCTGTTTGCATAAGGGGACTATATGTGAAACTTAGTTTGTAATTACTGTTTCTCACAATTTTATGATTGCTTATAGCTGAATGATATTTGCAGGATCACCCGGATGCCATCCCATATAAAAACAGGTTTTTGTATCTTTACAATGATCTGTGCAAGATATTTGGAAACAAAGTATCAGATGCAAGAGAGAGTGCTCTGGAGCACCTTCAGTTGATGGAAGTGAACGATATCACCTTTGAAATGGGTATAGATGGAACATCTGGAAATTTGGTTGTGGTTAGTAATGCTGATACCTCAGTCCGGGATATAGACAATCCAAGGGAAATGTACATGGATGGATCATCTGGAAATTTGGTTGTGAATGGCAACACTGAAATATCATACCAAGATAAAGAAAGGCCGGATGAAATCGATATGGTTGGAATATCTGGAAATTTGGATGTGACTAGTAGCAATGAAGGATCAAACAAAGATACAGAAAGGCCAAAGGAAATGGATAAGGATGGAACATCTAGTGATTTGGTTGTGACTGGCAACGCTCAAATATTATCCTCAGATAAAAAAAGGCCAATCAAAATGGATATGAATGGAACATGTGGAAATTTGGTAATGTGTGGCAACACTAAAGTATCAGACTGTGTTAAGAAAAGGCCAGGTGCGATGCCATTAGACTCCAGGCCTCTCAAAAAGGACCAGAGAATGAAAGAAGCTTTGTCTGAGATGGCAAGTGCTGTCAAAGCACTGATGAATAAGAAAGAGAAAAACAACAATAATAAATTACTTGAAAATGCTCTAAGTGCACTTCAAGCTATGCCGGACATAGATGAAGAGCTAGTAATGGATGCATGTGATCTGTTGGAAGATGAGAGAAAGGCAAAGATATTTTTAGCCTTGGATACCTCTTTGCGAAAAAAGTGGTTGCTTAGAAAGCTTCGTCAGTAATAGCTGCATGCCTAACTGTATATACAAGCTTAGCCTGCACTAATTTATGGTTGCTTGTTTGCGCTTAACTTTCTTTTACAAGTTTCTAAACTAGAATGAACTTTTCCTTGTCGAGATTTTCCTTTTACTCTAGCAAAGTCCTTATTTATTATAGTAACAAACCACAGTGCACTGTGATTGTGTACAGTACAACATATAGCTCAAGCCTTTATTATTTTTGTTATATCATCATCATCATCATTATTGTTATTTTGGTTGAATTTTGCCTTCATACATGAGCGTTGGATGCAAGATGGCCTTCATATATTTCATAGATATTCATGTTCATATTAAATGAAAAATGATCCTTTCAACATCGTTTAATATTACATTTTTTTAATTACGCCATATTTAAGTTTAAGAATCAAGATTATTTGAAAATAATAAGTGGACAACCGATAGGGATGAAAATGAGTACAGTTTGGAAGGCATTTGTCCAATTTATTCAACTCAAGTAGAGTTATGGGTGAGAACAAAAATCAACTGAATGGCCATGGATGCCGTGAATGGAAATACAATTTTTCTTCCCACCCCCCTCCCGGGTACAATATGAAGATTTTGTTATTTAAATATGGGCCATGCTAACTCGAGTAGAATTATGTGCCAAGAGCAACTACAGTTTTCACGCTAACAACATACATATAACTGAATTTGGAAATCGGTCCCATACGTGTAAACAATGGGTATTCCTTGATTGATTTGAATCGATTTTGAGATAAAAAATCATCTAGTTTAAAGATTAAAACATGCGATTCGGTTTGGTTTGGATTGCTTTCTTAAAAAAATTCGATCCGATCTGATTAAATGCGGTTTGAATTGGATCGATTGATTCGATTTTTACGGACATATCATTACATATTTATATTAAATCAAATAATGAAAATTAAAAGCTAAATTGAACAAATTCTTAAACCTATATATACTTGTTGATACGTTCATGTAATAACATTTTATAAAATATATCTAAAATAAAAAATATCATCAACATCTAGTTTCCGAACATCTATTTTTAATATTTATTATATTAAAATAATAGAAAATTATGTCAAATCAAACTAGTAAGTATTATTAGAAAAAACCAACAAATAAAAAATCAATAATGCAAAAAATAGAATAAACATATAATAATTTTTATTTATGCGGTTTGGTTTGGTTTGGTTCTGTTTAAAAAAAAATCAAAATCCGATCCGATCAGATCAATTTTCACAAAACAAGATCCAAAAAAATCCAATAGACATTAGTTTTGTTCGGTTTTCAGTTTTTAGGATCGATTTGCGATTTTCTTTTGGATCAGTTTGGATTTGAACACCCCTAGTGTAAACGTTACCACATTTTCCTTCGTCATCCAGCAATTTGATCCTTACACGTGATACATATTATTTATTTGTTCTTTATATCTAAAATTTTTTTAAATCGGTCTTTACATGTCAAATCGATAATAATTTCGTCTCTACCATCTATCAAGGAGCTTGGACACAACTCGAGATTCTTTTCGTATTGATTATTTTTTATATATTATATCAATCTATTTTTCTATTGAGAGCCAACTTGAACAACTTTCAGAATATAAAACCATTTTTGGTTTTTTATTTTAATTAAAAAACTTAAACTTTGAACAATGATGAATTGTAAAAATATTGTATTAATCTTGAAATATTTGTAAGTTTTGGTGAGCATTCTGACATTAATCGTCTTAATTTATTTTCAGAATTGAAGATATTGGAAGCAATTCTAACAGAAGAAGTTAATACTCTATTAAAAATATTAAACTATATCAAAAGGTCGGTTTCTTTTCCAAACATTTATACGTTACTTATAGAATATTATTAAGAATACTTGTGACTATTGTCACCGTTGAAAAAGGTTTTTAAAATTAAAATTGTTTAATCGTATTTCAGGGCATGTCTATGTATGCTTCTGCGGGTGACGTGATGTCTAGGGACTTATGGTGTGTGGACCAAATGTAGTGCCTTCGTCATAATTTTCTTCTCTTATCATGGTTTGGCTCCCTCTCCCTCTCGCTTTTGCTTCTGCTTTTGTTACTAAAGATTGGAGCGAAATGAGCGTTTTAACACAATAAGCATCCATGTCGTTCGAAACTTGACATACGGTAGCAATGAAATTACTTTCAATGACGCATTTCAGGACCAATTTAAAACGTTTTAGGTATAGAGACCAAATAAAAAATGTGTCAGATATAAAGACCAATTTACTCATTACGGAAACCAATTTGCTAATATTTACATACGTAGGGACCGATTTCCAAATTTTTTAGATATATAGACCAAATTAAAATTTGCTTTACATTTGGGGATCAAAACATTAGTTAAACCTTAAAAATTTGAACAACCAACTTAAGATATCATTTGTACAATGAGTAATATAGAGATGCTAATATGTTTTCTACTTGTAATTCATTCTCGAACTTGACCTTGATCTCAAAAATCAGTTTTCTAAATAAAAGAATTTTTCAATATTTTTTCAAATTAAAAAACGTTGGTGACGAGGTCTTTGTTTTTATTTGTTCGACTTCATGATCCGGTCACATAAGTAGTATGTATAAATTTTTACTTGCAAATAACATTTCATTAATATCTCCAATAGGCTGCCATAAAAAAGTCCTTTTGTTAAATGAAGAAGTGGCAGATTCCAACTCATTCAGAATGGTTTATAATAATAAATTAATACTAATATAACAAGGACAATAATAGTAATAATAATCTATATAATTCTTACAAAAAGTCTAGAATCCCATTAGACAAATTCTCTCTTTAAGTTCATCTATATTATTAACCATTGCTATCTTTTATTATGAACGGATAAGATTTTGGATGCGTTTGGAAGAGTTTATAGAGAGTTTATGAGAATAACTTATAAAAATAAATTTAGACAAATAGTTTATGATCTTCATATAAGTTCTTTTTAACTTATTTCCATAAGCTTGTCAAAAAAACTTAAAAAAATAAATTATTTTTAGTTTATTTATAAAAAAGTTTATTAAATAAATACTTAATTAAACTATCAACTCAAACGCATCCTTTATCGCTCGGCCTTCAGCATCGTCATCACGAGCGAACAAAAGTTACAAGATAGCTTGCAGTTATAAAATAATTGCAAGAGCTTCAATTTTTTGAGTAGATCTTGTATTAATACAATATCGATTGAACACAATCAATCAATTTCTTAATAATCATTAAAATAATAATTTTAAAAAGAAAACAAATATCACATTAAAATTATTTTATAGTTATCTTAATATTTTGATTGGTTATATCCAACAAATATGTGTCAGTACAAGATTTATTCAATTTGTCATGTAATAACTCATTTTTTTCAAATTTTTATAATTATATTTTATAGTAAAATGACACGTTTTGTACGGTTGAGATTTTGAGCAGTTCTGTTTTTAAAACTGTAGATGTGACTGTAGACAATCCATATCCAAATTTTGCAGTTTGTTAGATAATGTATCCATCCCATCGTTGTGAACAATTTGTTGGTTTCATCGGAAATCAGTCATTTTTCGCTTAAAATTGTATATGAATTTTGTGCAGTTTTGTTTTTTTAAAGAATTTTATATTTTCTTCTTTCATCAACTTTATCTTCATTTGGTTCCACCACAGTTAGGAATAAAATTTATCTAAAATGAGCTTATCTCTAAAATAAATAAATAAGGGTATATTCGCTCTTGATTTGATAAAATTTGATAAAGTGAGAAAATTCTAACTCACTTTATCAAATTGGGTTCGATTCTCAGGTTGGTAGGCGATATATAAATTGTACTATAAATCTTCGTTGAGGTTGGTGGTCTTCTCTGACCTTGCAAGGGACGTGCCTTCCCCTGATATAAACTCTTTGTAACAAAAAAAAATTAAGGATAGATATATCTTACTTGCTCATTTTAAAAATAACCTCACTTTAAAGAAACTCTTTTGCACGGTTAGGTTCGCTTTCTCACCTCTAGTTAAATCTTATAATATCTTTTAATTCCTACTCATTTTGATGATAGTTTATTTTTTTCCTTTAATTCCTTGAAATTTTGAGTATTGCCTTCGCAATTTTTTCAAAATAACTAGTGTTTTTCATAACTATTAGTAATAATTAATTGATATGTATTATCAGTGTAAAGATATTTTAGCTTATCAACCAATTTTAGATTGTCATATTATTAAAAATGTTTGGCGTTTATCATAACTATCCTAATGGTTCGTTTGGTGGTCAGGATAAGATAAGAACGAATATAATATGAGAGTTGGATAAGGATAAGATAGAATATAAGCATGATAAGCTCGTATCCTATCCGATGTTTGATCAGCATCAGATAATGATAGAATATGATAAAAAATATCCACAACTGTAAAATTACCCTTATATCAAAATTACATTTTTTTTCAAAAATAAATTTTAATATTATTTAATTTTTTATACATTTAAATTAAAAAATATTTGATAATATATATTTTCGACTTTTTAATTATACATTAGTTCATTTTTTAAATTATAAAATATTAACTTATGATATTTTTACTTTTTATAAAAATTGCTAACAAAATCACATATTTTAATTAGTAATAAGGTTGACTAATTAGGTTTGAAATCATAATTAAATAATAACAATATTAAGGGTAAGCTATAAAAGAGAAAATCCTTTCTTATCCTATCATGTTGATTCTAATTCAGCCCCTCCCCGATGATAGAATTATAATTAAGTAGCAGGATGTGATATGCTAATAGGATAAGCTTATCCAATTCCTTCTGGTTCACCAAACTACAGATTAAGCAAGATATGATAGCTTATCTTATTCTGTCTCTCTTATCGTGACCACGAAATGGATCCTTAAGTCACAAATATGGTGATTTGTGATTGATTGATATCGTGAAAAATTTTACACTGATAATGTATTAAAATTAAACTACAATAATAATAATACGGGTGTTATTATGATACCTTTAAAAAGTAGAGGATTTGAGTATCTATGTTCAAACTTGAATGCGTTATCTCAATTAAATGAGTCATGTGATTGTCACATGAGTCTAACTTCTCACTATTTTATTGGATCACATAGATAAGGATAAGTTATCCAAGGGATATCATAGAATGTTCCTGATAATGATGTTAACCAAGGCCTTAAATAGCACTGATTATCAAATCATAATAAAAAAAATTTTATGAAAAATTATATATTTAATTTTTCAATAAAAATCTATTTTTATAATCCCTTGACCAATATCTTTAGGGTATAATAATAATAATAATAATAATAATAATAATATCACAAATGCTAACGGGCTGTGATTTTTTCAACGACAGCATCTGCATTATTGAGAATTGAAGCAGGATAATCCTTGCACAAGAAACCGTGCACGAGAGAGAGAGATAGCAGTGTCATTGTCTGAGAAAATGGACAAATTAACCAAAAATATTGAGATATTCTACAGCCTACCAAATAGTACATAGTGGGATATCATATCAATACACCCAATGTAGGTGATACGTATATTATACGATGGCCGTAGGAGATAAGTCAATGCGTTTAGAGCATCTTTTATTAAAAAGAAAAGGGTCGAGAGCATGAGTTCAAAGATTTTTATAAATATTCTGTGTGATACAGCTCTCATTTAAATATTTAATTGCTTCTCAAGATTTGGTTCAATGCATAGTAAGGATTTTCAAATCTCCTTCTTGACTAGCGCATGTATGTAACACAAAACTCGCCAATGAAAAATAAAACAGATTAAACAGACAGGCCCAAGTGGGCTGTACGTTGGCCTTGCAAGGAGGATGTGAATATTTTTTTAACCTTATAATATTATTTTTAAAACCAAAAAAAAATCGTGGTTCTAATTACAAGGCAGATCTTATCCCCTTTTGTCAAAATTCTTAGACTTTAACTCTCTGCTTACCAGTTATAGAATACTAGTATTGTTTACTTAAAGCAATTTATTAACTTGACATCGTTTCCTCTCAAGCCAGAAAAAGCCTCCCATTGCCCGAACTTGCCCACGCATTCAATACTATTACAAGAAAAAGGGGACGATTCCAGATAAAGTCATGGCTAAAAGTAATTAATAGATTACTTTGTATTGAGCTACTGTTATATGGAGTAATAATTAGTTTAATTACATTTTTAATTTCTTTGTTTTTTTTTTTTGGAAAAGAAATCATCTTCTCATGTGAATGTGATCGGCCATTGTTGACTGGTTTGGCATTATTGTCTGCAAACCTTTCATATTATTATCTTAACCATAAATTCAATTCTAGTTTATATAAAATAAATTATTAATTTTAAAATTGTGATTAACTATTATATAAGTTTAGTTAAAAATGTTCATAAGTGAATGACAATGACACAGTTTATTTGCGGGACAAGGTCAGGTTTTAGTTACAAAGGAGCGATACAGGATGAGGCTAAGCAAACATGTCCCAGTTTGTCACGACTTGTCTTAATTTATTAAAACTCAATTAATGATGAACATTCTCTTATTTATTCATTTTAGAGATAAAAGATTTTAAAAAAAATTTTATTCACTATAAATATGCTAATTTTATTAAATGCATTTATATTGAAGTGATGAACTGAGAAAGATAGTGGAATGAATACAAAACTGTATTGATGAAAAATGAATGAAAATCTAGTTACACTGCCTTGTTTTATATATATATATACACACACATACATATATGAGTAGAGGGAGAGAAATAACTCGGCCACTCAGGAACTAACTTAATTATACAACATAATTCCTAATTGTAATATCCCTCAAGTTAGAAGGTATATGTCAAGTATGCCCAACTTGAAAATCAAAGATTCGAAAAGTGACCTAGGAAGGTTAGAGGATGAGCTAGCCGGTGATGGGAGCAGGCATGACTCAAATTGAGGAATCCTGATTGAACGTGTTTGCGAATAAAGTGACAATCAATATCCACATGCTTCAATCATTCATGAGATGTGGGGTAATTTGCAAGTTAGATTGCAGACTTGTTATCACAAAAGACCATGCTAGATTGCAGTGTTATTTCAAAGTCTCGGAGGAGTTGTTTAAGCCAATGTAACTCCAATGCGAGAGCATCAAAAGTACAGTATTCCGCTTTTTCAGATGAACGTGCGACAGTGGACTGCTTCTTAGATTTTCAAGCCATTGGTGAATTGCATAGAAACACACAGAACCCAGTGATAGATCTGCGGGTAACTTGGCAACTACCTCAGTCAGCATTTACATAAGCTGAGACTCGAAGAGAAGATTTGGCAAGAAACATGATGTCTTGTCCAAGTGTGTCTTTGAGATATTGGAGCAAATAACGGCTAAACTGTGTAATTTCTTAAAAATATCCGTTTTATGAATATGTAGGCCCCATTCGTCTAAGATTTTTAAAAAAAAAACATTAGTTTTTAAAACATTATTTTTAAATTATTTGGATAAAAAATTGAAAAAAATAAATAATAATAAAAATCAGATTTTTAATTATTTTTAACTAAAAGAATAACTTCTCCACAATCTAAAAATGTAATTTTTTTTAAATTAAATAAGTGACTGAAATAAAATAGAAATAAAGTAAAAAAAAATGCTTTTCTATAATTATATTTAAAGACATACTTATATTTTTATAAAAAAATTATCAAAAATTTAATTTTTTTGTCCTATCATAAAATCAAAAGTTTTAAAACATACACACGATTAACATTTATCAATGTGTCAAAAAAAACATTTATCCACGGGTGTTTTTTGAGTATTAACTAAGAGCGGATATTATGTCAAAAAAAAAAAACTGAGAACAGATATTAAATAATTTAAAAAAATAATAAAATTAAATATTAAATATTTAAAAATACTTAGTATTTTAAAGTTCAACTAATTAAATTACCTCTCAGTTATATAAATAATACATTATTAATAAAAAAAAATTAAATAAAGCTTCTTTAACTACAACGTAACAAATGTTTTACCTTTTTTTTAAGACACATCTCACATCTATTAGATAAGAGTGTAATTATGTGTTTAGATTAGTTACAAAAAAAAATATATTATTTCAATAATTGATTATATGTATAATCTATTATAATAAAATCACTTTTGTATTTTCATGAATAAAGACTCAAATTGTTCATCGATAAAAAATCATAGTGACATTTTGGTCCTTAAGAAATGAAAAATATCAATTTGATCCTCAAGAATGTAAAATGCGGGTCAAAATAGTCCATGACAGAGACTAAAATGTCCCTGAAAATTATCCTAAAAGGATCAATTTGACACGTATTTTATATTCTTGATGATCAAATTTGTATTTTCATTTTTCATGAACTAAAATATCACCGTGTTTTTTTTTAAGGACAAATTTGGGTCTTTACTCTTGAATATATTTGTTGAAAAACGATTTTAAGATAAATTATTTTATTTGAATTGTGTTGAAAAGTCACTTTTATACAGTAAAATTACAAAAATAAAAGAAAAATATGAAGTTATTTGTTTAGATTAATAAGGTTTGATTTTATAAAACGTAAGTTTTTCTAACTACAGACTTTTACATTGTTTATTAGTCCTTTTTGTATTTAAAAAATAAAAAAATGTAATATTTTTTCATCTGTTAAAATGATTATTTACCTTAACCTTTTCTGGATTCGTTAAACAAAAATCGGCACCACTCCAGAATGGTACTTGGTAACACTCAACAGCGAAGGACATGATTGGGAAATTGAACAGTATTGGGGAAGAAACATCTTATAACATAAGCAGAATGTTGAAGTTTTTAGATGGGACGAAACAACGTTTTTAAGGCACAAAACAACAGGTTTTCATCCAAATACCCAAACATAGCAAAAAAGCAACATTTTTTATCCTTATTACTGTTTCTCGTAAATTAAGCGTGTGTTTGGTTTCAAGGCACGATCATGATTAAATGTGGTTTGACTGATTGTTTTTAATGTTTGGTTTCTATGCTCAAACATGATTATAGCATCAAAATCACTTTCATTTTGAAGCTGAAATTTTTAGCTTTCATGTTTGCATCCAAAATTTGTAGTTAAAATTTGATCAAAAACACTTATTCCATGAAAACATTTAAACATAAATCAATTTCAATCATAAAAAATAAATAGCCAAAATCAATTCTATAAAATCAATTCCTCCCAAAATCACGTTTATCAAAAGATCATCCAAACACACACTAAATCTTATTCAAATAAGCTCTAGATGTGCAAAAGGTGAGGTGATGTGATAAGCAATCCCGACTCTCTCCGACGAAGAAATGAGTTTAAATTTCACAGAAACCACTGTGTGTTTGGAAACCTTTACTTGAAGGCCTGGAAGTGCTTTTTACAGAAGTTACTATGAGTAGCTATCACGATGAAGAAGTGAAAAGGTTACACAATCCCTGTACTTCCACGACCAAACGAGGATTAATCATATTTTGGATCAACATTGAAACTTGATTTTGAATGTAATTGTTTTGATTATAATTGAGTTTAAAGTTAAGTGATTTATATTTGGATGTTTTTATTTTAAAAGCAAATTTGATTTAAAACTTAGTATAAATTTTTCAATCCAATGCGAAAGCTACTTTTTTTACTAGAATCACGTGTGAAGGCAAAATCAATTTTGCCTGAGAGTAAAGAAACACCTCGATTTTACTAAAATCACATTTAACAGAAAAAAACACAATTCTGATATCCTCCAATCAAATACACACTTGGTTTGTGTTTGTGACCCCTTCGTCAATTAGATCTTTATGGCCGTAACCATGATATCCCCACGTGTAATAATGGAGACTAATCTCACAAAAAAGCTGGGTCCATTTAATGGGTTGTCCTCTCCCAATAGATATTTTTCCATTTAAGGGGATGTCAATTAGATCTTTATATTAATTTTTTTTTGTAACCATGATATAGGTATGAAATATCTACCATCATTAATAGTGATTAATCTCCGTCTGAAAACTTGTTGGGCATACAGGATGGATTCTCCCCTCTCAATCAGATTTTTTTCATATACAAAAATCAGAATTTAAACCCTAACTACTTATTTAAGATGTCCTAATCATTTATCATTCGAATTCGAACTAATCACTCGGATATTCATCATTAGATCCTTATATGATATCTAAAGAGTGTTTTCTTATTTTTAAAGTAAAAAAAATCAGATCCCATCCAATGGAGTCAAATCCGGAGGATGGATACGCTTGTGAAAATGATTTGATAAGCAAAAGATATAAACTATTTCATATTTATTTATTTATTATAATAAAAATATACAACAAAATGATGGAGTGGTAGTAGTAGTAGTAGAATGAATATATGAGTGGAGAATTAAAAATGGGAGAAGGAGAGAGAGATGATAACAAAATCCAAAGAGAGAGAAACAATGACAATGTTTTTGAGTTGTAGTCTCTGAACAGTGAGTCTACCGTGAATTCCAGAACCACAAACAAACCATTTCTCTTTCATTCTGATCATCAGCTGCTGCTGCTACTGCTACTGCTACTGCTCTGCTTCTTCATTCTACTGCAACACACTCTTCAAATTCAACCTTCCTCATCATCAACAATTTGTTCTTCTCAATAGTAAAAAAGAAATCTTTTTGGATTGCTCTCAATTGGGTTGCCTCTTTGAATTGAAAAGAGGCACTGCCAGTTAGTGAGTGAGTATGCTGATCTCTCATTTCTTCTTTATTTTCATTAATGTTCCTATTATCATTCTGCGTCTTTCTTGATTTTTGTTTCTTTGTTGCCCCCAACTGTTCATTTGTTATTTCCAACCAGAATTCAGATCACCCAAATTATCGAATTTCAAAAATTCTTCTTCTTTAACGCGACTCTCCTCCGTCTGAATCGATAAATATCCTTCGACTGTTCATCAGACTTTTCGGTTTTCATATTTCATTTTCTATTTCAAACATTAGTCCTCCGAATATGTTGCTTTAGTTAATATATCTGTGGCACTGTGGTGCAAGTGCTCTGCTTTCCTTTCCAATGTGGTCGGTTTTTTTTCTTCTTTTCTTTTTGTGCTTTAAGTGAAATTACTGCTACTTTTTTAAATGTTCATGGTTATTATTAGATTTGAATATCCATTTGGTATGAAATCTACTCATTATATTTGTGTTTTATTTCTTAAGAACAATTAGATTTGATGTTTGCTACTTGTATTACTTTTCATTGTTTATGCAGCATTTGAAATTGTGTGGCATATTATCATTGACATTCATATTTTCTTTTCTGTTACTTCTTTTGGCATAAGTTTTCTTTTAATCTCATGCTTTAAGAAATTAATGTTAATGCGTACTTGTTTTAATTAGATAGGAATGGGAATATATCTCAGCACTCCCAAAACTGAAAAGTTTTCTGAAGATGGTGAAAATGACCGTCTTAGATATGGTTTATCATCCATGCAAGGGTGGCGGTCAACAATGGAAGATGCTGTGAGTAATCGTTGAAAAATTTGTTAGTTTTATAAATTGATGAGTATCATTTGCATATAAATCCAGAATTCCATGAAGTGAATAACTTGAACCACCAATGTGCCAATGTCTAGTCTTAAAAAGTATCTACGGGGTGGTAAAAGTATGCTATGTTGTATCTACCAACACAGGTTCTAAATCCTGTTTTCCACTTAGATTGCTTCCTTTTGTTTGTCTGGTTGCATTGGAAGGTAAAGTTTGTCGCAGTGTCATTGCTTCCTTTTTTTCAGTAGCCTTCCAACTTGTTAAAACACTAGCATGATCATGGATTGGAATATAGTATTGTAGTTACAATAACACTGTGGTTTATGGACCAACAAGTTACTTGTAAGTTTATGGTAAATGGTTTGTTGGATTAGTAGACACCAGGGACTATCTTCCCCGAGAATTAGATATCATAATAATATTTATTTCTTGTGTGAATTAATGGGTTTTTCTTATTCTTCTATACTATGGTGTATGCAGTTCACAGTGGACATTGTGAGTCATTCTTTTAATGTTTCTACTCTCTGCAACTATTATAGAAATAGATAAATATTTTTTTTCTATAAAAAAAAGTTCTTAGCAAGTTATGAGATATGTGAAAGTCCCAAGATTTTTTTGAGACTCGTTCTGCCATATGCCAAGGATTGTTTTCAATGGTATCTGATGATTCTAGAATATTTGTATGGTACACTGTTGATTTTGGTTACTGCAAATTGATTCTGCTTTTATTTTTGTAGTTTTCAACTCATTTCCCTGATTTTGCCTGACTTAGATTTCCCTTAGTTAATCCATTAATATGCTGTTGATTTTTTGTTCTCTTTTCTGTTGTTAGCATGCTGCATATACTGATCTGGATGAGTCCACTTCATTTTTTGGTGTTTATGATGGTCATGGAGGTAAGATTTGAAAATGTTTTGCTACTTTGGTTGATGGCAGAATTGCATTTACTACTTCACTACAAATTACAAATGTTTTCTGTCCATGTTACAATTACTTATTTAGTTATTTTTGCTTTTACTATTTCATCATTCTCATTTGGAGATAATATCTGTTAGAGTATGATAGTGACTCTGCTGAGTCAGCCTCGGTAGCTTATGCTACAAGCTACCTCAGCATCTATATATAGGACTTGTGTAACCAACTCTAGTTAACAATAACAGATTACAGTTTTTTCAGTTTCTCTCCTTCTCTCTCTCTCTCTCCTCTCTCTTTCTAATATGGTATTCAGAGCTTAAGGATCCTTGAGCCATGACTTCTGAAGGCAACAATGGTGGAACTCCACCACCACCGCCGCCGCCACCGATAACTCCAGTTGCTTCTTCCTTTCCTAATCTCTCGACGGTCATCACAACCAAACTATCCGATCGCAATTTTCTGCACTGGAAGCAGATTGTTGATGCTGTTTTTCGTGCAAATCGTCTTGAACGATTTGTTGTATGTCCACGCATTCCGCCACGCTTTCTCACCGATTCCGATCGCCTTAATGACCTTCAGTGATGCAGACTGGGGTGCAGACTTGGATGACAGAAGGTCAACCTTTGGTTCTTGTGTTTATTTTGGTCCAAATCTGGTCTCATGGTGGTCCAGAAAATAGCCTCTCGTTGCTAGATGCAGCACAGAAGCTGAATACAGAAGCCTTGCAGCCACTACCTCTGAAGTTCTGTGGATACAATCGTTGCTAAAGGAACTCAGAATACGCACTCAAACCCCTGTGATTTACTGTGATAATCTGTCAACAGTCTCCTTATCACATAACCTTGTTTTGCACTCAAGAACCAAGCATATGGAACTAGACTTGTTCTTTGTCAGGGAAAAGGTTATTGCTAAAACACTCTCAGTTTGTCACATACCTGGTCTTGATCAAGTGGCAGACCTACTCACAAAAGCTCTCAAACAGACTCGGTTTGAAGCTCTCAGGACAAATCTTGGAGTCATAGATATCCTATCCTTTGTAAAACCACCCTCAGTTTATAAGGGGGTGTGTTAGAGTATGTATGTTAGTGACTGTGTGTTAGTAAATCCTTGTAGAACCACCCTCAGTTTATAAGGGGGTGTGTTAGAGTATGTTAGTGACTCTGCTGAGTCAGCCTCGGTAGCTTATGCTACAAGCTACCTCAGCATCTATATATAGGACTTGTGTAACCAACTCTAGTTAACAATAACAGATTACAGTTTTTTCAGTTTCTCTCCTTCTCTCTCTCTCGACTCTCTCTCTCTCCTCTCTCTTTCTAATAATATCTCACCCTCTTATTTCTTCCTTTTCTGTTTAATAAGAAATGGAAGACTAGGATGTGGAATCTTCTAAAGGATAAGAGAAAGTAAAAGAACGAGGAAATGAAAAGAAGAAAAGGATAGAGAAGCCCTATACTATAAAAACAAAAGGCTAAAATAGCAATTCCCGTCCAATCTTTCTGAATGTTCGCAAGAGTGATACTTTGCAAAAGCCATCTTCCAAATTATACCTTTGTACATTCTCTTCTTTCAGTAACATTTATTACTTTTTCATAGAAAGTCATAAATTAACCTTTGCGTTGGTTCTGGTTTTGGTCATCAATGATTTCAACATTTGAAGCATAATGTAAATTTTGAAGTAATTTCTATGATGATTTATTATATTATAACTTAGGTTAACAGTTAGTGGACTAAATCTCATGACATGCATGAAGACTATAGCGCATTACTATATTTCATCCTTTTATGCCAATATAACTCATGTGCCTTGATTCTAGGTTCTCAAGATTAAACCCTACAGGCTTCCATCTCATGGTCAATTGGTTTTTCTGCTGTGCCTCTAAATTTTCTCTGTGCTTATGTTCTATTTATTACATTGTTCTTTTTCCCCCCATATATATTTTCAAACAAATAGATGCTGGTTGCACCATGTAGGACATTTTTTGGTTGAAAAAATTGAGGTCCATTTATGCTGGCACTTCTTTATTCCTTAAGTTTTTTTTTATAAATGCGTCATAGGATTCAAGCTTGGTGGATGAAATTAAGGAGTGATTCAGGTGTTATCCGTCATAGAAAAGTGGCTATCTAGCTTAAAGGAAAATTTTACCACACAACTATAAGACTCATGATGTTGTATGGTACTAAATGTTGAGCGGTAAAAAGCCAACATAAGCTTAGTGTTGCAGAGATGAGGATGCTGCGTTTGATGAATAGTCATACAATACAAGACATAATTAAGAATGAATGCATTAGAGAGAAGGTAGGGGTAACAACTAACACCTATTTTAGAGAAGATGGTAGAATCTCGTCTTAAATGGATTGGCCATGTGAGGAGAAGACCATTAGAAGTTCCAGTAAGAAGAGTAGATTAGGTGGAGGACAACCCGATAGTTAGTGGTACTGAGAAACCAAGAAAAACTATGATGAAACCATTGAAAAAGACTTAGATCTGGTGACATTTCTGAAGACATGGTTACAACAGAACACAGTAGTGTCGTTTGATCCATATAACTAACCCCACCTCGTGGGAAAAGGCTTTGTTGTTGTTGTGCATATATTTGAGCTACAAATCTCAATAATGAATAACAGGACAAGGAGAGAATACTGCAGAAATTTGTCTACTTTGCAATCAAAACTGTGTTATGGATGCTTACCTAATCTCAAAATTTCAGGTAAGGTGGTTGCAAAGTTTTGTGCTAAGTTTCTTCACCAACAGGTGCTCAAAAGTGAAGCATATGCAGCTGGAGATATAGGAACCTCTCTTCAGAAAGCTTTTTTAAGGTTGGATGAAAAAGAGGGCCCCTTCTATACTTTAATAGCACTTCCTCTGTCTTGTATTTAGCAATTTAGATGACAAGAATTTTCATGCTTGTAAGAGTTTTTGTACTATTTAAAACCTTCCATCGGATCATCAGCTAAAATCTTGGTTTTGTAGTTCTTAGATCATGTTTTTTCTCTTGAATATACAAAGAAGTGTAGTTGGCAATGGTCTAACTCAAAGTCAATTACACTTACATATGTTTCACGCACTCGAGTAATTGGAAGAGTATGAAGAAATTACATCGATCTTTTTTTAATGACAAGTTGTAGCCCACTTGTTAGTTGCTGTTAGTGATTATGTTATTATGTATTATTTAGTTCATTTCATTTCACTAAACTTACAGAACTAAAGAGCCAGACCTGAAGTTAGACATTATATCCTCTCTCTTAGTCTAGTTGATATTGAAGAAACAGTGATCACAAAAGTTTTGAACTTGTATTTTCAATATATTGCAGAATGGACGAGTTGATGCGCGGTCAAAGGGGATGGAGGGAATTAGCAACCTTGGGGGATAAGATAAACAAGTTTACTGGGATGATAGAAGGGTTGATTTGGTCTCCACGAAGCAGTGATGGTAATGACCAAGTTGATGATTGGGTTTTTGAGGAGGTAGGTAATGACATTTCAAGAAGGATACCTTCCATTCTACTCTTCAGTATCACAGGTTCATTGCATATACTTGGGAATTTGGTGCCTGGCATATGGCTTTAAGTAGAAAATATCATGTTCTTGGATAATACTGTTACGTTTCTCCGGATATGCTTGTTATCTGTGTCTGTTTTTCTTTTTTGGTTTCTTTTTGCAGCATTTTGTGATTTGAATTTATTTATTGTATTCAGGGGCCTCATTCTGATTTTGCTGGACCAACTTCCGGAAGCACCGCCTGTGTTGCAGTTATTAGAAACAACCAACTTGTTGTTGCAAATGCTGGTGATTCACGTTGTGTGATATCTCGGAAGGGTCAGGTGAGTTTAGAATTGAAATTTTTGAGTTTTTGTTATGCTTAAGTACAGATAAACATATGCTGCTGTGTTTTATGTGTAACTACTGTATATTGGGCAATAATGCATGCCTCTTAATTTGACGGGTAAAATTCATTAGGGGGACTTTGTTTGAGGTATAGAAAATGGTATGTTTCTTTCTCTTGTAGAGGTAGTCTACATATTTACAGAGCTGATAATTATGTATATTGATTTTACTATTGCTCTTTTCCACAGGCATACAATTTGTCTAGAGACCACAAACCTGATCTTGAGATTGAGAAGGAAAGAATCTTAAAAGCTGGTGGTTTTATTCATGCAGGACGGGTTAATGGCAGTTTAAATCTTGCAAGAGCTATTGGTAATTTACCTATTGGCATGCGAACTTTTTTCAAGATTAAATTAAGCATCCTTTTTCTTGCTTCTCTTTTTTCAAATGTATTTTGACTGAGTAGCCTTGGCCTCTGCATCTTTAGCTCAGGAAGATCCATGAATTTGTGAACTTGATGAATAAGAGCACAAAAATGAATAACTTTATATTTTTTAATTTTGTATGCTTTATTTTGGTTCTTTACAAACAAAAGGAGACTGGTTTCAAATTGTATAATTGAAGATTTGAAATTTGTTATATCTATCTGTTCTTAACGCTAATTTCTTTGTAAGGAGATCTTTTTTTTTTTTTTGGGGGGGGGGGGGGGATTAACGGGTGGGTTTTTGAGGGATCTTGACAGGTGGGGATGAGATGGGAATGGTTTCTGAAGTTTCCATTCTTTTAATACGTTTCAATTTACTGCAGGTGACATGGAATTTAAACAGAATAAATTTCTTCCTGCTGAAAAACAAATTGTAACTGCCAATCCGGATATAAACACTGTAAGTTTTTTCCTGTTATACAATTCAGCTAACTGCCTAAGTGATACTCATATCTGCCACAATTTCCAGTTTGCTATATGGTAGAAGAACCAATGACAAATGCTTAGTTAGGACTTTTACTTTTATTCATCTGTTGTGACTGATGCATTGTTTTTGTTATGACATTTTATTATAGGTTGAACTTTGTGACGAAGATGAATTTATGGTGCTAGCATGTGATGGCATATGGTATTCTTCTTATACTTTCATATTCCCGATCTATTCCGAAAGTTATCATGTATTTGGAAGATATCAGTCATTTACATCGAAAAAAGTGTAATAAATAATGGGATTTTCATTCTTGGCACACACACCAGGCAGACAATATTATGTGTCTTTTGTGGCACTGAAAAAATTTCTTGTTTCCTGTCTAGTATGAGTGAGGGTGAGCCTTGGTGCAATGGTAAGGTTGCCTTGTGACCTGAAGGTTACGGGTTCAAATATTTGAAGCAGCATCTTCAATTGTTGGGATAAGGTTGCGTACATCTACCCTCCACAGACCCCACCGGTTGGAAGTTTCGTGCACTGGGCCGTCGTGCCTAATATGAGTAAATTACAATGATCTACTTTTTAAGTTTAAAAAACTGATGCAAACCCCTCCTTTGGTTTCAAAAATCACATAGAACGCTCCTACTTCAGTTTTCATGTAACAAATGCATTCTATTCTAATTTTTTCTCAACACATACTCCCTCAAAGAGGAGGACGGGGGGTGTCTTTGTATAATCTATAACTTGAGGTTTTAGCATATGGTGGTGTCATTTGCCAAAATATTGTTAACACTAGGTGTAATTCTGAAAATAATAATTTGCTTGTACATGCTTCTTCATGCTGCCTTTCTGAAAATAGCAATTTATGTATCTTGATTATTTTCAGGGATTGCATGTCAAGCCAGCAATTGGTAGATTTTGTTCATGAACAAATGTGCTCAGTGAGTTCTAAGTTTTAACTTTTTTCTAATAAGATGATAAAGTATTCAATTAATTAGGAGCTGTCATTACTCATTCTTGTCCACAGATTATGCTTATTGATGTATTTAATGCAGTAGGGGCTCTTTGATAGATAAGAATTGTGCTATTTCTGCTTGTAATTAGTTGGAGTGTATTAGTAAAGCATGCTGCTGAGTAAACTTTCACGTTTCTTACCATGGACAGAGTTAGACCAAATCCCTTGTCACTTAATGCACTTCCCTACTTAATAGCCATTGCCTTTTACCTCAAGCACTAGCATATTATGCTTTTTAGAATTTCTTTCTAGTAAAATCAGTACAGGCACAGCCTTTTAATGGGGTCTGCAGGTTAGTATTTTGTGCGTGAATTTTAGACGCAAGTAATAATGTGTGAATAGAGACTTGGTTAATAATCAAGTAATTATTTTAATGTATTGTGGCCAGTCTGTGTAATGCCATCCTAATCAGGCAATCTGTAATTATTTTATCTCTCAGGAAACCAAACTTTCTGCAGTGTGTGAACGAGTTCTTGATCGGTGCTTGGCACCATCAACCATTGGTGGCGAGGGATGTGATAACATGACCATGATCTTGGTGCAGTTCAAAAAACTTGCTCGGTCAAGTGCACTAGCAGAAGAGCAATCCTCTTCAAAAGGACAAGCTGAATCTGAACCAAAACAGGAGAGAATGGAAAGTTAGTGTGTAGTCCACACCAACAGTTCAAACATGTATTATATATATATATATATATATAGTGTGTGTACCAGTGCTTAGAATGTATCTAAATTGTCATTTTCCTTTCATCTAACATCATAGAACCAATTATTCTGATTACATAAAAATATCAATTTTTCTCCTGTTTCTTCTTTCTCGCGTCTAGTTTTCACTCCTAAAGTCTGTTCTGCATGTTCAAAATGCGGCTCCAAATGTTAATATTTGTAGTTATAATTGACAATCTGCAAACATGCTTTGCTATTTGCTACTTGCTAGTTGCAGGAAGTGTCTGTGAGACACTAACAAAGGCGGGTTGACTAGTGTCTTCAATGAATCAAATGAATTTCCCTTTATTTGATTGCGAAAAGTTCTTTTAAATGAGTTTGTGTGTAAAGTGAGTAAGTATATTTATCCTAGCCCAATAAAATCTAGATGACATTGCTTATAGGCATATTAAGATGGGGAAGTAAGATTAATATTTATTTACCTTTGACTGGCGTTCCTAACTCAACCAAATTTCAAATTCTAATCTTTATCAGTTGTGAATATGATCTCTAGCATGAAGTTACACGCTTCCAATCGTTTTGTGAAGTAAATGTGATATTTGTTGAAGGAAAACGTATAAAGTACACAACGTGATAATAGTAAAAGAAGGATAACTTGTTTTTCTTCTTGATTTTCTGCACCATTTTTTGGGGGCATCTTATTTTATTTGTAAATCTGTGCGGGTTTGTAGTTTATATACAACAGATTACAGATCATTTCAGATCTCTCTCTCTCTCTTTGGTGAAAGAGAATCTAGATCCCAATTGAACTTCAATTATATCATCACTACTTGGAGGGGGAAATTGCTTGGTTTAAATGATATCTGTTGTAACCCCTCCACCGCGCGCGCGCATACACAGACTCTTTCTTAAATAATATTTTTTATTGATGTTCTTTTCTTTGTTTCTTTGTTTTTTACTGTTTTTCGTCTGTGTTATTGTCATTTTTTATTCAAATATCTCTTTACTATTTCCATTTTGTCAATTGGTATCATGCCACTTAAACAGGCTCCTCTAAAATAGCTAGTAATAATGTCAACCATTAATTAAATGTTAATGAGTTAAGATTATAATACATTTTAAATTAAATAAAATAATAAATATAAGGATCTTTCCACCTTACTCTCCATTCATCATCTATCATGCGGTTATTATTATAAATAAACCAATATTCGAACTGTTCAGGTTTGGTTTGTACCAAAAAAAAACACTTAAGCTTATTATATGTTTTGTACCCGTGCATTTTCAACTATAAGATTCTGTATTAAAATTCATGCAACAATACTATGAATGCAACCAGTAGATTCTGTATCAAAATTCATGCCAAACTTTCTAACATTTTTCAAGATGTCACAACAAAGAGGTTGAAGATAATAATACTAGCAATATTTCGAAAGCTCTTGGATTTTATACAAATCTTGGTGTGAGGTATACATATGTTTTATATACTTCATCATTGCTTTAAATATTGGGCTGATGGGATCACAACTCAATTCTCTTTTTTTTTTTTTTTTACCCTTTTTCCCAGATACACCCAACGCTTCCCCCTTCCCACCTCCTCTCTCTGTCCTCAAGGGATAAAGGCCCAATCTATATAGCACAGCACAGCAGAGAAGCTCAAGCCTGCATCCACCAAAAAAAATAAACCTTCATGAATGAATTTAGACAATCCCAAACAATTAGTTTGTCTATGAAGCATGAAACAATTGAACACAGGCAGAAACACTCACAGTTCTGATGGACAGAATTAATCCTTAAAAAATTATGGCAAGTACAATGTAGACGGTTTCTACACAAGCACTTGTCAGTTGTCACCATTAATCAGCAGGAATTGCCATGATGAAGTAAATAATTTGCAAAAAACTATATGCTGAGTAATTATATCGTCTCCAAAATTGTTGAGGCAATAAGGCTAAGCATCCCTGAAGAAAAAGACTGATAAAAAAGTTAATAAAATAAACTATCTAGTAAAATGATATTAGGTTTTTATTCTTAGCAAAACATTATGATTACCTTAATGCCTCCTTCATTGAGACAAGAGACTAACAAAACAATGGTCCCATGATCACTCAACAAAATCAACATTTATTAGGCAGCTGCTCATATGTTCCCATGTTGGGGCTGCACCCCGCAGCCATCATCTTCTTGAAGACAGTAAAGGCTCTGTCTTTATTTCCTGACATACTATGCCCTCGAATAAGAGCATTATAAGTGAAGACATTAGGTTCAAGACCCATAAGTTGCAGCTCCTCATACATCTTTCCAGCTAGGTCCACCATTCCAGCAATCCCAAGATGGAGAATCAATGCATTGTAAGTGTAAAGATCAGGAGAAATGCCCCTATTCTTCATTTCACTAAAAAGAGAAAGAGCTTCCTCCAACCGACGTGATTTTCCAAGCCCGTTGATCATAAGATTGTAAGAAACTGTATCAGGATCAATGCCAGTTAACTTTAGTTCCTCAAAGTAGTGCAAGGCATCATCAACTCTACCAGACATGCACAGGCATTCCACAAGAATGGTATAAGTTTTCAAGTCCGGCCTTATTCCTTCTTTAACCATCTTTTTGAAAAAATCACAAGCAATATCAATTTCACCTGCTTTCCCAAATCCATTGATGAGAATATTATAAATAGCACAATTAGGCTTGCATTGATAGTCTAACATCTCCTCGAAGATCTTCATTGCTTCCTCTGATCTTCCAGCCTTTAAAAGACCGTCTATAAGAGGGCCATATGTACAAGGAGTGGGAGAGAAATCGCCACTTACGAGTTCATAATATAAATCTAATGCCTTATTTAAGCTCTTAGATTTCACAAGGGCGGAGATGATAATATTATGAGTTACAGCATTAGGCTTGCATCCCCTACAAAGCATCTCATTGTACAATTCAAAAAGTTCATTAACTCTTCTAGATTTACCACAAGCATCAAGCAACAAGTTATAAGTGAAAATATCTGGGTGACAACCTGCATTCTTCATCTCCACAAAAAGATCCCAAGCTTTTTCAGTGATATTACAACCAAGAAGCCCATCCATCAAGCAATTATATGATTCCAGGGTTGGGTGAATTCCAACTGTTCTGGTGAATTTGTCAAATAACTTTTGAGCATCAAGGGCCTTGTTCCGCTTACACAGGACTCTAATCAGAGGTATTATTATATACTCATCTTGGCAAATAGAATCGCGTACCAATCTTTCAGCAAATAAGATGGCCTCTTCTATATCTGCTTTAATTAAAATACATTCCATTAATTCTGCCCAGAATTCTTTGCCTGACTCTAAACCTGCCTGATGTACAAATTCCATGACAATCTTGATAGCATCATCAACCCTTCCATGCCTTACAACACCAGGAAGGAGGGTACACAAAGTTACATGATCAGGGTGGAGAAATTTTTTCATCTGATGGTAAAACCAGAATGCATAACCAATCCTGTCTTCTTTGATCAAGCCGTAGATGATAGTGTTATAAGTCAGAACATCAGGACTACAGTTCATCATTGTCATTCTACAAAGCATCTTCAAGGCTAAATCAACTGCATCATTCTTGCAAAGACAATCAAGGAGTGTGTTAAAAGTTATGGTGTTAGGAGGGCATCCAGACTCTGTCATACTCCCAAACAATTCAAGGGCCCTTTGGAGTTTTCCCTCTTTCCCCAAGCCAGAAAGTAAAGTGTTGTATGTCACAATTGTAGGAGCTAGCTTCAAATCCTTCAGTCTCCGAAACATTTTCCATGCCTCATCAATTCGGTCAGCCTTGTAAAGTGTGTCAATTAAAGAATTGACTATAATTACATCTGGTTCACACCCATTGCTTGTCATCTCAGACAAAAGTTGTATGGCTTTATCTATTTGCCCTGCTTTGCTATAGCACTTCATCATCATATTATACGTTATTGAATCAGGCAAAAGCCCACAATTGTGAAGATCATTAAGCATAGATTTTGCTTCTCCGATCCTACCCATTTCTGCAAGACTATATAAAGATGCATTACACGCTACTATACTAGGAACAATGCCTCTCTTTTTCATTTTTTCGAAGGTGTCAAGAGCTTTTTCAGGATCACCAGACTTTCCATAATAGTCAATGAAAAGAACATACGAATATGCAGTAGGTTCAACACCCAAAGATTCCATATTGTTGAAAAGTTCTAATGCCTCATCTAATCTTCTCAGCTTCAAAAGTCCAGAGATCAAGGTGTTGTAAGTATGCAGATTCGGAAAAATTCTTTTTATCTTCATCGTGTCAAGCACAGCAAATGCCCGATCAACACTCCCTGATTTGCATAAAGCCTCAATAAGTATGGTGTAGGTAACCACATCAGGAGCATAACCATCAGCCTCCATCTCACTCCAGAACATCTTCACTGAGTCCAAGTCACCAAAGTCACTAAACTTGTCCATTAAAGTAATGTATGTTACCCGATCAGGTTTGTGACTGGTTGCTCTCATCTTTGTATATAACTCCTTGGCCTTATCAAGTTTCCCCGCGGCACAAAGAGCGTCAATTAGAACTGTATAAGTGACAACATCAGGCCCGCATCCTTCATCATCCATTTTCCTTAAAATCTCACACGCATCATCAATTTTCCCAGCTCTCCCGAGCACTCTAATACATATGGTATATGTGTAGATATTTGGCCTCAATCCCAAAGTTTTCATCTCTTCCAATAAATGCATAACGGTTCTAGTATCCCTCCTCCTCCCCAATGCTACCATCAGTGCTGAGTATGTCTTCATGCTAGGTTTCATCCCTTCTGAGATCATTCTTTTGTAAACTTTCAAAGCCTCTCTACAAAATCCAGGTTGGAGCAGTAAATGAATTAGTCCATTATATGAATATGCATTCAAGATGAACCCAGCTTGCCTCATCTTTCCAAGTGCAAACGGTGCTTGACGAATCCCACCTTTAATTGAAAGAGCCTTAAAAACAGTCAGGTATGTATTCAAATTCCTGTTAATAACTTGCTTTTGCATCAAATCAAAGACGAAAGCCATTTCCTCTATCCTCGTGTGAACCCTCAAGAACTCGAGCATGTAATTGCATGCTTCAGTGGTATGCACAACATTGGGCAACAGGGAAACAAACTTAAAGTATGAAAGAGCAGAACTTGGATCCGAAATAGACTTGAGAACGCCAATTACTTCTTCGGATGAAAATCTAGTTTTTCTATTGTCATTTACCACAACTACCTCATGTGCACATCTGACTCCAAAGTCACGAAGACCCACTTGATTTTTTCCTCGTTTCTTCCAATTTACCATAGACCCATTTGGCAAAGTCTTCATTTTGACACAATTAGTTTTTCCTAAGAACCCATTATTGCTCAGAAGATAGACATTGGTATCAGTGAAGGCACAACTATATGAGACAGTGCTGCAACACATGGTTGAAGAGCAGAGTACTAACACAGCCATAGAAACTACGCAATAATTCAATAATAATAATAATAATAATAAACAAAAGAAGCAAGATCGCTGACTGAATTGAACGGTAGATGATAGCAAAATTGCATAACCTGAGTCTGTCTGTAATTGGGTATGCAAAAGAGTGGAATGGTAGATGGTTGAGCTGGAGAAGCAGATAGTTGGAGTGAGTAATCGCTAATCAGAGCTTGTCATCAAAAGGTTAGCTTGGCTATTTGGACTCCATGAGCTTCGGCTTTGGACATTTTTCCACCAAAAATGCACCAAGTTGTTGTTGTGTTCTAATCCTTGGTGTTGCGTCATGTGAAATGTGGATATGAATTCACCAACACACGTTACAGTTTTCTGACGTTATCAACTTATACTTTTTTGTTTTATATTTCTAACAAAATACTATCTATATGTTATTCATTACATAATTACATAATCACTTTTTTTTAATAAGAACTTACAAAATCACTTTTTTTTAAACAAATTTACAAAATCACTTGATCATACATTATATCATTAAAAATAATTTAATTTTAACAATAATATTTAATTGCAAAATTCAAACCTTCTGCTTGATTCATCAATTTTTAAATTAACTTGAATTAGACTTATTTAAAATATGAAAGTAAGAAACTATCCATTATTGATTTGATTAATTACATAAAGATTTCAACCCAGTAAATAATCTAAGGGTAGATAATCCCTTACTTTCTCATTTTAGAGCCTCACTTATTTTAGAGGAGCCAAATTCACATACTATTATAAAAGTTTTGATAATATAAAAAAGTGAGGCAATATCTTGAGATGAGCTTGTTTGGTAGAAAATTTACCACTTACCACTCCCAATTCAGCTAAAAATTATTTATTTTTGTGGTTCAATTCTCAATTCATTATGAATTTACACGTAACAAAAGCTCAATGAAGAAATTTATAAAATAAAGAAGATAACTATTTATACCAAAAGAAGATAACTATCAATTTTTTAAGATTTAATTAATATGTATCCATCTGAATTATTCAAAATAGTTTCTTATTATAATTAGATTTTTTTTTTTCAGATTTTAATTATTTTTAAAAGCTAAAACAAATAAATAAAACTTCTTAAAAGTAATTATTTTTTAAAAAAAATATATATATATTTCATAAAATAATTATCTAAAACAAACCTTTCTTTGATATTTATTAGTAGTTTAATTGTTATACACTTACAGTGTAAAACCTTTTTATATAGATATCCAATCATAAATTGTCATATCAGTAAAAAAAATCTGACTCTTTTTTTAACTACCTTAAAAGTCATCCATATCATGATTGGTGATTGATTGATAATGTAAAAATATCAGTGCATAACAATTAAATTCATTTATTATATAAAAACACAATTGATGAAAAAAAAGAGGTTTAATGAATTTTTTAGTCCCTATAAAATGGACAAGTTTTGGTTTTGATCCCTATAATTTTTTTTGTTGGTTTCGGTCCCTATAAGTTCCAGAATTTTGGTTTTAGTCCCTATCGTTAGTGTCCATCCGTCAAGTGCTAACGTGACTAACGGTGCGCCACGTCAGCACTGTCACGTAAGCTATTAATGTCACGTAGGATTAGATTTAATGAAGTTTTTAGTCCCTACAAAGTGTATGAGTTTTGGTTTTGGTCCCTAAACATTTTTTCATTGGTTTTGATCCCTGAAAGTTCTAGAACTTTGATTTTAGTCCCCAAAAGTTCCAGAACTTTGATTTTAATCCCTGTCATTTGTTTTCATCCGTTAAGTGCTACCGTTTGCTAATGGCACACCACGTTAGCGCTGCCAGGATGGACACTAACGATAAGAACTAAAACCAAAATTCTGAAACTTATAGGGATCGAAACCAACGAAAAAAAATTGGAAGGACCAAAATCAAAACTCGTCCACTTTGTAGGGTGTAAAAAGTTTCATTAACCCAAAAAAAAAATTATAAAACAGAAAAGCCCTAGCTAGGTTTTGGCCCCATAGCTGGGGTGGTAGGAGGTAGTATCTTGTTGAAGCCAGAGGCAGACACGGATAGAGAATTAGAGATAATAGATAGATAGGAATGGTGATGAAGGGAAGTGAAATTGAGAGTGGGAGGAGTGGAGTACCTGAATCGGTGATGGATTCAGTTAACACCACTCTCTCTAACCTTCATCACTTGAAAACACACTTTCATGAATTCTTGTCTCTCTCTTCCGACCCTATTGTCCTTTCCCAATTGCCCCCTCTTCAACGCGCTCACTCCCTCTTCTTCCTCGCTAAAATCACTTCTACCCTCCTCACATGTATCTCTCTCTCAAAATCACTACTACTTTTTTATTATTATCTAATTATTATTACAATCTCAACTTCCAATTCAACTTAATTATCTCATTGTCTTCTTCTCCAGTGAAGTTGAGGTCTAGTGGGGTTCACCCAGATGATCATCCTATCAAATCAGAGCTTGTGAGTATTTTCTAATTCTCTTCCATCCTCACTTCTTTCTTCTACCTTTGTAAATGCTTTAAAGTATTTGACTTTTGTATTCCCAGGACAGATTAGAGTTATACCAAGACAAACTCGAACGTCTGCTACATTTGAGTAAAGGTATATGTTTCTTTCTTAACAATCATTTCCATTTGTTGATTGTTTAACTTAAAATTGAAGCATGCTTCATTTTTCTAATAATGAATTAAGTTGGAGTGATTTCCATTTTGTTTGTGAAGCTCCACTGCGACCTTCTGCTACCTTGAATTATCAGGCAGCTACTCGCTTTATTGAACACTCTCTGCCTGACCTCACTCCTGGTGAGTAGTGAAATTGTTTTATTCCTTTCGGGGTTCATTCATCTATGTGTTTTCCATTTTGATCTCGTTTATGCAAAGAACTTGTTATTTCATGCAGAGCAGAGGCAAAATATGAGGACCATAAGTAGAGGGGAGGGACTGAAGAGGAACCATCAGGAACGCGCCGGTCAAAAGAGGAAGTATCAATCTTCTGAAAAACAATCTATTCAAACTGCTGCCAAGGAGTTTCTGGAGAAAGCAGCACGCGAGCTTCTTGGTAATAATAATGGTGGTATTAAGGGACCATTACAAATTGACAATTCTGATGAGGAGGGCGACGAACTACCCGTGCCATGATTTTCCTCATTTCTGGTAGAGTTTATTGTGATGTTCTCATTTACTTTATGAGTTTCATGTCCCAAAATGTTTTTCTTTGTTATAGTAACTGTAGTATGGATGTGATCTATAATTTAGGGTGTTAAGAATTTTAGGGGATCTTTGCAAATTTACTGATGCACCCACTAGATATATATGAACCACCAGCTAGGAACCTGTGTTGCATTTGATGATTGGAGCAAGTAGATATGAAAGTATTTTACTACCTTTACTACTATTTAATGGCTGACATTGGAAAATTATATTTCAAGATCTATCTTGCTTTCAACATGGATGGCCTATCCAGTGAAAGTTGTCAACTTGTCATCAGTAAGCCTTTTTTGGATAATAAAGAATTGGTAACATCAATTTTAAAATTTTAAATGTAGCTGTTCAGAGAGTCATTGGATAACTTGCACTACATGTAAGCCTTGTTTGAATTTTAGCTATCTATACAAGATTGCATTTGCAACATGTGGGCAATTTTCGTTTCAGTTCTGCTCTACTGTTCAAACATGATTATTACAGTAGAGTTCAATGCAGCATACCAACTCAGCTAGCATTATAGGAGCTTAGACTTGTAGTCATGGACATTGGAAGAAAATGGTTGGCTTGTACATCACATTGCCTAACGTAGAACTTACTATTTTTCAAATCCCAGTAAATTGGAAAGTTTCTCACTGTCATAAATATGAACGGAAGGTTACTTTTGCCTTTTCCTTCAGTGATGGTTCCAATTTTACAATGTTGGGGGAGTGGATTGGTGTCTTCTATGTGTTACTTTGTCAAATGAGTAATATAAATAATGTTAAAGTAAAATAGAAATATTTTCCATGAGTTGTGAGTTGGACCATTCAGTTATATTCTGTGGGATGGCAGCATTAATGTTGATATGGTTCAAATTGTTGACTCAGAAATATAAATGGATAAAAATAGCTGAGCTATTGACCACTTATCTTATGGTCAGAGCACCTATTAAAAGTCCGAAGAGAACAAAACAATACGACCATTATGGAACTTATTGAAACATATTTTGCTCAATCAGTCTGGTTTCACAGTTGGAGCTAACTCTCTCCCTTCCTTCTGATTGAAGCATAATTTTTCTTTGGTGTTATGTTGCTAGAATTTAACCATTAAGCTTGACTTTTTTATCTTACGAGGCTTCCCCACATCATTTGGGTGTTTGACTAATCCTTGCTCAGGGCACAGAGGCTACCCATCCCCACCAATGCTTTGGCTCAAACCCCTGAAATTGTAGAGACCCCTCAATCGCTAGTTCAAGCCTTACTTACCACTTGAGCCACTCCTTGTGGGTAGTACCATTAAGCTTGATTTTACCATGACCATTTGCCTCCTTAACGGAATCATGTTTTGCTGGCCTTCCAACCAAGAAATTTTATGCATCACGTGTGCTTAGGGGTGTAAATTGGTTCAAGTTGACCTCGGTTAGACTCAATCGTAATTGTTTCGGTTCTCAGGCTTCATAATCCGAAACCCGATCTTTCTTCCCTTTTTCCCCCCATAATGTGTGTTGTTCGAAGATCTATATGTTCTCCAGTTTTTCTCTCTCTCTCCTCTCTCTTCATCTTTCTTCACTGAACTTTTCTCTTCAAACTGACTCTACATAACCATGTTCTCACCTCGATCTCATCATTTCAAAAACCACTTGTACTAATCTTTTTCTTTGCTCCTAAATCTCAGTAGCTTCATTCAGCTTCCCATCACTATGCAACAAAATGCACCATAACCCATGCCAAAAGCTCTTGAATCGAATTGGGTATTCTTTCCAGCATAGCAAAAAGACATGGTCTTTGGGAAGCATAAGCAACCTGCGAATCTCCTCTATTTGGGTGCAGATGAAAAAAGGATAACCCAATGACCTGAATGAAACTAACCCGTTGGTTAGTTTCTGGTTTGACTGCCTAAAAATGCTTATCCCAAACCCAACCATTTTGATTGGGCATTTTGCCTCCCTTCAATCCACCCAACCCGACCCAATTACACCTCTGGTGTGCTTCACTGCTGTCATTTAATATGGAATCTTTGTTTGATGAGCCAAATGTTTTATTGGGAACAATGCTTTTGTAATAATTTTTAAGGAACTGCATCAACTGCATAGATATACGTTCCAGCTTTGAGAGCGAGCTACTGTAGCCTAATATACTCTTTGTGCCATTAAATAGAACCGTGGTCCACAGAGTTAAGATCGTGGATTGTGTGAGAGACTGGGGGTTGAATAAAAAGGAAGAAAAAAGTTCTCTTTGATTTCTATTTCTAGCTAGTTATTAAGTTATAGCAAAATTTTGGAAAATGGTATCCAGAATGTTTGCCACTAGACTGCAAATGACTGAACAGGGAATTTTTCCTTGGTTTTATATGTGAAGAACTCCCATCCTCTAGCCAGTTTGAAGTAAATTGGGTAAGTTTGTCACATTTAAGTTCTCCCTACCTCCTGTTGGAGTTCATTGTGTGGAAGACTAAATATAGTCAGTTTATCTATGCTTCTAAGGAAAAGAAAAGTTTGAAATGAATGGTTAATTCATTTAATATTTTGTGATTGATTTGTAATCTAAATCTTCATTTGCTCTTATGGCCTTAAACTGCAATAGACAAAATATTTGAATGTATTACTGAGAAAAGGGTTGTTAGGAATTCATCCAATTAACTGCTTTAAGAACAGTTAGCATGCTACTTGCTCATTGTTATTATGGGATGAATGCCTAAAGTGGGTGGAGCTATGGAGAAAAGCTTGAACAAGTTGTTATATGGTTAAAATCAATTGGAATTCATGGAACAAAGCTGCGTACTGCTTTGAGTTAATTGATTTGTGTTTGGTTGTTTCATGTGATGTTTGTATGTTTTCCTTGTATGCTCAATATTCTGCTAAAAAAATGATGAATCTGAGTCAAGGGCTAGGATCTAAGATTACCCTGCAGAATACAAGTCTAGTCTTTACTTGCTCTGTACCTTCACCGTTACTTGCAGATTTCTAACAATTGTAGGATTAATTTTTAATTCCTCTAATTCTGTCTGAGATTTTTCTTTGGGAATTTTATTTCTACAGTATGTGAGAACAAAATGGAGCTTTGTTCGTGGGACGGCTTTGTTGCTTTTTCCATGATTTTGGATGGCTTTCTAGCCATTCCTTGGGGAAGCATACCGGCATTTGTCAAGTGCATGTGTTTAGTTGTAATCTTACCTTAACATTGTGGTTTGCAAGAGACAAATGCTCGTGGCATGTGACTTGGGAACAATGCTGTTATACTGTATTCCAAAGTTGCATTTGTACTTTCCACCATGTATATGCTTCAATTTTGGTTTATAATTTGCGTTGCTTGGTTTCCAGCATGATGACTTACTGGTATCATTGTAGTCTTCTTATGATCCATCTTTGGACAAGTAATAAAGCAATCCCATCCACCGCGTGAATTCTTTATGGCCACAGTTTTTAGTCCGAATCAGAATGCAATCGTAATTGTTTTATCGACAATTTTTTTTGGATCAATTTTCATTTTAGTCTATCACTTTTCATATTATTGAAGTGTTGATACGTTAGTGTTTCCAGGTGTCTTCCGTTTGTCTCCATCCTCAATATTATTGAAGTACTAATATATATATAGTCAGTGTTTTGAGGTGTCGCCTAAACTCGTCCATATGATCTATGTTGATGTATCCGATGTGATACATCTGATACATGTGATGTATTGATGTGATGTATTGTTTGTAACATGTAAGGACTAATGTGTCTTATGATAGAAATAGTCATGGACTAAATTGGCTTATTTAAATAATAGTTGGTGACTTTATTGGGTCAATATATAATTATTCTCATTCTATTGTTTGGCCACCTAACATACTAATTGATACGCATCAGCACTTCAATGACATGTTTAGGATGGAAACAAATAGAGAGACTTAAATATTCCTCTTTTGTCATTTTCAGGGATTATTTGATAAGTTTTTTTTTCCTTCTCGGAAACAAAAATTGGTACATCAAAAATTGTTGCCGGCCTTACTCTTTAAATTGTTTTTTGTCCTATTGAAGAGTTTCTGCCTCAAAATTTACATCACCAAATGGTCCAAATCGAATCAGAAAGAGTTCGAGAAATGAGTGAGAACGGTAATGCATGTTTTGGGAACGGTAATGGTTTATATTTTAAAAGTATTTTTAGAAATAAGTTACCTTAAACACAAAATAATTATAAGTTTCTATCCAAAAAAAAATAATAATAATTATAAGTTGTACAGAGTTATAAAATAAGAAAATACTGTTTATGTTTAAAACTTATTACTTTAGATGAACCTAAACTACAAAATAATGTGAAACTCAAAAAATCAAAAAACAAGTTAAAAGAAAAAGAAAAGGAAATTATAATTTGACAGCAAAAACTCTGCTCAATCATTAAGGTATTCAGGGAAGGCCAAGACATGAATATAAGAAGGTATATTTTCTTCTTTACCTTGTAGAACACATGAATCAGATATTAACTATTAAATCTTTGAATAAAGAATCATATAATCCCAACAAAAATAATAAGACTCACTAATCACAATAACCTCACTGTGACAGTCTCTCACTAATCACACAATAACCTCACTGTATTTCACATCAGAAAACCCCCCACATTAATAGCCAACACTCCCAGACCCATCATCACAATCCCACTTTGCAAAGTTGTGGCACTGCTAGTTGGAGCAACAGCTGGTGCTTCCACCAACTCTGCAGCTGGAGAAGGTGAAGGAGAAATAGCAGTAGTGTATCTGCTCCTTGGAGACATGACCACCACAACTACCTTTTGGCCCTTCTCACAGTGACCCTTTACTCCACTGATGAAGTAGAATGGCCCAGGACGGTCAAGCTTCACCTTAGTGTTCCCATCACTGTACTCCTTAATAGGGTTGGAAGTGCTGCAATTAGCATAATCTTCACTCTTCACTTGCAAAACTGAGTCTTTCCCACCATCATATTTCCACACTGTAAAACAAAGGTGTCAATGATTATTCCCATTGCCATGGAAGAGATATTAACATAAAAATAGGTAAGTTTTGGAATTGAATATTGGAGAAGTTACCAAGATAATCGTCAACATGGAAACGAGACTTTTCAGCCCATTGGTTTAGGGAATCTGCTTCAGAAGATGGAACCTTCCATGCATCTATCTGGCCTCCAACCAATAGTTCCTTAGCTGAAGAGAAGCCAAAGAGAAGGAACAGGACCAAAAGAGAAGCAGAGGCATTTCTTCTTGAATAACCAGCCATAGTTTTTGGATAACTGAAATTTGTGTGTATGTGAAGCAGAGATGCTCAAAGAGGGGGGGGTTTGCATTGATGGTGTGCTTGGAGCAGTGTATTTATAGTGATGAAACTAGCCGTTGAGACTTGGAAGACAGTACAGTGTGTGGGGGCCACTGACTTCTGGCGTGTCACTGTAACGGGTTAAAAACAACGGTAAAAAAACCCTGATGGATGGATGTGGATGATGACTAAGAAAAGAAAGAAAGAAAATGGCCATGGTTCAAAATGGCCCGTTTTTTTGTTGTGTTCTATTTATGGCCCCAACTATGAAAATTGAAAAGATAGACGACACTCACCGGCCACCAAATAAAAAAAGACTATTATACTCTCTCATTCCCTATGTTTGTAAGCTTTCCTTCCTCATTTTCGGATATTATTTTAATCCACAAAATTGTAAGTACCGGTTATATTAGTTCATAAAATTATGATTTATTAGTCAAATAAGTTTATAAATGCAAAAACTAATATGAATAATACTTGCATTTCAAAGGTTGAAATGATAATTTCCTTAAATCAAGAACTAATATATAGATATTACCAATTTAGGATCTGAAATGGTGATTTTGTTGAAAGACTATCGCTTCAAATATATTCCAATATTCTATGTAGAATAGTTTTTTAATTTGAAAAATAATGTAATTGGTTATCAATTAAATATATATACATGTATAATGATATTTGATTGGTTGAAAATACAAAAATCATATCAAAATTAAACTCTTCATTATATATGTATCTGTATATCTGTATAAAACGGTAAACTTCATCAATGCATAATGTCTCGCAAACGCACGTATTGGAAATAATTTAACTTATGTCTTAGGAGACATTGCTGAATTACGGTGCAAAAAGCAATTACAAAATTACGTGGGTAAGCAAAATGCAGTTACATGTTATCTCCAAAACACGGAGAGCGGATGTTGAGCCGGGAGATAGAACTATTCTCCTGCCACTGAATCAATCATAACCAGTTTCAGATTTCTTGAACACCTCAAATTATTTGTCAAATGTAAAGATCACCTCAAATTATTTGTCATATGTAAAGGCTAATGCATCATACATGTGCACCCACGAGAATGAGATAGGATTTTGTAACAGGAACTTGGATTTTAGGGAGTTAATCCGGTAAAACCCTGCTACTAGATATGGAAAGGTGATGAAATGAACAGCCTTCGAATATGCTAATAGTATGATGCAATGAAGGAGATGAAGTAAGAGAGAGAATATAAATTCTGTTGTGATATCAATGATGATCATCACATTCCATTTCATTCACAATATAGTGGTGGGAATTCAGTTACACCAAACATGTGCAATGCACACTTACAAATGGTAAAATGGTAAAAGTAAAAAATGTGAAATGAAAAGTAAATTTAGCTAGTCAGCAAATGACATGTAAATAAAACTAGTCACAAGTAAAACCGTGACAATACCCTCCCCTTAAGAAGAATCCTTGACCTCAAGGATTAAAAGTTGGAAACTTTTGTTGAAGATCATAGTAAAATTCCCAAGTGGCATCTTCTGTAGGTTCACCCAGCCACTGAACAAGCACTTTAGTAGCAGCAACATTACCCCTCTTAACCATCTTGCGGTCCAGCACAGCAAAAGGAATTCTGGATGAAGTAGAAACTGTAGGCAACTGAGTAAAGACAGCAGTGGAAGGATCCAAGCATAACTTGAGCTGGGAAACGTGGAACACATCATGAATTTCAGCAGATGGGGGCAGCTCCAGCTTATAGGCAACAGCACCGATCCTATCAAGCACCTTAAAAGGACCATAATACTTAGGATTGAGCTTATGAATAGCTTGTTGCCGAGCAGTGACTTGCCTATAGGGCTGCAGCTTCAAAAAAACTGAATCACAAACGTTGAATTGTCTCTCAGCCCTGTTCCTGTTAGCCTGCTGTGCCATACGGTTCTGTGCCCGAAGAAGATGAAATTGAAGAAGTTTGATGACAGATTCCCTAGCACTGAGGGTTCTATCAACCTCCGGATTGGATGATTCACCAGGAAGATAGGGGAGGTGAATGGGAGGGCTCTGGCCGTAAACAACTTCATAAGGGCTTGTTTGGATAGAAGAATGGAAGTGGGTATTGTACCACCACTCGGCCAGAGAAATCCACTTAGACCAACTAGTAGGCTTGTCAGCACACATGCATCGCAGATAAGTTTCTAAAGACTTATTTACCACCTCAGTTTGACCATCACCCTGAGGGTGATAAGCAGTGGATTTGTTCAACAACACACCCTGTAATTTAAACAACTCATTCCACAGAGAACTGAGGAAAATAGGATCCCTATCACTCACCACAATACTGGGCATCCCGTGGAGTTTAAAAACATTGTCAAGGAACAAGTGTGCAACATCAAGAGCAGTGTATGGATGAGAGAGGGTGAGAAAGTGAGCGTACTTACTTAATCGATCAACAACAACCAAAATAACCTGCTTGCCATGTGAAGAGGGCAGACCTTCAATGAAGTCTAAACTGACTTCATCCCAAATACGATGAGGAATTGGAAGAGGCTGCAGCAAACCGGGCGATTTGACAAGTTCAGGTTTGCTTCTCTGGCAAGTATCACAGCATCTGATGTAATTCTGGATTTCCTTGTTCATTCCTTTCCAATAAAAAAGAGATTTCACTCGGGCAGCAGTGATGTCACGACCAGAGTGGCCACCTATAAATGAATCATGGAGCCACTTTAAGATGATGAGCTTCAATTCGAGATCATTACCGATCAGTAGCTTGCCTTTCCTTCTTAGTTCATCACGGAACCAAGTGAACTTGGGGTGTGAAGAGGGATCATTCTGCAAATAAGCAACAAGTGCCTGCAGGTGAGGATCAGAAAACCAGGATTGCTTGATGAGAGTGAGGAGGTCCTTATGGGCATTACTGAGTAACATAGGCAACAGCTCAGCTCCACTTTGTCTAGAGAGGGCATCAGCAGCGACATTGGAGGAACCAGTTTTGTATTGAATTTCAAAGTCAAAACCCATTAACTTTGCCATCCACACCTATTGAAAGGGTGTATTTAGTTTCTGAGCCAGTAAGTATTTGATGCTCTTCTGATCCGATTTGATAATGAAAGGCTTGTGGGAAAGGTAAGCACCCCACTTTTGGACAGCATACACGATGGCTAGGAGCTCTCTTTCATAAACAGACATAGATTGTTGCCTCAATCCCAGAGATTTGCTGATACATGCGATGGGGTGGTGGTCTTGCATCAAAACAGCACCTATACCTTTCTCGGAAGCATCGATTTCAACAACAAATGTTTTTGAAAAATCAGGTAAAGATAGGACGGGAGAGGAGATAAGAGCTTCTTTCAACTGATTGAAGGATGCAGTAGCCAGCTCATTCCAAGCGAAGCTATCCTTCTTCAACAAGTCAGTGAGTGGTCTTGCAAGCTTGCCATAGCCACGTACAAATCTCCTATAGTAGCCGGATAAGCCAAGAAAACCCCTCAGTTGCTTGAGGTTTGTAGGAACAGGCCAATCCGTGACTGCTTGAATTTGGATGGGTCAGTGAAAACTTGCCCCTGAGAGATGAAATGACCGAGGTATTCCACTCTTGATGTAGCAAAGTGGCACTTCTTCTTCTTGAGGAACAAGTGATGGCTTCGAATTGTCTCAAAAACCTGTCTCAAGTGAGCAACATGAGCATCCAGAGTCGGACTATAAACTAATATGTCATCAAAAAACACTATCACAAATTTGCGAAGGAAAGGAGTGAAAATATAGTGCATCAAAGCTTGGAAAGAAGCAGGAGCATTTGTAAGCCCAAAAGGCATCACAAGGTACTCAAAGTGGCCTCCATGAGTCTTGAATGCTGTTTTAATTTCATCACCTTCTTCGATCCTCAACTGGTGGAAACCCGACCTTAGATCTAGTTTAGAAAACAGGGTAGCTGAGCCCAGCTCGTCCATCAAGTCTTCAATGAGTGGAATGGGGTATCGATCCTTAACAGTGTGCTGGTTAAGTCGTCTATAGTCAACACAGAGGCGCCATGACCCATCTTTCTTCCTTACCAAGACTGCTGGTGAGGCAAATGGGCTATTGCTGTGCCGGATGATGCCCTGGTCAAGCATCTCAGTCACCAATTTGTCAACAGCATCTGTCTGAACTATGGAATATCTGTAAGGGCGCAAATTGAAAGGAATAATGTCATCCTTGAGAGGTATTTTATGATCAAAACCAGGCCTCCTTGGGGGTAAGGCAGTTGGTTCCTGGAAAACATCCTCAAAATCAACAAGCAAGTCCTGCAATTCTAAAGGCAACTCAGATGAATCAGCTTCCAAAGACAACAATTGCAATTTAGGAACTGATAATGTAGGAGTTTCAGTATCCAGATACAAAAAACATATCTCGGCTTCAGAATTGAGAGATTGAGTGAATTTCTTGCTATTAATCAGTTTGTTAGAAGGAGTCTTGGCACTTCTCAACAAGCATTTTCTGCCCTGTACCTTAAACTCCATTTGTAGTTGATCGAAGTCCCAAACAATCTTTCCTAGAGATTTCAGCCATTGCACACCGAGAATTAAATCACAACAGACAATTGGCAACACATAGACATCACAAGTAAAGGTGCACTGCTGCAAATGCCAAGTGAATCCTATCACGATATACAGAGCTGCAATCTTGGTGCCGCCACCCGCAGTCACAGACATTGGTTTGATTGGTTCAAGCTTGCACCCTAGTCTCGTGGCAGCATCCAAATCAAGGAAATTGTGGGTGCTCCCACTATCAATAAGTATCTGCAGCAACCTCTTAAAGTACATCCCAGTCACCCTCATGGTTTGGTGGTTTGGGGTACCTGACAGAGCATTCAAAGATAATGTGGGGCTATCAGTCTGGATGGTGTCCACACTGGCCTCACTAGAGTGTTTAGTCGCCTCACCTTCGTCACTGTCACCCTCAGCTTCTAACATGAAAAATTGGGCTCTCCTATGTTTGAGTTGGTGACCTGGGGTAAAAGGTTCGTCACAAAACATACATAGTCCTTTGGCCTTTCTTTCCTCCATTTGGGCACTAGTGAAAGGACCAGCTGGTTTGTAGTTGGTAGGTCGGGGGTTCTGGGTAACTGTTTGGGCTAGGGTAGTGTTTGGCTTCGGGTTAGAGGAAGGGTTTTGGTTAGAGACAGGAGGTTTGGTGAAGTTGGGTTGGCTTTTTGAGTAATTGTTAAATGAGTGTGAGGTTGGGGTAAATTTCTGGGTAGGGCGAAGAATTGGGGTTTTGGAGGACTCATATAATCTAGCTAGGTTTGCAGCATGTGCAATGTCAGTGGGATTGAACATTCGCACCTGCAACTGCGTGGTGTGTTCCAAACCAGAGAGAAAAATGCTAAGAGCATGTTCCGGTAAGAGTGAGACCTGGGTTTGAGCAAGCTCAAAAGCATCGATGTACTCCTGGACCTTGCCGGTGTGCTTAACCTGAATGAGGGTGGAAAGTGGATCTTCGTAAACGTCACCAAAGCGAGCGACGATATCAGATACGTACTGAGACCAAGGTGGGTAAATGTCAAATTTCCGTCGAATATAATTCAAATGCCACTGAAGAGCTAACCCATCCATGTGGATTGAAGCAAGCCGCACCATATTCTCCGGCGGTGTTTCGTCAAGCCGGAAAAATTGATCGCAACGGTACAACCACTCCTTCACGTTTCGACCATCAAATTTGGGGAAATCGACCTTGGAAATCCTCGTCGCGTACAGACCAGTAGCGCCGGGGCTGCCATTGCCGTTTCCTCGAGTTCGCGTTGCGTTGTTCACCGATCCCTCTGGTGGGACTCGTTCACGCAACATCGAACGCATTTCCTCCATTCCAACTACCAATTGTTCCATTTGCGAGCTCAATGCAGCATGCTTGTCGTCATGCTTTTTGTCCAACTCGGCAATGGTTGTAGCAGATCTAGTGCCAGAAGCCATTTGGAAGCGAAAAGGTCAGAGTACCAGGAAAGGACTACTGATCCCATCTGTAACAGGAACTTGGATTTTAGGGAGTTAATCCGGTAAAACCCTGCTACTAGATATGGAAAGGTGATGAAATGAACACCCTTCGAATATGCTAATAGTATGATGCAATGATGGAGATGAAGTAAGAGAGAGAATATAAATTCTGTTGTGATATCAATGATGATCATCACATTCCATTTCATTCACAAAATAGTGGTTGGAATTCAGTTACACCAAACATGTGCAATGCACACTTACAAATGGTAAAATGGTAAAAGTAAAAAATGTGAAATGAAAAGTAAATTTAGCTAGTCAGCAAATGACATGTAAATAAAACTAGTCACAAGTAAAACCGTGACAGATTTAGATAGGAAAACTGGTAGAGACCCTCAATATTAACAATAATCTGATCAAAGAAATGAGGTACAAACTACAAAACCACAAGTTCATTTTATTCCAAATATATCAGGCATGGAAGCTCAAGATTGCGATCTGTTATAACGTTAAAGGAGATATTCTTCTATAATAATATTAAAACATCTGCCACAGAAAACAGCCGATTTAGACAGTGCAGGGTAACCTTAAAATCTGTATTAACGAGGGCTACAAAGGCAATTAAAATGTTACTACTTAAACAAAAGAATCACTGTCGTCGCAATTCAAAATTGTATAAAATAGGTTACATTTGAACATGATAGTACCTGAATTTTAAAATCCTTACACAAATTTTAAGAAGTATAGAAGATTAACCCAAACCAGACTGCTACAACTAATCAATTTTGACTGAGGAGTAGATGAGCCTTGTGAACCAAAAGCATGCATAAAATCCGATCGTACCGGTTACCACAAAAAACGCATAAGAAGCTATAAGCATGTACCCGAAGTATAATATCGCAGATACCAACTTCGTGATTTCAAGCTTGGTGAAGAAGTAAAATGTTGCGTACAAAAATAGGTAAAGTGCAGAAGAACCAGACGTGAGGTATGACCGCCACCACCACAAATAATCCTCACTGCACAACTGGAAGTAGCAGAGCACAATGGTTATCTCAGCACATGTGATGATGAGGATGATGAAGACCAAAAAGAGGAATCCGAAGATGTAGTAAAACTGGTTCAACCAGATTGAGGTGAGGATGAAGAACAGTTCAATGAAAACAGCTCCAAATGGGAGTATTCCCCCAATCAGAACTGAGAAGACTGGATTCATGTACCAGGCCTGCTCAGGGATCTGTCTTGGGATTTTGTTTGTCTTCACTGGATTCTCAATTGCAGGCTTCTTGAATCCAACATAGCTACCCACAAAAACAAGTGGAACTGAAATCCCAAACCATAAGAAGATCAGAGCAAACATGGTACCAAATGGCACAGCTCCAGATGATTTTTGGCCCCATATTAGAGTGTTCAATACAGAGAAAATGGCAGAGACGACCGCAGGGAACAAGATTGCAGTCCTGAAGGCAATTTTCTTCCACTCTGATCCCTTGAACATTTTGTATAAGCGAGTTGAGGCATAACCAGCAAAAATTCCCATGAAAACCCAAAGCAAGAGCATGGCTGTCATTAGCCCACCTCGGTTTGAAGGAGAAAGGAACCCAAGGATGGCAAATATCATGGTTACTAGTATCATCCCAAAAAACTGAACACCAGTTCCGACGTAAACACAGAGCAGGTCTGAGTTGTTAGGTGGCCTAAAGACATCCCCATGGACAAGCTTCCAACCAGTCTCTTCTTGAGCTTCTTCTTGGGTCTCAAGCTCATTATACTTTGAAATGTCACGGTACAGTGTCCGCAGCATTATCATTGCCACCATGCCCGAAAGGAAGAGAACAATCATTAAGGAGTTAACAATTGAGAACCAGTGAATTTGGTCATCATTCATAAGCAAATAGGCATCCCATCTTGAAGCCCACTTCACATCACTCTCCTGAAGGTAGCAACCGAAGGTAAAAGCAGATAATAAGAAATGCATCCCAGAATCATATTTCATCAAAACAACATAAGGAAGAGGATGAGAAAGAAGACTCCACTTCGATGGAAGAAGAAAAAGAAGAGTTAGTTTTGAGAACACAATTATAAAAATGCCCATTAGCAAAAGATGATTTTTATCACACTAGCCATAAACCAGCTTCTCCACTCAACGCATATGCCTTACTACTAGGCTCATGTATGCCAAAACCATTCTGAAGTTCAAGGAATGTATACATGTACCATTTTATCATTTCCATAGCCTCACCTGGAATTCAACATCATAAGTGAAGATAATTTCCTGGTTCTCTTCAACCTCTTGGGGAGTGTTGGAGTTGACAACTGTGTGTTTAGCATGAGGGTCACAGGTTGTCAAACGAGTCTTTTCATCCCATTTACCTTCATATTCATGTTTTACACTGCACAATAACATTCAGAATTTCAGATATGGAAATCACTACTACCGTGCATGAGATGAGACTCCTACGACTGTGGAAAAAAGATAAACCAGTTAAAGGAAATGAAACAATAGAGCAGGAAGAGGACAAAAATAGTAACCTGAATGGCTTAACCTCAAAGCCCACAATTCTAGCAGATTCAGTTTGCAAATCTCTATGATACTTGACAGTAAATGCCAAATGGTTGTGAATAAAAAACTTCTCCTCCTTGCTCTGTACATTTACACAAAGTAAGCACAGATACTACTTGCCATTCATAACATTAGACATTGTGTTATAAAATAATAAGCATACCCCACTATACTGCCCTTTGAGTCCAACATGGAAACCAAGCTGATAAACAGTAGAATCTTGATCATTCCGTTTTAGAGGAACAACTAGAGGAAGGTTATCTAGGATCCTGAGCATAAAGAGCAGAGCCATTATAAGATACAACATATCAAGATTGTGCAGAAAAATGGCAGAAAATGATAGATCAATTCAAGGCATGCCATACATGTTCACCCGATACTCATCATTGATCTTCTCCTTGAACTCCTTAGCAGCTTTGGCATCAAGTTTACGATTACACACAACATTGCACATTTGTGGCTCACGCATTTTGAACTGCAAAATGTCAGAGTCAGAATCACTTGATAACCATAACAAAATTACGGGAAATTACATAGAAAGAACTATTGCTAAAAACCATTTCAGCTAGGAAACAATTAACCACTTAATTAAGTCTATAAGGTTACACATTAACCACTCTGAACATGGTAAACCAATCGACTGATTAGTTGTTCCTATACTTGAAATATTTCACAAAGAATTCCTTTTTGTGATTTTCCCTAAAATTAAACAGTCATGATTTAACATGTCATGTTAAACTGACCACATAAATAGAATTTTCAATGCGGTCACCACGAAGCACTTCCCCAAGATTTTCTGCACTATCCTGTATTTTTGCAGGGCTACAATAAGGGAGTGAATAATATGTGTATGGAAGCTGGGTCTTTGTTGAAGTTAATTTGTTTACTTTCACTTGCAATATATCTCCCTGCACAAAAGAAATATTCAAAAAGTCAGTTATAGACTTAAGAACTAGATCTATACACAGAATTTTGAATATTCTTTATTTTGGCCTCAATAAGAATCACAATAAGAATATCGTATGTGCCGTAGTAATTGCTGTGAAGATCCTAAAATGATAGTATGTGAGAATTCAACCATGCAAGATAATCAGATTACATATCCTTCATGTTTAGAAATAATTGAAAAGAGTAGAAGACTAGAGGTATAGGAATAAGGACATAGTATACAAAAGCAAAAGGAAAGCAGATTCCAAAAATTAGAAAGATAGAGGAAGAAGCCCAAAAGTACTTATATTTTTTTTTTCTGTAAAGTTTTGATCGGTTACATCAAATGGTAATATTGCTAAATATTGAAAAACCAACTTCTCTTCTCCATACAAAGAAGTGCAATAAAGTAGAAGGTAATAGAATGAACCTCTGCGAAAAAATGACAGGTTATACAACCTTAGTTACCAGTCCTATTGTCCAACATCTTTCTAAGATACATTTCCAATTTCTATCAAACAATACCAACAACTATATCTAATTTCAAATGTAGAGTTCAAACACCAATCATTGATAATTATAAAAACTTTTCACACAGTCAGTGAATCAAAATTCCAATTCTTACGAAACAATGATGACAAAAATAATAAGTAAGAAAAGCTCCTCCAGGTAAGCAAGAAGCACAAGGCACTGAAACGATAATCTTAAGAAAGAATGCAACAGCGAAATGTCGGCTAAACTGTAACTGATAAAATGAGAGAAAACTAACAGAAATCAAAACTTCAACCTCACTAGCAACTCTTTGGGCGTTAGCGGTAGAACGTTCTTCAATTCATTGAAGCGATCCACTAAAATTAAAACTCAAAATTCCATACACTTGCTCTTCTCTTTCAAACAATTTAAGAAAAATAAAACCTAGCATCGATCTCATCCAACACAGATCTCACTTATCAGATTTAAACACAGATCAAGCAACGAATGAGTAGGTGAGGTGGAAATGGAAATCAGTTTACCTTTTGGAAGTCCTGTGGAGCGACGCCGGGGAGGTAGAAGCAGTGAACGCCATGGATGAGAAGCAGAACAAGAACTGCAGAGAACGCGACAGATCTCAAAAACGCCATGGCGTTCGAGATCGAGATCGAGATCTAGGAAGGAACGTGCTCTTTCAAATGGTTGTAGTAGTTGTTTGAGTTATTATAAGAGAAGAAGCGTAGTTGAGACCAGAAAGAAAGAGAAGACTTGGGGTGAGGGCTGATTTTCTCCGGTTGCAACTTACAAATTGGTACAGTTATCACTTTCTTCTACCTATATGATCTTGCCACGTTAAACGCTTTTCCGTTTTTATTTTATTTTTTGTCTACTTTCTGTTTCGATGAGAGCCCATAATCGGAATTTCCAATGCTTCTTCGTTTATACGCAACACAACAACACAATACTCTAAATCAGATCTGAGAGGTTGCGAGAAAGTTAAAATATAATAACTATTTATTTACGCGTTAAATCTTTAAAGTGTCCTTTCAGCTGCCACTAGGAGTGAGGACGGTCAATATTTTTATGGTTTTTATATAAGCAAGTTTTTATAGAAAAAATAAGTATATAACTTGTAATAAATATATCATTTTTCAATAAAAAAAATGCTTTTTTTTTTTTTTGACTAATTAGGTAATTCCTAAACTAATTCCTACGAGCACAATACAAAAACCATATTTTTAATACAGCTCAATGGCCGAATTATTCTGAAATTAATTATGTGAAAAATAACCGGGTTATTAGAATCTTAAAATCAACTTATAAATTACGGGTTTTAACTTTAATTTTGGTCAAGTATGTATTATAGTTTGTGCATTGACTACTCTAAGATGTAGTTTTTGTGAGACTCAACTAGCCTTTGCTTCTTCCCTTTGTTTTTTATGAACATTTACCTTTTCATGAGTTGTAGTTCCCTCTACTGTCCAAGAGCAACCGATTGATTGCAAAAATTGGTATGAAAAGGGTAATGAAGAGAGTTCTGATTACATTTACTTGGATGATTTCCCTAAAGGTCCTAATGAAGGCCCTTGAACTATGTGTCAAATTCTGCTATGGAATGACTGTTACTCTTGATGCTTACATTATTGTATTGTAGCCGCTCATTGTGCATCTGATTACCTTGAGATGACTGAGGATATTGATAAAGGAAACTTGGTTTTAAAATTTGAGGTTTCTTAACTCAAGTGGAAGGATTCTATAATCTTTAAACTTCAAAATCTCTTCTGCCATGGTCTGATCGAGGATCTAAAGATCACCAGGAGATGCATAGATTCCATAGCTTCTAAAACTAGTCTGGACCTAACAATATCACCTAGTCCTACACTTGTATAACAGAGCCTGATAAAATTGTTGAGGACAAGATGACATTTCTTGAGGCGATTGAGTCTGTTCCTAAGGATTGGTGGAAGATATATGTGAGCTGGATATTCATCTTTACAAACAAGTAATGATTGCTGTGAAATATTCCAAGGAAGAATGGATAGTGTTGTGATTGCGGAGGCACTAAAAATCTATGTAAGATGGTTGCCTGATTCTGTTGATGCATTGGTTTCTAAAGCCCACATGCTGCAAGGAACAAATCCCTGGTAGAAAGTAGAAACAATTGTATGTTTATTGCCATGTAATATTTGCGTGGGTTGTTCTTGTGGTTTCTTGTTGAAGCTACTGAAAGTGGCCATATTAGTTGGAGCAAATGAGTCAGCAAGAGAAGAATTGATGAAGGGCATCAACCTAAAATTGCATGAAGCTTGTGACAAAGACTTATTGATTCCAGCAAGGTCTTACCAGGCAGATTACCACATATGACATTCATTTGGTACAAGGTCGACTTACCAGGCAGATTGTTAATCAACACATGCAATCTTACCTAACTGATCTAAAATTTTAGTATTTAACTTCGGTCTTTTTGTCTGTCTTATCATTATCGCAAGTGTAAGATCCTCCATCGTACAGAATTATGTTCAATTGGGTAGGGATCTGTAGAATCTATCCAGTATATACTATAGAATCATTATCCTTAATTACAGCAACATGATCTGTCTTTTTCTACGCATTCTTTTCTTTATTTGATTGATGCAAATAAACCATATATGATAGTGCTTTTTTTTTTTTTGGTAGAAGAATGAGAAAGAACACACAAGGGGAAGAAAAAAAAAAAACTATAGTCTATTTGGCATGTATGGAACATTGCACTAATCATGTGCAGCAATCGCATAAGGGGCATCTGCTTGTTTTCCATCACTTCAACATTCCTAGCTCACCACAAAGACACAAGCAAATAATAAAGACCTCTCCATTTTGCTTGAGCCAATCTTTCATATCAAGAGACCAGAAATCCATATATCAGAACCAAACCCAAAGGATCGCCAAACCTGATGCGCCTGCAACCGGTCTCTAACGCAGCGTACATCTGTTTCTGCCATCGTCATGCATCTAGTGCAAACACCAGATTGAGCTAGGTGTCTATGGTGCCTCACATATATTTTAATATTTATATTTATATATAGGATTTACTAACGTATATATACCCATTTTTAGAAGGAGTATCTTAATAAGTTATAACTAAAATTTTGTAATATACATCCGAAGTCATAACTTGCTAACGTATTCTTTCTAAAAAAATGAACGGGTATATGTTAGCAATCCCATACGATCTAACATAAAGGGTGGAATGAATCGGGTTTTCTCCCTTCACCTAGAGACTCCATTAAGAAGGTTGGAAAACAGGCCATATATATATATATATATATATATATATATATATATATATAGTAGCCCGTTCAAAGTAACATATTGATTAATTCAAATTATATAAATCCGAATCAAATCAATCGGTCAACATTTCCGGGATTGCCCAAAATCATCTATTATCATCGTTATTATTTTTGCCGGTGAGTGTCAGTAAACAGTAACCATGTATAACGGATCCTCCAACTGTAGGCTAGCTGTCAAAAATAATATGAACTCAAGAGTGTTGCTAACTCACTCGTTAAGGATTCAAATATAAAGAAAATTTTTATTTTTATTACAAAGTATATTTTTTGAGTTCTCAACTATATATTAAACGCAATAATTTTTATTTTATTTTCAAGAAGTATTCCGAGCAAAACCTTAAACGGAGGGCAAGGCAGAGTTTCCGCAAAACAGTATATTCGAAACGGGATCCTTATTATTTTTTAATAATAATAATATTTAAAAGAAAAAAGTTGGAATTTGGAAGTTATAAACTAGTAGCTTCTAGTTTGACTCCTCCATCTGGTTTGGGTGTCCAGAAAGTGAAACGGGATATGTAATAATGTAATAATATGTATTTATAGCAGCAGTAGCACTTTTCCTTTTCCTTTTCCTTTTGGTGTTATCTAAGTCACGGCTTAATATTCTAATTATGGGACGCACTCTCTTGATCGGTGTCGTCCACTTTATGTTGGTTTGGTTGAGCAATGTTTGTGAATGTGAGTCAACTTCATCATCATCCACTCCCAAGTGTAAAGCATGGCTGGTGCAATCCATCCCCACCAATATGCCCCACCTCAAACCCGTTCCTGGCGTCCTCTCCACCGGTTAATTAATACTTTGTAATATGTATAATATATTTATATCCTAAGTTTCACAACTAATCAGATTTGTATTATTATTATTATTATTATTATTATTTAGGGGATGTGCTGCGTTGGCTGGCTGCAAACTCCACCAGGAGGCTGGGCATAATTGCTCAGTATTGGGAACTGTTAGCTTCTCCCAATGATCCTCGCTCTGGGGATTATGGTTACTCCCAACATCAGATGCACCAGTTTGGTGCCAATCAAGGTGCTGCCCTTTATCAAACATTAAATGATGCTGCTGACCGAAATGTTTCTATCAGGTATGCATCTTAAATCGACTAACTTTTGAAATGAAGGATTCTTGTGTTTATATTTATATATGAGATGGATGGATGTAGGTTACTGTCCCACTCCGGAGTCTATCCAACATTTACCACAGAACCATCCAAACTTGCTTCCGGAAGACCAAATGTTAAGAATGTGACCTTGCTACTAAAGGATTGGTGGGGTTCAGGCATTGTCCATGCCAAAGTTTGGATAGCTGATAGTAAGGACCTTTATATTGGATCTGCAAACAATGATTGGAAATCTCTTACACAGGTAATTTCATTATATTCTCAGTTTGTTTTATGTTTACATAATAACCCACTAATTTTGTAGAGGCATCAACTCTACTCAATATATTCCATCGGTTGCTATCTATCTCTATGAATTATTAATGCTTATCTAACTTTTGTGAATTTTAAGCCTTTCTTTTCGAGCTTAGCTTACCTTTCTAGGATTTTTGTTTGTTAATATGAGCTCTTCTTTTATTCATTTTATACATCTGTTGTCTGCTCAATCCATGATGCTTGTATCATTGCTTATTACATGCTGGCTCAAGGTCAAGGAACTTGGAATTTATCTTGCTGGTTGTCCGGGAATAGCTAAGAAGGTTGAGGTCTACTTTAACAATTTATGGACACTCGCATCTCTTAATTCCTCAGCTTACACAAAAACAGTGTTAGATCAACAGTGGCAAGTTCAAAGAAAGGTTCCTTGCTGGTCGCATTTCGTTGATCCTAGGGAGAGGTGCAAGTAAGTCATGGCCTTATGATAAAAAATAAGTTTACTTAGAGTTTCTCTTCAAGAAATTGCTACTTGGTGTGATTTTCTACCTTGATGTATTAAATCCTATTTGTTTTTTAAATGCCCTTAAAAAAGTTCTGAAGGTTTATATTCTATAAAATTTCCTTTCTTCAGTGGATGCTGAAGGTTGGTTAGTATTGTAATGACAGAAACTTTGTAATGTTTCTATTAATTGATTAACTATAAACAATTACAGCCACTATATATAGGTGTACAAGGAGGCAATCAATGACTCTATTTCAGGAAGAAAATCATCTAAAGCTAATAATGGTGCTGATCCTTGACCAGCTGAATATCAGGAATTGATCCTAACATGATTCTACAATCTCTCTAAATTAAAGCTTAATTGACAGCTCATGCTAACTAATATACAAGCTAATATTCAGCTTCATTGCTCCCCCTCAAGTTGGAAATTGAGGGTTGTGAGATCCCAACTTGACAGATAACTCTCGTAATTGCTTTGTCCCTAAGGCCTTTGTGAAGATGTCTGCTTGCTGTGATTTGGTTGGTATGTGGGCAGTAGATATAACCCCTTTTACGAGGGATTCTCTAATGAAATGACAGTCTACTTCAATGTGTCTCGTCCTTTCGTGAAAAACCGGGTTTGAAGCTAAATGAATAGCAGCTTGATTGTCACAATGCAGAATTGTAGGAGAATCACATTTGACTTGCAAATGTGTAAGTAATCTTCGCAACCATATGATTTCACTTGTGACGTGAGCCATTGCCCGGTACTCTGCCTCACTTGAGGATCTTGATATGGTAGTTTGCTTCTTAGTTTTCCATGATATGGGGGCTACTCCCAATTTCATTAGATAACCGAACACTGATCTTCTGGTTAGTGGACATGATGCAAAATCTGAATCACAATATGCAACTAGTCTGAGGTAATTATCCTTTGGAATGATGATTCCTTGTCCTGGTGAAGACTTCAAGTACCTCAAAACAAGCATGGCCGCATCCCAATGCCCCTGGTGCAGTTCGTGCATAAACTGACTGAAAGCATGTACTGAGTATGTCAATTCCGGTCTAGTGATGGTGAGGTAAATGAGGCGTCCCTCCAACCTGCGATACTGTGCAGGATCCTCATACAAAGGGCTTGAATCCAATGCCAACTTATGGTGTGGCTTAAGTGGGAAAGATGAAGGTTTGCAAGCTAGCATCCCACATTCATTTAGAATATCCAATGTATACTTTCTTTGACATACAAACAATCCCGAAGAGCCATGGGCAAGCTCTAGACCAAGAAAGTATTTCAACTCTCCTAAGTCTTTCATGTGAAAACACCTATTGAGATATTGCTTGAACTTTGCACATGACTTCGCATCATTCCCAGTCACAACAAGGTCATCAACATAAATTAATACAGCCATGAAGGTTGAACCATGTGAGTATGTAAACAAACTATGATCGGCCTCACACTCCTGGAAGCCATACTTCACCAATGCTTGGGACAACTTTGAGTACCAATTACGTGAGGCTTGTCTAAGACCATACAATGACTTCTTTAGGCGACACACCATCCCTTTATTGGAAATTTTGTAACCTGGTGGTACCTCCATATATACTTCCTCATCCAATTCTCCATGTAGGAATGCATTGCTCACATCCATTTGGTAAAGCTCCCATCCCTTGGCCACTGTAACAGTAAGTAAACACCTCACGGTTGTCATCTTGGCAACTGGTGCAAAGGTTTCGGTGAAGTCCTCTCCTTCAACTTGGGTGTATCCCTTTGCCACGAGCCGAGCTTTATATTTCTCAACTTCACCGGATCATTTGTATTTAACCTTGTACACCCATCTGCAACCCACTGCCTTCTTTCCTTTAGGAAGCCTTGCCAGCTCCCACGTTTTATTTTCTTCTAAGGCTTTAAGTTCCTTTGACATGGCATCTCTCCATTCTTGTCTACGGGTTGCTTGCTTGTATGATTGTGGCTCTTCAATACTTTCCACAACTGCAAGATAAGCTTGATGTCTCTGTGAAAACTCATCATAATTTACATAGTTTGATATAGGATAAACAACACCTGAAGAAGTTGATGAGTTTGGGGATGTGGATGTGTGGGTTCTCCCAACTGAATAGCAATAATATTCATCAAGATATTTGGGCCGATTTCTGCTCCTTGGCCCCAAGTCTATGTTTGCTGTGAGTTCACTCTCCCCCTCATTCTGAGATTCTACTACTTCATTGACCACATCAGAATTTGTTTCAACAACTTGTTGCTCTTCTCTTTGTTCATTAGAAATGTCAATCTGAGCTCGTTGCCTATCATGACTAGGCACTGTTTCCTCTCCAGCAAAACCAAAGTTAGGAGCAAATGTTGATGAAGGATTATCCCCACTGTTGTCTTTTTCTTGTGGTGTATAAGGAAAGGTGTTCTCATAGAACACCACATCTCTTGATACATAAATTTCTTGTGTCTTTAGATTGTACACTGTCCAACCCTTTTGGCCCATAGGGTATCCCACGAACACACACTTTGCTGCTCTTGAATCAAATTTATCTTGCTGCTTGCTTGAATTTTTAATATAGCACAAACATCCAAAAGACTTGATACGCTCATATGATGGGGGTTTTCCTAGTAACTTCTCATATGGGGTCACTCCATCATTCACCATGGTAGGAGTTCTATTAATGAGGTAGGTTGCTGCCAAAACACATTCTCCCCAGAATGAGATGGGCAAGTGAGCTTGAAACCTCAAGGCCCGTGCAACATTGAGTATGTGTCTGTGCTTCCTCTCTACCTTTGCATTTTGTTGAGGCGTTCCCACACATGAAGTCTCATGTAGAATTCCCTCTTGTTGAAGAATTCCTTGAAATGCATGATTGGTAAACTCTGTCCCATTATCACTGCGCAATCTCTTGACCTTTCTATTATATTGAGTTCTTATCATGTTGAGAAAATTTGTTAAAATTCTTAGAACTTCTGTTTTTTCTTTTATCAAGTACACCCATGTTCCACGCGAATAATCATCAATAATCGTAAGAAAATAGTGGCAGCCACTATAAGAACTAGTACGATATCTCCCCCACAAGGAACAATGTATAAGATCAAAAGGACTCTCAGCTTTATTATAACTAATATGAAAGGGAAGTCTACACTGTTTTGACTTATGGCATATGTCACAACAATGGATTTTATTTGAATTGAAATTAAACTTCACTAGCTGAGATATGCGTTGCATGACTTGAGGAGAGGGGTGTCCCATTCATGCGTGCCAGAGAATAGTTTCGTCTTCATGATGAGCCATGAAAGCAGACCTTTGGTCTTGTTGCTTCAGCATGTAAAACCCACCATGCACATCACATAAACCAATCTTCTTCTTCGTGGCAAGGTCCTGTATCATACAATGATTAGAGTGATAAGTCAAAAAGCAATTTAAATCACGAGTTAATTGGCAGATTGAAATTAAATTGCAATCAAACTTCGGCACAAATAAAACATTGTGCAAAGTAATGCTTTTGCTAAGATCAATGGTCCCCATTCTTTCTACCAACACTGTATTCCCTGTAGGGACAGTGATATAGAAAGGTTTCTCCAACTTGGTCACCCCTCTCATCAAGGATAAGAGAGGAGTCATGTGGTGTGATGCACCACTGTCCAGGACCCATTCTTGATCTTTGCATGATGTGTCATTACCAGCCTCAAGGTAATCCTGCTTCATTACACGTGAACCATGCAGTGCACGCCCCTGCGCTACTTCTTTCTCTTCCTTTCGATCTTCAGCAGCATGTGCATGGTGAACACTAGACTGTCCTCCATTATCCCTTGGGTGGCGTTGCATCCTTCTTGTGTCCCAGTTCTCTGGGTATCCCACAATCTCAAAGCATCTTGCTTTAATGTGGCCAATCTTGCCATAATGATCACATTTTGGCTTCTGCCCATCTCTTCTCCTTTGTCTACTCTGATTAGAGGTATAAAATGCAGCCCCTCCAGATTCTCCTTTGGTTGTTTCATCCTATCTTTTTCACCCACGATCCTAGCTTCTTCTCTAAGAACATGGTTGAAAACACGCCGTAGTGAAGGCAAAGGCTCGGTGTTCAGCACAGTCGCCTTAACATGTTCAAATCGCTCATTGTTAAGACTTCCAAGGAACAAATGCACTTGTTGATCTTCTTCTCTTTGCTGGATTTCTATAGATGCACCGCAAGTGCACTCTGGAAGCGGTTACAACTCACCTAGTTCATCAAGGAGGCTCTTGAACTTGGTGTAATACTCTGTCACGGTCATGTCCGGTTCATGCTCCATTAGGCACAGCGTGCGCCATGGTTGATGAATTCTAGGAGCATTGGTTTGAGCAAATCGCTCCTCCAGATCCTCCCAGATATCTCTCGCAGTTGATGCATGCGAGGTGCTGCCATGTAAGACCGGATCTAGATCCATGCCATGACCATTGACTCAGCTTTCTCCCAGTTGTAGAAATCTGGATTGGTCCTTGCAGGTTTCTTGATCGTTCCATCAATGAAACCCAGCTTGCTTTTTGCATGCAGCGCCGTCCTCATGGAACATGCCCAATTGCGGTAGTTCTCGCCTTTGAGCGTCGCAGCTACGAGTGGCGTTCCTGGATTGTCCGAGGAACCAAGGTAGTAGGGCGATATGTTTGTGACGGCGGAAGATGATTTGATGGAGGTATCTTTCTTCTCCACCTTCTTCTCATCATGGCCCGAATCAGAATCGTGCTCTGATGCCATATTGTAATGACAGAAACTTCGTAATGTTTCTATTAATTGATTAACTATAAACAATTACAGCCACTATATATAGGTGTACAAGGAGGCAATCAATGACTCCATTTCAGGAAGAAAATCATCTAAAGCTAATAACGGTACTGATCCTTGATCAACTGAATATCAGGAATTGATCCTAACATGATTCTACGATCTCTCTAAATTAAAGCTTAATTGACAGCTCATGCTAACTAATATACAAGCTAATATTCAGCTTCATTAGTTAGGGTTATAACTATCACCTACATAAATTGTGGTCTTAAGAATGATCATGACATGAGACAACATGAGAGACGAGATACAACATAGTGAATGACTTAGCAAACTTCAAAAAGCAAGCACATGGAACATTTTACATGCACAAACAACTGAGAATAGATGAAAGTAAAGTAAGCATGAGGATAGAATATTCTTGCAATTTTTAATTTATTAACTGTATTTAATTACTTTGTCACAGGTCGCCTCTTCCTCGATATCTGGAGACTCCTCATGTTGCAGGATATCCTATTCTGTCTGACCCTTACATGTTTGAAGTTTCAATTCAAACTCCTAGGAGTAACTATTCAACAATTCACCCCCAAGTCAGCTATCTCTCCTTTGCTCCTCCAGAGGTAATGAGGTTTATTTTTAACAATTTGCTGTGTAATATGCATCTTTGAACCTAGGCATCAGAAGTGAGTTGACTTTTAATAATTTCCAGGGAGGCACAATCTTACCATTTAAATAATTTTCTTATTGTGCTACAATCACATTCTTGTTTATTTTGTTGTTCATTTCTTTATGCTCGTTTTCCTTGTTTCTTTTCCTCCTTCTTATTTGGGTAATGATGAGAGCAAAATCAAGCTAGATGGCAAAAGAGCTAGGTCTAGTAGTCTCAATCAGACATTGAATAAGATTTGTCAATGCCTCTCATAGGAGTAACAGGGCTCTTAGATTCTTAGCTAACAAGGGCCAAATTTATCTTCAAATCTGCAAACAGTTGCCTAGCATCATCTCAGATTAGTAGAGAACCCTCTAACTCATTTCTTCATGTTTCTCTTGTGTTTCTATCCTGTAGTTTGTATCAAATTGCTGCAGAAACCGCTTTCTCATAGATTGTATGGTCGTTCATTTTCCCATAGCATCCCATGTAATGCATGTGAAATAGACTATTCCTTGGATGTCTAGTGGATTAGTCACAGAATTTCTTTTTTCTCCTTAAAGTTGGTTTGGTTAAGACCTGTGGGTTTCTGGAGAAGTGAGCTGTTTTTTCTTATTTAACTCAACCTAATCCATGTTTAGTGAAAAATAAATTACCTTGACATGCTAGTATGTATAATTTTCTTTTGAAGTAATTTTTAGTGCTTATACCCAAAAACTTTGATACGTGAAGTTAATGCAGCCTTCCAGCTAATATAGAACTGAGTGGTTATATTACTGGCTTTGTTCGAAAGCCTGTGTGATACTTGTGTTGTGTTGTGGATACTGTTTCTTTGAAATTCAGAAATTCCCCTTTTATATTAGGCTTAGCTGATAATTTTTGTTAATATTATTAAATTTTTTAAAGAAATAAAATTAGTGTCAAAGATAGTACTTTGATGTTTGACATTTTAAATTACCTATGTTCATTGTATATTGGTATTATTGGTGGCTGCAGCTATCATTTGGCAAATATCAGGCTGATGAGCAGGCATGGATTGATACAATTAAATCTGTTGGAATGAGGGGGACAGTTAGAATCAGCACCATGGACTGGCTAGGTCAGTCACAATTCACGGACCAAACAATTTACTGGTCATCCCTTTCCTCTGCAATATCAGAGGTAACTAACTTCCTAGTGTTCTAGCTTTCTTTCCTTGTTTGCTCTCTTTGTTTTTTTCCCTCTTCCCTAAACTTTTTTGTCTATTCAAGTGAATAAGTCATTAGCAAAAATGGATGGCCTTTTCATTTTCGAGTAAATACCCAATTTGGTCCCTGAAATTATAGGGTCGTATCAACTTAGACCCTCCCATTCAGGGGCGGAGCCAAAAAAGTTATATGAGGGGGGCCAAAATCAAATATACATAACATGTAATAACAATAAAAAGTTAACTAACATATGGAAGCAAATTATATAAAATAATTTTGATATAGATTTAACATTTTACTCAAACTACATGAAAAGAATTTGATAGAACTTCATGTTATTGTTTAGGCCTCCTGTTGGGTATTGGGTTTAGAGACCTCAGTCATTTAACAACAGATCTAGTATTTGTTTGTTAAACTATTTGTTTACTAAGACAAGATTATGTTGGTTAGGTAAAAATGAAGTGTAAGCAAGATTCATGACGGTGACACAACGGAGACATTATGATTCATAATGAGCAATGTAGTGCATATCAAGTGTTCATTTGAAGGGGTGTGGATAAGGTTGAAGTAAGAGTTAGGCTTCAGTCAGATTAGACGGCATGTAAGAAAATATATGAAAACGTGAGGGAGGCCATGGCATACATAGGCCTCCCACTCCATCTGCCCCCGCTCACATTATCAATATTCCAAAATGATCCTTGGAATTGCAAAATGTAGTAAATGTATCCCTGACATTATTCACTTAGTTTCAAATGACATTACCAATTTAATGTTATTATAGTCCATGCAAATACCAACGGAAGGACGAATCTGATTAACTATCGGCAATTCCAAGGATCATTTTGGAATATTGATAATGTGCAGGACTAAGTTGATATGACCCCACAATTTCAGGGACGAAATTGAATATTTACTCTCTCATTTTCACTCTACTCTTGTTGCCACCACCTTTTGATTCAATTGAATACTACAAGACTTATTTTTTTCGAAATAGTCTTTTAAAATCCTAATTGAATACACCTTAATTTCTTTCAAAATTTTCTATTATCTAGCGTGACATTTTCTTAAGAAGTTCGCGAAACAGGTTGTGTTTTCCAAGCATGCAACAGTGAAGTTATTGGTAGCATATTGGGCACACTTCATCAATAACACAGATCTGTACCTGAAGTCTCTCCTCTACTCCAACAATCTCTGCTCTTCCTCAAAGTACAACAACTGCTCTGGTAAAGTTGAGATAAAATATTATGTGGTTCCGGGTTTCAACATGACAGGACCTGCAATTAAGGGTGGAACTAGTACAGGTAATATATACCCTGGTTTTACAAGAGTAAACCATGGAAAATATGCAGTTAGTGATGTAAGGGCTCATATAGGGACTAGCAATCTTGTATGGGACTACTACTACACAACAGCAGGTGTCAGCTTTGGGACATACAACACTGCCATTGTCTCTCAACTTAAGGAAATTTTTTATGCTGACTGGAACTCACCCTATGCTGTTCCAGTTGAACGACTTGAGAAAGGTCATACTTGTTCAATCTAACTAGTTTTATCTCTTCTTTGGAGTTCCAAATGGCTAAAGGATGTGAATGTAACAGTTAAAACATTTGATCTTTACTTCTGTTATTTAGCAAAATTGCCTTTTCTCCTTTCTTAATCTAGCAGAAAATCGAAATAAATGAAAAGTATTAACTGAAATTTCAAATAAAAAAACAGAGAATAAAGACGTTGACTTGTTGATATGGATCGAATAAGAAAATTGATAATTTGCACGAATACATTTTCGTTACGACTGAGGTGGGATTCCACTTCAATGGCTGGCCTTCCTCTTGCGCTGTATATGCTTACTATTAGATGAAATCAGGGGTAGCTCCATTTTTGCTTCTTCTGCAGTCCGACGCTACGATTCCTCAAACATCATTTGCAAGGCTTTTTTAGAGCATCACATACAATAATATGGTACTTGTTTGTTTGCGTCTGGAGCATCTGTTGTCTGATCTGTTATAGCTTGTAAGACTACCTGCTGTTTACGTCACATTACGTTAATTTGCAAATATGACAGTTCATATTAGTTGCTGTGGCTTAGGTTTGATCAACGATCGTGAAAATAGTGCTACAGCTTAAAGAAAAAACTATGCAAGGCCATTCGAGTTAAACTTCTGCACGTCAAGAAACACAACTGGCATACAAGGGAACATCCAGGAATCAAACTGATATCTACACTTTGTTCACACGAAAGTTTAGGGAATGCCTAGAGAAGCGATATGTAGAAAAATGATTGTCTAGCAGAGTTTGGTTTCAAATTTGAGACTTATGCCCATGCTAAAAAGCTCCTGGCACAATAACTTAGCTCCATATGGGACGTTGGCCACGACAATGTCATCCACAGATTCACAGACGCGGCAGTAAGGACCCCTTATTTTACGGCCACCAGACACTGGCCGTAAGATCACATTTGCAACATTATTGCATTTGCTACAAATGTGCATCTGAGAGGAGTCACTAAGTGTAAAGAGGCGTTCATACAGGTTGGCTGATGCACCATGAGCGATCAGGCAATCACGCTCCATTTCACCAAACTTGATACCTCCAAATCGCTTCCTGTCGGCCACAGGCTGTCGGGTCAATGGATGAACTGGACCAGTGTTCCGGAATTTTACTTTGTCTTCAGACATGTGGTGTAGTCTCTGATAGAATGTTGGGCCCATAAATATGAGTGAGCGGACCATCTCACCAGTTCTCCCATTGTATACTCTCTCATTTCCCCATCTGGAAAACCCAGCTCTGCCAAATACTCCAAAGGAACACGAGTAAAGGGCTCAGTAAAACAACAAAACACAAGTACATGGCACCTTAAAAGTGAAAGCAGGAAAAATAATTCATAAATTCAAACTGAGCCAGGAACAAAGGCATGCGACCATCAACAACTGGGAAGACATTACTTGCAGAAAGAAAACAACATAACAGTCATACAGTACGCAAAAGCAGAAGTTGAAATACAAGTTCCTCCTCTTCAAATAATATACGACACACGTAATCCAAATAATATTTTAAGTATACAAGGTACCTTGATAAAATCGTAATCCAAATAATATTCAAGCATACAAGGTAACTTGATAAAATTGTACCTGTGAAGCTGGTCCGTAATGACATCGACAGAGGGAGTGGAGAAAGGGGTAGCATGTCTCAATAAACCACCACAAGCAATCCCCTTCCCTAAAGCAGCCTCTAGGAGTTGCCCAGGAGTTTGCCGTGAAGGAAATGCATGCGGATTTATGACAATATCAGGAACAATGCCTTGTCTTGTGAAAGGAAAATTTTCTTGACACTCCAGAAATCCCAACACACCCTTTTGTCCATGCATGCTTGAGAACTTGTCTCCAAGAACTGGACTTCTGACCTGCAATATTAAATAACAGGTTATCACAGTGATCAAATTCAATGTAGTTAACTACCAGAAAAGTTACCTTTCAGTTTTGCAACATAAAACATAACATGTCCAGATGATGTGCAAATTTATATATTTGCATGTACGTGTGCATACAGTAACTTGTGTGCAGTGCAGTAAATCCTAAAAGTTCAAGTACAGGGCAATAGGCATCTTTTATTTTCCAACAGTTACCTGTCTCAAAGAAACCACAGAAAAATTCTTCCCCTCATCATTCGAGGACAGCACAATCTTCTGAACATAACCCCTTTCGGTGTGTTTAAGCTTAATACTATGGTCTGCCCCAGATTCAGCACACCGCCCGATAATAATATCACCACTTTGCAAATTTGCACCGACAAATGGAAAGCCATCATCATCAAGGCTATCCACTCGACCAATTTTACTTTGCACCTTTCCAAAATTTACAATGTCTTCAGGTTTGCGCTTCTTCTCAGAAGATTCCTTATTTTCAATTTCAGCTTTGTAACTCCTTACATGCTCAGATCTGAACATACCACGTTGCAATGAAGCACGGTTCATCACCAAGGAATCCTCTTGATTGTACCCCAGATGTACATTGACAGCCACAATGGCATTCTGCCCATTATAGAATTCAGCCTTGGGAAGTATTTTATTTTGACCTAGTGCATATCCTGGTTTTCCAAGACAATCAGAAGTCATTGTACAAAACAGGGGCTTTTGGGGATAGTGTAACTGGTGAGACAAAGTATCAACTCTAATGTCCGGATTTGTTGTAGAAAAGCCAATAGCTTGGGAGGAGTGCTTCTGAGATTGGTAGAGTACCCTCCTTGCATGGTCATGATTAGCAAATGGTACAAGTGAACAGCTTAAACCCAATAAGAATGACTTATCAAGTTCACAGTGGGTGTACTTTACAGAAGATTTGCCCTCGTTTCTGAATAAATACTGAACACCCCAAGCAGTGCAGCAGTCTTCCTCTTCCTCAGGTCCCACGAGCTCAAGTACTCCATTATCGAGCAGAGACTGGAAAGAATTAGGCTCCCATTTAGATCCTTTAGATTCCTTAATCTTGTGTAGATTATCAATTACCAAAAGTGGACGCAAAATCCTTCCTGCATCAGAGTATATGCGCACTTCTTGTTGATTTGGGTCTCTTTTGATTTCCACCTACAATGGAAAATGGTTATCAGTAGGTTGAAAATGAACAAAATCAACAAATACAAATATATTGCAAATACACTACAGCCTTTCTCTCTATTTATAAAATGGCAAAAAGATATTAGATAGAAGACTTACAGAAAAAGGTATATTCCTCAACAAAGTCACAAAAAACCCAGCAAAGCAATCCAATGTCAATAAAACAATAATGCCACCCCGATATGATAGCGAGTTATTGATGCATACATAACGAGAAAGACATCTGAAAACACAGTGGATAATCCAACGATTGACAGGAGAGGAATAGGAGAGGGGTATATAGACGACGAAGTATTTCATTATCAATTATAAAAGCTCAGTTGTATACCAGCCAGAGGTAGGCCATCTGGTAAGATGACGGGAGGTCCAAGCAGTTAATTCAATCGTATGAGGCAAGTGAGGCATTTACCATATGGTAGCCATTGGCAATCATGAATTCATGATCCTTATAAAAACATAAACCAAGCTATAAAATTATTCCAATATAGACTAAGTTTCCAAATGCATATTACAGAACTATATTATTTGGTGTATGAACATATTATCAGCTCTGTAAGTTGACTTGCCTTAAATTGTTAAACCTGTCAACCTTTCCTACATTTGACACTTCATGACCGAAATTAAAAGCATGCAACAAAAACAAAAACCTTTTCCCACTGGGTGGGGTCGGCTACGTAGCTCAAATTAAAAGCAAGTTCTATAAAATATAAAAAATGGCTAGCATAGCATACAAAACCAGCATATAATGGGAAATTAAAGTGAACCTGATGAGGCAATTCATTTCTACGTCTTTTGATTCTTAGCTCTGCCACAAATGCATCGGAATTTGCACATACTCCAACCCAATCCCCATTAAGGAAGACTTTATCCTTTTTGCCCAGATAAGTAGAAGTATCATCTACAAGCTCTTCCAATCCACAATTAAGCAACTGAGGCAGTATAGGTTCAGATATGTTGGTGCTCACTAGTCCTGTGACGGCCAAATTTTTTACTAGCCCACAATTTTCACCATCTGGGGTAGAGAGGAAGCAAACCTTGCCCCAGTGAGAAGGATGCCTGTAACCAAAAACTTCCATAGTCATAAAAGAAAAGAATTTTTTTGGATAAAACAAAGCGATAGTTTCAAACATAAAAAACATCATATTTGAATGTTCAACTTCAACCCCATATTAGAAAACTCAAAAATCCATCATAGCATGCAGATGCACATCAATCCCTTGGGAAGAGGACAACTAAACAGATGAATCTAATAGTACAATGCAGACAGCTAATAAATCCTAGTAAAACATGGGAAATCCCTTGATTTTCTAACCTGCCCAAACATACTTTTCTAGATAAACAACATAAAATTTTCCTCCTTTTAACATAAAATTTGCCTTAGACGAACTATGTCTATTACAGTGTTAATGTTACTTCAATCTTCGCCTACATTTTAAACAGCCCTAAAAAGAGGTGAGGGTAAGGCAAAATATATTTAAAAAAATCTACTGATGTAAATGCAAATATTTAGCATTATTGCAGCTGTTGTTCAGACTTTTTTGATAAAAACTGTTGTTCAAACTTAAATACTAAAAGGTATGGAGCATGACTATTAAGTCAACTAGGGTAAAAAAAATCCAGTAACAAGCACCTCACCCATTGCACGTCTCCAAAAATAATTAAAAAAATTTTAAAGAACTAAAATAGATCAAGCTTAAAGTAACTTACGGGTATCTAGCATCTCCAACCTTTCCTGTATACTGAACCTGCTGCCTGGTTCTTCGCAATTCAGCAGTGGTCTGCAAAGGATTAGTACGCCCAAGATTTGCAACTACACCAGAAATCCTTTCCAACCTTTTATATGGATGCGACCATGCTCCAGTAGAGAATGCTCTTTGAAGACCATTGGTAATTATGGAAGCATCCAGATAATGTTCAATTGGCCGTACATCACGATCTCCATAAAGGTCTCTCTGCAGAGCCTTTGCCATTCGCTTGCGAGCATGTGCAAAGTGCACTCTTAGCTCACGGTCAAGCAGCTCCCCAGCCAATTCAAGCCTCTTATTCCGAAAGTCATCCCTGTTATCACATTTTCTGCGGCCAGTGTAAGCTAGAAAGAGACCCTTGACCATGTATGCCAGGAAGCGCGCCTTTCTCTTTAAGCCTTTGATGTTGGGAAAGACATAAAGGTTGAGGCACTCTTCAATAGATTCTGAAGGTGGAAATTGAACGCCTTTTACAAACCCTTCTAGATACTGTAGTGCATTCCTCCCTTTACGAAATGCTTCACATTTCTCATCAGCATCTCGAATGGATGCAGAAAGGATATTTTCAAGTCTAACGTCACCATTTCCACAATCAATGAGATCTATAACCTCTCTGTCTGATGCGACACCAAGAGCAAAAAACAGTATCCACAAAGGGACCTCAACGGACAGAAAATAGACGGTAAGGACCTTCTCTCCACTGTTAATTTCTTCAACTCTGGAATTCCCAACCAATTTAATAACCAGCCTATTTCTCTTCACCTGTGACTTGAATGCAATTGTCCAACACGGATTATTTATAATCCAGAGCCTCTTTATGTAGATTTGCTCCTGCGCAATAAAAGTCTGGAACAAATTTTCACACACAAAACAAATTTATCAATAATAAAAAAAGATATTGTGAAGATATAATATAATAAATACTTACAACAATAAAACAGAAGAATATAAATGCAACTTAAACTAAAATCAATTTAGTGCATTATAAAAAACAATTGCAATAGGCAGGGCAGAAGCATGTAAATCGCGAATTGAGCTAACCTTCTCAGCACCCTTGATGATGAAGTAGCCTCCATGATCAAATTCACAGTCACCTTTATCAGCCTCTTTCATCCAGCATAGATCGGTCTTGACCATAACAGGCAGCCTCCCAATGATTATCTCTCTGTTCTCATCCTTCAAAATCTCTCTATCAACGAATTGTTCTTTCCCGGTCTTAAATTTGTCACTTCTAACCACTTTCGGGACATACACCTACAAATAATAATAATAAACACATATTCAACAACATATATCATCCATCACTCTCACAAATTTCAAACAATCATAAATTACCCTAATATACAACAATATTTATACGATACAGTGTTGTGATAAACGGACCTGAATTTGAATATTGACTTTCATTTTGGAGGAATAGGTCATCCTCTGAAGTCGAGCATGCCTAGGAAGCATCTTGAACTCTTGAGCATTCCCTTCGCCGCCCCAGAACTTAGGGTGATCGAGAGTGACCTTCCCGAACTTGACGGAAGCGTAACGGTAGTGGTCGCTGTCACCTTTCTTCGAAGGATCGAAGCCAGGAGTAACCACCAGATCGCCGAAGGAATCGAAGACGGTCTGGAGGCCAATGGCGATGAAGCTATTGAAAGAGTTGATCTGGTGACTGATCAGACCGTGCTCGTTGAAGAACAACATCGAAGCTTTCTTGCAGAAATTTTTCAGAGTTTCTTCACCTAACCCTTCGAGGGCGCTATTTGGAGGCAAATCGATGTCGTCGTCATCGTCGTCGTCATCGAAGCCCTCGAAGTATTCGTCGTCGATATCCATCAAGTCCAACTCCTTCGAATACTTGACATCCTTACTGGAACCAATGTGACCCATTGTATAATGGATTAACACTCAACACTGATTTTGCAGCAATGCTTCTGTATCTAGGGTTTTGGTTTTAGGGTTCTACGATCTCCACAACTCTTTCACTCTCACCCACACTCACTCAATGAGCAAGTGAGGAAGAAAGAGAGGACGGAAAGACGCAAGTGCCCTCCTGGCTGCCTGGGGCTATTGGAATAATAAGTAACGTCTAATACCATCATTTTTTATAAGAGAAACACTTTTTCAACAAAGAAATCATATGGTGTCCATTTATTTTTATAATATATTTTTGAGATATATGTCTATAAAAAAAATAAAATATAAATGAGAGATAGAGATAAACACATACGACGTCAAATATAGCATTCAAATTTTGATATTCAAATAACATAACTCTTTTTATAAAGATTGAAGTAATAATTTGGTCTCACCTGATATGAATCTTTTATTTAGTCCCTATACGTAAAATTTTTGGAAATTAGTCTCTATATGTGTAAACGTCAGCAAATTCGGTCTTTATATATGCAAGCATTAGCAAATTCGTCCATGTCATCAGCAAATTGATCATTATACGTGACCCAAATTTTTTATTTGGTCCCCAAACCTGGAAAAAAAATTAACGGGTTCTTATATGTGCAATCGATAATAATTTTGTTTGTGCCGTCTACCTAGGAGCTCCAACTGAACAAAATATTCTTTTTATATGGATTATTTTCCATATATTTTATCAATCAATTTCTTCTATTGAGAGTCAAAAAAATATAATTTGGTCTCCAAATGATTTTATATTCTGAAAGTTATCCAAATTGACTCTCAATAAAAGAAATATATTGAAATAATATATAAAAAATAATAACATGAAATGAAACTTTAGTTGGATCCGAGCTCTTTGACAGACGGCAGGACAAAATTATTATAGATTGCAGTATTGTGATCGATTTAAATTTGTTTTGAGGTTTAGGGATCATATAAAAAATTTGTCAAGTATAAGGACCAATTTGCTAATGACAAGCACAAATTTGCTAACGTTTGTATATGTAAAGACCGACTTTGCTAACATTTACACATGTAGGGACTCATTTCTAAATTTTTTACATATAAAAACTAAATGAAGAATCCGTGTCACGTATAGGAATCAAATTATTACTTAAACCTTTTATAAATTACATTTTTTTAAAAAGTCCGTTTTTTAGAAAAATTAATTGTTAAAAAAAGTTACATTTTAAAAAAAATTGCATTTTAATAAAAAATACATTTAAAAAAATTATATACTACGGTTTTATTATAAAAAAATATGGATGATAATAATTTATAAATTTATTTTTTTTAGTATAATTATCAGTTTAATAATTTTTTTTTGGGTTTTAGTACATTTAGTTTAATATGTATTCCACTTATTTACTTATGGAAAAAAAAATTGTATTCCACTTATTCCCTTACTTCTTTTCTATTTTTGCGTTTCTTTAAGTCTTGAGATTGTTGGTTCCAAGGCTAAGTTGTCTAATTAAATTATATTAATTACTATATTAACTTAAACTAATATCACATTTACCAATATATACTTGGTTCAAGTGGTAAGGGATTCGAGTACTTTAAGTAAGTGGGCAGGGGTTCGAATATCATATTTTGGTTAATGATTTTTACAAATTTACGGATGTAACAACTCAAAATGATGTAGAATTTGTCCTTAATAGCATAATGGAAGGATTGAAGCCTTCACCATATTCAAAGGATACTAACTTGGAAACAGCTTACACCCTAGCCCTATCAAGACACACGCTACTTTTTATAGTCAATGTGGTATAGAGTATTGCTTCCGACATGTTTGGGTTATCGTCTTTTGGTTAATGTTTTTTACAAATTTACGGATGTAATTAGTCAAAATGTAGGATTTGTCCTCAATAGCTCAACCCTTCGCCATATTCAAAGGATACTAACTTGGAAACAGCTTACACCCTAGCCCTATCAAGACACATGCTACTTTTTATAGTCAATGTGCTATAGAGTTTTGCTTCTGACATGTTTGGGTTATCGTATTTTGGTTAATGATTTTTACAAATTTACGGATGTAACTAGTCAAAATGATGTAGGATTTGTCCTCAATAGCTCAACCCTTCGCCATATTCAAAGAATACTAACTTGGAAACAGCTTACCCCCAAGCCCTATCAAGATACACGATACTTTTTATAGTCAATGTGCTATAGAGTATTGCTTCCGACATGTTTGGGTTACCGTTTCAAAGATGCAAACACATCAGCTAATTGTTACTTCCATTTCAAATCCATGTATGGGGGTAAACATACGTTACAAACGTTATCCCAAAAACACAGTCTTCATGTCATTCCTTCATTATGAAAGTAGAAATTGGAATTGGAATTAAAAAAATTCTCAAAGGTTACCCCAAACACAGCGTTTATAATGGAAATCAGAGATTTGTTACAGTTAATTAGGAAATAAACCCTACTTATTTTTAGTTTAAAAGCTAAAATAAAAGTGAAAATCTATCGGCAAGTAACTCTCCCAACAAAAGTAAATGCACGCACTTGAACATGCTTTCCTCTACCCATGTACCTATATTAACATCTTTCTATAACAAATTGGGAAAATACTTTCATAATTGAATGATATAAAAATTCCACAATCGAATTCCAAAAGATTCATGAAGTTATGGTTAACAAAATCAAAGCAAGCCTTGGTACGGTAGAGAAGAAAATTATACTACATCTAAATTATTCGAACAAAATAATGGATCTTTTAAAACCAAGACACTAGGCATAGGATTTCTACGAATAATTGCACCAATTAGGCAATAGCTTTGAGTTTGGGTTCATAGCTAAATGCTAATAGAAGTAGATAGCTTTTTGCCCGAGGCTCAGCTAGCGGAACATTTATCCATACAAATTTCACTTCACAGGTTACAGACACCTCAACTTAAATGTTGACGAAAGATAATACCAAAAGGCTCTACAAGACAAAAGTTATTTCACATATTTTGATTAGTACTCTACAGTGGAAAGCTATTTTGGCTCCCTTCAAATTCTACTCTCTCATTTGTCATCACCAAAGCAGCAAAGCTATTGAAAATCACCCTCCACGGCACACTATTTGCTCCAGAGGACTAAACCAGAAAAATAAAAATAAAAATATGAAGCAACAGTCGTTAAACAGCATTGCTGGTAACACAGTTTTGGTGACTTAGTCAGCTTCATTCTTTCAAAAGCTATTCTACAAATGACTCAACTTCAAAGCAGTCTCAAGATCAAGTCGGAAAGTAAATCGAGTTGTTTCTGGAACATGTTGTGAGATAAGTCGTGCAGTGTCTTTCCACCAAGTAACCTTCATCTCTTTCTCGATAAGTTTCTGCGTGGTACATTCTAAAGCAGACTCCAGCTCTGTTATTCGTTCTTGCAGTCTTGCTTCGAGTAGTTCATGCAACCTTCTCTCCAGTTCAACAGGAGGAACTGCAAAGGATACATCAGCACTTGCTTCTTGGGGGTCCATTATTATTTCACCAAAACTCAAACTATGGCTTTTTGAACAAGAGTCCTCAACATTTCCCTACCAATTCCAATTTTCAGCCATTCTGGAATGGAACTAATAACCAAGAAAAGAAGTGGAGAGTAAACACAAATATATATTTAGATAATTTTACTAAAAACATACAAAGAAGGGACAGCTTAATAAAAGTAAAAGCAGCATATAGCAGCATATTTAGAATGTAAATTTCACAATTTGCGTCTACTAAGAGTAACCAGCCTCCTTTTCTAGAAGCAGCTCTTGGTGGACTCAGATTGCCTCCGGTCAAAATTTCTTGCATTCACTCAGTAGGTCGGAAACGTTGGATGAAGACCGGTCGCCTCACATCCCAAGTTTACTTTTTAAATCCGATTTACTGATTTTAAAATATGAACCGCCTAATCTTCATCCATTGGTTCCGACATGTTGAATCCGGGTAGGCATTGTGACACCCTCAAACCGGTATCACGTTTGTAACCCAAAACACCGATTAAAACGTTAAATAAAACTTGCTGGTTTTACTTTCGGAAAAACGGTTTATTTAATATATCTTATTAGGTCTTAAAAATCGTGATAAAATGTTTTCCTTATTTAACAATCAAAAATAACCAAAACCCAGAGTAATAAACAGAGTACTCATATATATATATATATATATATATATATATACATACATATACATATACATCATCAATTAGTCATACACAGACATCCTACGGACAACATGTCCTTTCCAAAAGAAACTATAAAAGTAAGCTGATAAAAAGCTAAAAACTAGGCCGCGATAATCTGGAATCATATCTCTAAAACTCATGGCCATCAGTAGCCGTGAACAAACTACCCAAATATCACTGCTTCAAAAGAAAGGTATACATCCTAAGCTGGTCAACTAGTGAAAGCCGTTGGATCCCAAAGGAGGGTCCAACAGGTCCGTTAGAGGAGTGGTCCGGGGAAACTACATCCCCATTGACCAACCCCGCCGCATCCCCAGCTCCTTTAGCCGGAGCATCCCCATTTTCCAGAGGATGATACTCAGGAGTCGGAACGAGCTGCTCCTCCTCAGGATCTTCCTCCTCTTCCTCCTCAGCTTCCTCATCCTCCCCCTCTGGCCCCATTGGCACCAAGACAAACGGAGGTGGAAGGGATAAGGGAGGCTGCTGCTATGGCTGGTAGGCGGCTGGGATATGGTGCTATAAGTCCCCGTGATCCATCAACTACTACAGCATCAGCCAGACCGGTGGCAACGGGATCTGGACAGTCTCGACCATGTGTATCCTCTCATGAAGTCCCACCCCCAGGTTCCCTCTCAGGGGGCAAACTGGGCCTGTATACGCCGCGCCGGTAGCCCCCGGGATGTATGACCAACGCGACAGGGTCCTCTCTGTGATCAAAAGTGAGGGAGCGGACTCCCGTGTACGCTAATCCCTCGCTCCCCAGGCTCATCTGTACATATGATATATATATATATATACCAGAAACAGGACAGTGCAGAAAATATGCAAGGGTGAGAAACCAATATATGAATCCAAAAACGACAACTACATGCCCAATCAAAAACAGCAGATTCATACAATATATCTCACCAAATAACATCATGCATCACATAATACAGGATATATAGTCATGTACTAACAACAATAAATACACAAGGGCTTCGTACCCCATAATTAACGTTATTCTCTAAACGTATGCATGGCACTTCCATATATCTCAACTAATATTCAATCTAGATTTCCTGAAATCCTATCAACATCAGGATGAGCTGATCAGGCTCTAAAATCATTGACCCGCAGGCCACAATGATTATCACCAAAAATGGCTCAAACGTAAGTACTTAACCTCCCAGATATATAATCCATGGGTGCGCATGTCAGTGGTACTTACGATGTATAAGTCATACTATATTGTCCAACTCAGGGCACAATGCCCACAGCCCACGGCACGTATGACATCATTGTCTATCAAGGCACAATGTTACATAATGACAAATAAGTCATCTCAGGTTCCCCTTGCTTATCAAGTCCCCCGTTTTCACGGCACGTCTGCCCCACATAAAATGCATGAGAAAACTATTTAGTTTCTGATAATTGATCTTTGTCGTATCAATATTTCCTCGTTGTAACATCAACGCTAACAACCACCATAATGTCTTAGACTCTTTAAACCTCAAAAACGTTTTTCTCGAAATAGGACATCTAGTCCAAAACAACTCAAATCCAAAATCCCTAACCGATACACCAGTTTAGAATTTTGGATTCATGATCATAAAAACATCATTAAGCTTACAGGATCACAACGATAGTCGCTAAGCCGACAGGACCACAACAAACACGGATCCTTGATCCAAGTGTTTCTGCAAAACCTTAGAATTCCAACGTCTCAGTTTCTAGTTTCTAAGCTTTAAAAACCACTTTTCTCAAAAACTCAAAAACCAAAACCCAAATCTTCGACACTTACACAAAGTCCTCGGGATCGATTTTCCATAAAACAAAACTTGGGTTAAAGACCATTTCTTTTCCTTTCGTCGTCTTTTGGTAAAACACAAACCCTGAAATACAGCTTGTAAAAAACCCTTTTTCTTGGATAAAACCAGATAACTTAAAAATCACGTTTCTCAAAACGCTTTTGCTCAAACGGTTAACTTTATTAATTTAAAAACTAATAAAGTTTTCTAAAACACTATTTATCTTAAAACTTCATTTTTCGTTATTAAAAACACATTTTCACAACTTTGCCTTTTTAAGTTAACTTTTCCTTAAAAATAATTATTTATTATTATTTTATTTCAAAAGAGATAATTATTTATTTTCTCTTAAATTAAATTGGGAAACAATAAAACATATTTATTTTCTCAATTCCACATCTCAAGCTTTTAGGTTACACGATGTCGGATCATAATCGATATTAGGTCCTCTAACGTCTTAAATCCCACAACAGGGCACACGATACATCCATACAGTTATTTGACAATTATAGCATGTATCCACATATATCAGCAGTTATGTCATGCATAGTCAAATCAACAGCAGTAATTAAAACAATCCACCAATAATCAGATACAGACATTTATTTACAATACAAACACCAATGCAGCATATAGCTGTCGGAATTGGAATTCCTCAGATTTGTCCCCTTACCTCTTGAAGTTCCAAGGTAAGCAGCGAACACCCGATCGATCCAGAAACTTGCTCGACTAGCTGCCGGTCACTGCATACACACAATCAGTAAAGGCATTAACTCAAAAATACAAAGATCTCTCCTATTGCACTACCCCCTTTGACCTTAAAAATAGCTAGGGAGCTCCAAAAATTTTCATTTCTTGGATAACACCCTAACTAAGTGTGATAACTCTAGATACCAACTCAAAATATCCAAAACCAACCAAAAACCCTACCCTACACAATAAAGGGGTTTCGGCCCCTCTATGGTTAAATACCCTAGAGAGATATCTTGGTTCTAAGCTCTTGGATCATACAAAGTATGTCATGAACCTAGGCCATAGAAATTGGTTTGGTATTAAAAGGATTTTCCTACAATTTTTCATGGATTTTTGAAGATTTAGGGACAAAAACCCTAACATCTATGATCATGAAAAATTGAGGAGAGAAAGGAGAGATTGGGAGAGATATAGATGGTGAGTTACCTCCTAGTATGATCTACTTCAAAAATAAGTGAAGGTTGCTTCAAGAAGTTTCAAAGATTAAGCTCCAAAAATAGAGTTTTGTGAGGAGAAAAAGAGAAAGGAAGAAAGAAGGAAGATGAGGGTTTGGGGGGCTGTTGGCTGGTCAAAAATTTGGGGAGTGAGAGTGTGAGAATGAGATATTTATTTGGTAGACTTAAGGCTTAAGTCATGGTAAAAGGTAAGAAGGGTAATTAGTAAAAACTAACCTCCCGACATTTTGAAAATCCTCACGACATTGGTAGGAGTCCCCAGATGATTTAACATAGCCTTGATATGAAAATAATCGGCTCATGAGTCTCGAAAAACCCTAACACGGCTCGAATCGTCCCCCCGATCGAATATTGACCCGAATATAAAATATTATTTTTATTTTTGGACGTCAGGACACATTTTAGCAAAAAGGTAGAGGATTGAATTCTAAGACTAATGGTCTCGTCCGTTAGTCAAAATTAGGTCTTGATAGTAGTAAAACACTATCATCCGTAAGACGTAGATCGAGCTCTGTTTGAGTTTTCGGTCCAAAACATAACCGTAGGCTCCTACAATTATATCAAGCATGAATATGATTTTAGTTTTCCCAAAATCATTTTCTAAAGCAAATATAAAAATATAAACTCATTAATTAAGTTTATTGTTCTTAAAAAACACAAAAAATCGGGGTGTTACAGGCATCACAGTAAAGTTTCATCTAGATGATGCCTTTCTACCGATTGAAGAGACTATTCCGAGATTGATATTTGTAAGGTTCATAAATCGGTCATATATGTACATGAGTATTAAAAAATTTGCAACTCATAGTCATACCAGATTGGACTGACGACATAATAGTTCTGTTGAAGTTATGAGTTTAGATAGAGAAAAAGAATGAAGAATCCAAAATATGATTATGATTTTGTTGGTTCAAAAAGCTTAAGCATTAACCCCTATTTATGGGGATACAAGACTCCTAATCCTATGTGAATAAGGAAACTAATTATGATAATAAATACGTGCTAAGAACCTAATCCTATGAGATAATTCAAGATATTGTTATCATAAGATAAGATGTACCCTAAGATATGATAAGATCATATATTCTAACACTCCTCCTCAAGCTAAAGCTTACTAAGCTTTAAGCTTGTTACAAATATACGCTTTGAAAGAGAAAATTTAATAACCAACAATAAAGTTTGTACGCAAGAACAAACCATCGAGAAACCAACTGAAGAAACCATCGCTGACCTCACGAACAGCAGGCAAACCAAACATAAACGATAATAAGTTAGCGCTTACAGCAGCTGAAGATTGAACTGGAAGTTGTCACAAGTTTAAACCAAACTAGAATGGTATTGGGTAACGACCGAAGTTCATAGATCTGAGAAGTCTTCGACCTTCTTTTGGACCTCGTCGATCTTCTTCTTGTGTCAACACGGACTCGTTCCAAAAGCAAATGAATATTGGCAGAATGAACATTGGCAAAAAATATGAATTTATATGTGAAATGAGCTAATTCGCTGGCATGTACATCAGTCAAAAGTCACTCCAAATTGGGCTCTATATATAAGCCTCCAAATATCAATGCTAATTTTAGTCAAACGCTTAACCACCACCATGGACAGAAGCAAGAAACAATTATCAATGCTTAACCAATTTTTTTTTGTTGCACTGATGTAAAGAAAAAAAATTATGAATACAATTATTGGAATAATCCAATTATTGGAATAATCCCAAACTTTTGGGGACTCGGCAGCGGAATAATGAAAGGACAAGTCACGAAGGATGATACCGCTTTGATACCATGTTGAAGTTATGAGTTTAGATAGAGAAAAAGAAGAAAAAGAATGAAGACTCCAAAATATAATTATGATTGATCAATTTATGATTGATCATTGATTATGATTTTGTTGGTTCAAAAAGCTGAAGCATTAACCCTTATTTATGGGGATACAAGACTCCTAATCCTATGTGAATAAGAAAATTAATTATGATAATAACTACGTGATAAAAACTTAATCCTATAAGATAATTCAAGATACTGTTATCATAAGATAAGATATACTCTAAGATAAGAGAAGAGCATATATTCTAACAAGTTAGGAAATATTGGCCTACACATCCTTCAAAGACACAAATAACTAGATGAAACTGACTTAATAGAGATCTATAATAGTGGGAAATATCTTCTTTTCTTGGTTGATTCATTCACATACGTACAGTTGTTTATCACCTATAACAATTAGGAAAGGAATACAATAATAGAGAAACAAAAAGATGAAATGATCTACCTTGACTCTTTCTTGTTGTGCTTCTCCATCGAAATACAGATGCAGACGTTCTAACTCAAATTCAAATTCTGGCTGGAGCTCATTTATTTCATCTGCACATTCATCTTGTTTAATTTTTTTATAATCTAGAAAACGATTATGAACCATATTGCACTTTAACTCTGGTTGAACATATGGTGTTTGTGAATGAATTGAAAGATTATTACTATTAGAAGTAGAAACTTGTTGAATGTCAGTGATGGAACAAGCAAGAGCATCAACGCTCTGTTTCAATTGCTTAAGAAGCGCATCATCTTTACTATGCAGTTCCCCTTTCACATTTTGAAGGAGCATTTCCATTTCTTTCAGCAACTCAACCATCTTGTCGAACTCGTTTTTACTAGCTGCGATCACATATAGCAAACCACAACCAACTCCTAGATTAAAAGATGGAAACAACTTGCGGTTTGGATTGGATCGATTTGCTTTTTTAAAAAAATCTGATCCAATCCAATCCAATCAAATGCGGTTTGGATTGGATTGGATAATTCGGTTTTTATCGATATATCGTTAAATAGTTATATGAAGTCGAAAAACAACATTAAACCCATATATACTATAATTAATATAGTTCTAATTCCTAATTACGTACATGAAATCTTCTAGTACATGAATAACTATTGATTCCTACGTACATGAATAACTATACAAATTCCAATACATCTAGTATTTGACAATTTCAGCAAAAATATTAAAGAGAATGACAGAGTTCATTCATAAAAGTATGAAAAACAATGTTTAAGTATGAGTAGTACTATAATTTAAAAAATAATAATATATGTATATAGTAGGTCGATTTGGATTGTATTGGATCGATTTTTACTAGGGGATCCAAAATCCGATCCAATTCAATGAAAAAAAGCAATTTTTACGGTTTTCGATTTTTTTGGTTTTTGATTTTTCGATTCGATTTTTACGGTTTGAATTGGTTTGGATCGATTGATGAACATCCCTAATAGTTTCTCTGTAACCGTCCTGCACAACCTCAACAACAATGGAGCATCACTAGCCTGTAGATATTAATAATTATATTTGTAAATAAAAGTTTCTATCATTTTTACAATATTTCATTTTTACATAATAAAATAAGAAAATGCATTTCAATATACTCTCTCTATCATTCACTACCGAAACACACGCTTTATATTTTTTATTTCTCAAAAGACTGCCCCATGTGTGTCTAGCTAAAAGTTTTTTTTTTTGACTCCGCTAAAAGTTGTACAAATAAACTTTCTGTATAATGATAGTAAAAATTTTAATACACAAATATTATCGATCCATATATATATATATATATATATATATATATATATATATATATATATATATATATATATATATATATATATATTTAAGTTACTTACTAGTAAATTCATAAAAAAAAAAATAACCAATTAATTGGAGTAGGTTAACGGTGAAGATTAATTGGATAATTCTGTAGCAAATCATATATGGTGGGTTCTAATATGAGGGAGCAATTAAGTCTCTCACTAGTGAGGGAGTCAAAATGACTCTTGGAAATATCAATTAAAAAATTGGATGGCTGAGATCACTTAATAGTTACCTAAAGTTTCGGTTGCCTCAATATTTATGAATTTGACCCACGATTTTTTTAAATTAAATACTTCACATTATATTGAAAATTAATCGATGCATTTGTTCTCTCCTTTCACTGTATTCAAGATCGAAACCCAGAAGAAAGGCAACCCAGAAAGCTTAATACCAAGAGCTAATTCATTGAGGTTTCCATCTCTTAGATTCACCTCATTCCCAAATGCAATGCACACCACTGATGACCCTTGTTGTGTATCTAACCATGCTTTGATTTGCCGCCGATCAGGACTATTAGCCCGTCACAGGATTTACCAACAAATTTGCAAGACAATAAGGAAAATAGAATTAAACCAGACCAGCAAAAATGCAGAAGCTTGTGCTGAAAATTTACCGGATACATGACATACAACCAAGAAAATTATCAAAAATAATATATTTCAGATTGAGTGTTGTAAATTTATCAACAAATTTACAAGATACATGACATACAACCAAGAAAATTGCAGTAAAAATGTAACACAATTCCAAATCCCCATTTCATATTTATGAAAAAACCCTTTAAGTTTGTGACCAAAAGATCATAAACCCAGAAAATTCCCAATCTATACCCCTATCACTCTCATCCCTCATAAACCATCACCTTTACAAATCAACCCCATATAGAGAACCAGTCCATAGCAGCCACCAAACAAAGCAGGTAACCCATCCCGCGTTCACCGCTGCTCCAGACCTATACAGAAACCACCATGCACGTCGCCCACCAGATCTAGACGACCACAACGGGCGCGGCTTCATCACCACCGCCGTGGCTTTTCACCATATCGCGAATCAGTGGACCAAATCTGTTCTCTCCACCATGCTACTCCGTGAGGCACCACACTCAGATCCGACACCTCTAAAGCGTCGCGGCTTTTCCCCTGATCCGAAATTCGAGTTGGGTGATACCCACGGGTCATTGTGGTTGAACCTGTTGGAGCCAATCCCGTCGTCGGTGGGAACCACAAAGCTGAAAGCGGTGGAGAAGACTTTCACGATGGACTCAGCAAAGTCTAAGAATAGCAGTGACAGAGAAATGGGTTATCGGACTAAAAAAATATCCACTAGGGACTCTTATGCAATTTATCAAACTTATAAATATGCCCTGCAAACTTCAATTTTATGATTTAGCATCCGAAATTACCTGTTGCAATAGGTCATTTTGACTCCCTCACCTGTGAGGGACTTAGTTGCTCCCTCAATTAATTGGAGTAGGTTAACGATGATGATTAATTGGGTAATTCTGTAGTAGATCATCGAGCCACTATTTTACAAAATTATAAAAATAAAATAATAAACGATCCATTAATATGATGTATATGGTCAATTTGGACGGACTGCAGGCTGTGCTGACAAGAAATAACACTACAACTGGAGTGGCATATATGGATGACCCTGCCATTTTCGCATGGGAGCTTATGAATGAACCTCATTCCCAAAATGACTACTCTGGAAAATCAATTCAGATCAGGGATGGATCCAGAAATGTTAACTAGTGGGGCAAAATTATATAATATAAATATTCTATAAAAAAAAATATAAATGCATAAGCGATAAAATAATGATATCATTATTATTTAGCCAAAAATTTGGAGATTACAAAAACTATATCATTACACACTCAAAATATTGAAGACAACTCAACTTCTACAAATTATAATTGCTCTCTACGTGTATTCATAGTTTGAAATTGTTGTATGATTTTTTCATTTTCAACACTATCAAAAATATCTCTCTCTATGTTTTTGACCAAACAATCATTCAATAATTCATCTCTCATACAATTGTGCAGTTGATTCTTCACAAAAAGGGAGTAAAAAGGGTTCCAACAGAAAGAGAGAAGGGAGTAAAAAGGGTTTAGTGGGGGACAATATTTATTTTTTTAGTGGGGTCAAAAGTAAAAATAGTGGGGGCAGCTGCCCCCATTTTAGTATACCTGAATCCGTTCCTGCCCCTATATATGCATATCTGGTTAAGAGTTCTTAAAAAAACTTGACCTGAAACTAACAAAGATCGTGAAAAATTAACTATCCAGCGATATTGTATGATGCAATTAAAATCGCACAAGTGCAAGTTTTGCCGCAATTTCTGCAAATGCGCGTAGGTGAGACCACCACTGACCAGCGACCTGCAGGGACCAGCATCCGGATTCTCTGCTGTAAAAAAGTCCGCAGTTACACGCATTAAACAATTTTAGTCATTGATTTGAAATTGGACGGTTCACATTACATTTTTACTAAATCAACTTTAAATAATATCTACCATCAAAGTGTAACTGTGTTATGCAGTTACCATTGGAAATCGGTTTCTGCATGGACCATTAGCCACAAAAAAGATCAAATTAAAGCCCCGTTAATATTCTTTCCTTGGCTTACATGCATTGGCAGCTTTCACCGTTTCACGTACGTATAATGTATCTATTTTCTGGATGCGTTTTTGCTTATGAAGGAGACACCTTCATTACCTTGCAATATAATTATATATGCTAGTATTATTAGCATATTATATGAATCTATATATGACTTAAGGAGAACAGTATATTTGCTGGCTAGCTGGTTGGTCAACATATACGTATGTTTATTTATGGCTACCGGCAAGAGTGAGTTGGGGGGTCCATCATTCCATCTCCTACAAAGAGACAATGTTAGCCGGCCTTATTAAGCCTAGAGTGGTACCAAATATTCCACCAACTCCCAACTCTACCCAAATTTTCCCTCACCAACGTTCTCTTTTTCTATTAGCTTCACCAGACTCAATTGTTTTTTCTTGGCCAATGGGCCGAGTCTTACATTACGAAAATGTCTGCATATTATTCTGTTGGAAAAAATTGAACTTTAATCATCTAGAATAGAAATACACAAAAAAATAGTAATAAAATGGACAAAATTTGTCTGGCCCGATAACGTCTGCTTACGTCTACAATAACAGTCCAACAAAAATTTAATATCTCAAAATAAGTTTACAAGTTTTGTTAAACTTGACAAACTCACTCTAAGATGTGTATCACCCTCCAAACTCAAATATCTCACTCAAGAGATACGAAGAATGTGAAACACTCACTCATAAGAGACTCTCATTATGCAAGTGATCACTCACATTTCACCCACTGCTCTCGGGGTGCTCCGGTGCCTACCCATCGGGCCATCACAAACTCTTCTATTTGCAAAGGTAATGATGATCCTCTAGACTCCTCTAATTTATTGGTTACATGCACCTTAGGTACTCCAAAGTGAACCTACATTCTTTTGAAATTTGAAATCACCTTGGAAGCATACATGCCCATTCCAAATGTACAATGAACCTCAATTTCCTTTGACTTTTTTATTATCAAAATTATCCTGAAATATTCTCCATCGTTTCTCATTATTAGGTTTTAATTTATTTTTTTGGAAATTTTAATTGTTCTAACAATTCCTCCCCCAATTAAAATTTTGAAACTTTTCCATATCAGAAAATTTTACCTTTTTTCCTCTTTTGTTGTCACAACTTGTTCTTCTTTTGGCTTGACCTTCTAAGTATACAATATTCTTCTCATTTTCCCCCCTCTTAAAACCAAGTGTTCCCTTTGTACACCATGCACCTCCATTTTGAACTAACAAACTTGTATACCAAGGATGTCATCTCATCCAATGAGATGAATATTAACACTAGCAGAAGATACAAACCTCACATTATGGAAACTTTGAATTGCCCCGTTCTGGAGCTTCATTCTCACTCTCACAATGTCTTCAACCTTCACTTTGTCTACATTTCTTAACTCAAAATGGCCAAACTCTCCATTAGTCTTCTAGGTGCCAATAACAGATCGTTCGATCTCGACAAATATGCATTGAGGCAGTGTAATCCATCACCAATTTTGATTTAACGACCTCATCACTCGTTGCTAAAAAACAACATCATCTTCTATGTATTGACCACATTGTTTTGGGAGTTTCCATCATCTCCTTCTTCTTCTGCACATCTCTCAATTTCTTTAAGTCCTCCCACATTTGTGTACATATTATTGGTAGGTGACTCTTTTCCCCATAATAGTAACACTTCACATTACTCATGTGATCTCGTTGTTGAAATTGTGATCATGACCTTTCTCTCGAACCACCTTCCCTATTTGACTCGCTCGTCCCTCGCTCATGCTCCTCTATGACTAGTACATGATTTTCGTCATCAATATATATTCGAATTTCTTATTATTGTATCATTTTCTCGTATGGTTGCAGTGACCTCGTCCAACTTCATCATTATCCTCCCTACAAACAATTAACATTTTGTACTAGAGGCTTGTAGCACTTGGGTAATGAGGTCAACAACAGCAATGCATTCTCACCTTAAGAGATTTATCATTTGCATTCATCGTTGGCATACTTGCTGGTTGAGTGAATTAATGTGGTCGTGTGTATTTTCCTCCTCCATTTTGAGTTTTTTTAACTCCACGTTCAAGCAGAGCCGATTGGGTTACTTAGGCGCATAGATGCTCTCGAGTTTCCCCAAAGGGGATTCAATGTTGTCTCCTTCAAGACATTGAACTTGGTCTCTGGAGAAAAATCTAATTAATTGAATTGTGCTCACGACCTTTATTGGATCTTACTCCAGTCACTCACACTCACGATAGACGGTTTCTCCTCCTCTAAAGCGTGATCAAGACCTTGTTGAACCAAGAGGTCTTGAATGGTACTTTGCCAAATCGTAAAATTCATCTTCCCATCGAATATTAGGTTCTCAAACTTAGGTGTTTTTCCTGCCATATCCATAGCTCTCATACCATTGTTGGAAAAAATCATACACCAAGGATCGAAAATAGGAATACACACAAAACACACCACAAAATAATGACAGAACTCACAAGAATTACATGGTTCAGCAATGTCTGCCTAAGTCCACGAAAACACTCCTACAAAATATATATTAACTATTTCAAAATAAGTTGACTAAGTTTTGTTAAACTTGAAAAACCTATAATTAAATTTGTAGGTAAATACAAAGACTTATAATGAAATTTGCCTTCACTTTTCTCCCTCCCCATGTATGTGTATAAAAACTTATTTATTAATTAAAATTTGTAAAGTTTTCCTCGTTATATATATGCCCTCCATAAAAAAAAATTATCACCCATACTAAGAAGTATATTAATCTTTGCAAACAAGTACAGAAAGTATTCGATACCAATTGTAGTCCTATATCTAACAAGGAATAATCCTCATTGTGATGGTCAGATATAAGTTGCAATGACCTACAAACTTAATATTCTAAAACTCTAGGTTGAGATATAGGTGCTCGATGCTTTTAAGATTGTCTCATCTTCCTAACACATTATGACAAAAAATTAATTGTGACGGGTTCAGATTCAAGTTATATAAGTTATTAGACCCCATGTGTTTTCAACATGGGTTCGAATTATGCTTCGTAGAGCTTACAAGTCAACCGCGGCTTGTGTGAGTCAACAGGTTCGAGTCGGGTGAGATTGGAGTTTTTTCAACTCGGAAAAAAACGAATTAACACTAAACCGACTCGCTTAAATCGTGCAACTAATTGAGATCAACCCCTTTAATACGGCTCAGTCTCCATTAGAATTAGGCCAAGTACCCTCTGAAGTTTGTAAAATTTGAAATGACGAGATAGAATGATTTTGTTTTTTGTTATTTTATAACATTGTTTATAGAGTTTAATACAATATCTGTATATAAATATAAATATAGTTTTAGTTTTAGTTATTTATTTAATATATTTTTTATGCTGATTGGTTTCTCCATACCAAAAAAAATTACCACATCTATGTATAGTTATGGTAGATTATAAGCAGTAGGCATAGATCCCTACTCTATCGCTGCCTATAAAGTTAAGAACCAAGCAAAATAACATAACTCATGTTCAGTGCAATTGATGCATTACATCCATGAATTCACCGTTTTTCAATAGTAGCGTGTTCTAGAATCCTTCCTGAAATGGCAGTAGCAAGTGCTGCTGTGAATTTGGGATCTTTTGTCAAAGAAGTAGCCATTTGTTGAATTAAAAGCTGCTGGATAGAAGACTTTTGTGCATTGTCAACAAATGTTGACTGGACCAAGTCAAGCGTTACAGTTGGACCTGTACTCCTATTCATGGGTGAGGTTGAAGAAATAGGAACTAACCCTGCAGGGGTACTTTCACTTTGGCTTGAACTCAGTGATATCTCCGCTTGGTGATGATGTGCATGGTTATGCTCTCCTTCGTAAGTTGCCACCAATATAGTTGGGTCTTCTACACTTCTTTGCACCTTTTATTTAACACATGGTGATTATTATATATATAAGAGATCAAAATTTCATCTTGTTTCATGATGCCTAAATCTTAATTAAGGTCAAAATATATATTTACTTTTTTATGAACAGAAAAGAGAGAGTACTACACCACCACTGTTCCTACTTCCTAGTTAATCATTACCTTCTTCTTGACTGGGCAGCCTGGGGCATAGGAGCACTTGAAGTAAGCCCTAGGAGAGGGGTTATCTCTGGTCACTTTCTGACCGTATTTTCTCCACTGGTATCCATCCCTGACATACTGCAATTCATACCCAAAAACAGATTAAGAATATTCTCAGTTTAGTATTTGGAAGCTGCAAAAAATCTTCTTATAATATATATGGCCGCCTAGAAGCTAGCTATACATGCACATAAGATTAATTGAAGTTATGGGGCTAAGTTAATTTTACAAATCAAATTTTACATGATACCATATGCTCAATTCTTAGAAATTTATAGTCAGTGCTTGTGGAGATAACAGTTTCCTAGCAGTGGTTGGAAGGATCTAAATTCACCTCACCTCATATCATCTAGTATAACTCATACTTGCATGTATATAACTCGAAAAACAATAACAGCTAGCAGCCAGTAGAGTAGATATTAATTAAAACATCAAAATTAAATTACTTCATATTGAGGAACTTACTAAGCTAGTATCAGATGCTTCTGTTCTTACAAGAACCTTGGAAACCTTAGGCGAGGTGTTATTACTCTTGGGCCTTTTGAATGTCTCCTCATCAGTAGTGGTACTGCACTCAGTATAGGCACTAATACCAAACATATTGATACAATTCTCACTCTCCGCCTTTCTCTTCAGTGATGGTGTTGCTTCTTTTTCAAAATTTGAGTCCCTCAGTTGGCTGAATTGGCTCAAATGCCTTTGCAAAGCAACATAGTTCTCATACATGTGGTTCAGTGTCTCAGTTAGTCTCCTATTCTCACTACTTAGACGTTGCAACTCTTCAACCAAAAGCTCAGCCTGATCAGAAAATTTTCAATTGTTACTTTTAGCAATTCAGTGACTTGTGAAATGGAAGAGACTACACATACAAATGGACAGGTTTAGGCTTCAAAATGAAGAAGAAAAATTGAAGTTGGCTTTTATATATACTAACCGCGAGGTCTATGTGCCGAGAGGGAATAACGTTAAGGTTGAGAGAGGTATCCACACATGTTGGTTCCATAGCAGAATCTGCTTCTCACTTATACAGAAAAAGATTGACAAAACTAAAATCGTTGAGGTGCCAAAATGAGTGCTGAGATAGTTTAATATATATTTAAGTGAATGAGATGAAACACCTATGCAACAAATGGAAATATATAGAGAGAAATCAGAAAGGTTTGCATGTGTAGACTTTGATTATTATTTGTCCGTAAAGGAAAGCGGAAGGAAATGAGGGTGAGAAGTTTCGTCATTTCTAGGTTGTCTATAGTTTATTTTGTGGGTACATTTAAACAGACGCGCATTCAAGAGAGAAAAAGAATAAGAACTTGTAAATTTTGATTAGGATCCTCTAACTTTAGGATGGGAAAGTCACCTATTTTTCTTTCTTTCTATCTATCTTTATTCATTTTCTCTCTCATCCTTATCTCCCCATTCTAATTATCCTCCTCTCTCCTCTATAGACACAAAGTCATCGTAATTTTCCTGCCCTAAAGTTGGAGGATCCATATCCATAAATTTTTCTTAGCTAAAAAAAAGTGCTACATGGATGTAGTTTACCTGTACAACAGGTTTTTCAATTTATTTGTTTTTATTTTTCATTTCTTTTATTTTTAAAATTCCATTTTTACCCATCCTTACCACCATCCCCATCCCCATCCCTCTTCCCCTCCTACCCCATGTCTGCCACCCATCCACCCACAACCACCACTGTCCGGAGAACCCCATCGTCGCCCCCTCAACCTCACCACCACCCTACGACAAATCTGAAGCCTACAATTGCTCGAGATCGAAGCATCCCACAATCAACACGTAGCAACAGCATCCTCCACCTCGTCGACGTTCTCCTCGGAGTCCAGATGCTGCAACACCGCCATCGCATAGCGTCCCCCCTGCACAGGACTGCCGTCCAGATGCCTCAGACCACCTTGTCCCGGCCATCACGTTGCGCATGCGTCACCACATCCCAGCCAACCGCCATGGCAGAGTCCCTGCATGCACCGCAAGCCCGTAACCGGTACGCCATTGGCTATGACGTGAAGGCGTCGACATCTGAGGAATTGGGTTTTCTAGATATGAATTTCTCTTTTTATTTTTGTTTTCCCTTCAATTATATATTTAGCAACCCATTAAGGTTTTGGTCTGAAAGTTTAGGTTTTTAGCTGGTGAGGACGACAATGGCTTTTAAGGTGGCGGCAGTGCCGGTGGCTGCACCGTTGGGGCAGTGGATCGGAGTTGAGGTGTGGAGTGTTTCTTTGGTTGTCATGAGACCATAGATGCTTCATCACAATTGCTTTCATTCCAGTTCAGGTTGGATGGTGGTGGGGTGTGGGCAGTGGTGGTCGTCGCGGAGGAGACGGTGGTGGCTGGTGATGGTGATTGAAATCTTTGTTGCAATTTGACTGGTGGTGGTAGGGATCTAAGGGGATGAGGGTAGGGATATTGTTGAAAATTTATTTTTTTTATACCTGTATCATAGTTAGCAGGTCACAATTTTTTTTGGAAGCTAAAATCTGAACCGTTTAATATTATATTATTATATCTGACGGCAATCACAAAGGGTACATCGATGTAGCATGATTTTGAAGGCTTCATGCTAGCCCTCACTTTCTAACTTAAAAATTTTGTGATCATCCAAAATGTTTTACAAGGAGAGGTTGTAAAAACTCTCGAAAAAATAATTTGAGTTGGGAGACATCCTTTATGCACATAAAAAAATAATCATTTATTTTATTTTATTTGTTAAATTTCTTTTACATTTTTTCTATACACATGTTGATTGACTTTCATATACAAAAGTTGATTAGATCAACAAATAATGTACATAATAAGATTAAGAGTTTAATTTTGATATGAAAATTTTTTACAGCGTCAATCAATCAAACAACACCCTATGTATGATTTTTAAGGTATTTAATATATAAGAGTCAAACATTTTTTATGTGTCAATATATGTTTAGTTGATAATATAAAAAATCTTTTCACTGACAGTATGCATTGCAATTAAATCCTAAGATTAATTCTTTCCAAAAAAAACTATAGGTTTCGGTTGTTTCTATAAATGGTATTTTCATATGACTCGGACAATCATTTTCTCTTTGCTAGTTAGCACAGATGGTTTATCATTGTGTCTAGCCTATCAAGAGTTACTATTCTTGGATGTTTGGTTTCGCGGCGGAAAATATCAGAATTACGTTTGTCCCCTGTCAAACACAATTTTAGTAAAAGAGGTGTTTGGTTAATGTCAGACAAAATTGATTTTGCCTTCAAACGTGTTTCTAGTGTAAGCTACAAAAAGTTGATTTTGTGTTGGATTGAAATTTTTTAACTATTTAAGTTTTACATCAAACTTATATTCAAAATGAAAATATCCAAACATAAATTACTTCATTTCAAATTCAATTGTACCCAAATCAATTTTACAAAATCAATTTCATTCAAAATCATATTTATCAAAGGCTCATCCAAACACACTAGGTGCTTATCTCAAGTGACATGTGATTTTTGATCTCAAAAGACGAATTAATGTGCATTCGAATCTTATAGGAGTGTGTAACCTTTTTCACCAAAAACATACTTATGCTAAATAGTGTAAGTTTTTTTTTTTTTTTTTAAAAAAGAAGGTAATATGTAAAGGTGGATTCTAGGGTGAAATACCCAATTAGGTGCCTCACCGATGAGGAATCATTTTTTACCATTAGATATATTATTAAAATATTCTACAATTCAGATTTCATAGTTCAAAAAAAAAATCATGACCTGCTACTTATGATCCTGGTAGAAAATTTTTGAGAATGACAATTTTCCCCTTCCTCCTCCAACCCTTCTCTCCCTTGTTGACTCCGATCACCCGTCCTCTCTCTCCTTTCCTCTCCCGTTGTCATGACCCAAATTTAGCAGTCATGACCGACCGAAAGGAAAAGCCTCTCCTTCCCCCTTCGCAGCCTATCAATCCCACATAATTCGTTTCATCCAAAGTATATCAAATTATATTCATTAAAATGTCAAATAATGAATATAATAAATCAAATAAGCTACAACCAATTAAAAATTACGAAGTCCTGACTTAAACTAAAAAAAAAACATGGAACACAAGGTGAACAACTTCAAAAAATGATCCACATGACATCCAAGGCTCTCAGCGGCTCCGTAAATTCCTGCAATCTAAAAATTTTAGGAGAGGGGTGAGTCCATAGACTCAGTGAGGTTAAATCCCCCAAGCACATGCAATCATGCAAGATAAGAATAACTGAGTAGCATATAATCATGCGAACATACATAACAAATTTAAATACCATATCACAACATGAGATTTACATAATGTTATGTTAGGTAAGTTTACAAAGTTGTCACCTGATAAATTTTTTTTTCTAAAAGGAAATATCTAAGGATTTTAAGGACAAGATAAAGTAATATATAAATTGACACATCCTCGGTAACACAATTAAAATTATTAATGAGCTAAAATAATTAGTTAGCATTCCCTAAAGAACCTTGAAGTAAGGAACATTTTATTTTAAGTTTTAAGAATGCACTTAATTAGGCATGAGCTCCTTTTTCACTTTTTTTTCGGTGGCCTTTTAGTGGAGGGTTCCAGAACCCTCCCTCAGCAGAAAGTAATGAACTAGAAAAGGGAGGAGAAAGGAAAGAAAAGAGAAAAAAGAAGAAAGGAAAAGAAAGGAGAAGGAGAAGGGGGAGAGGGAGAAGGAGAAGGAGAAGGAGCAAGAGGAAGAAGGCACTTTCTCTCTCTTTCCCTCCATTTTCGTGTGGATTGGAGCATCAAGTATAAGATCTACAAGAGGTGAGGGATTTTTTTGTTTTGTTGTGATAATTTTAATGTTAGGGTTTTATAAGTGTATAATATGTATAGAAAATGATTTGAGCTAATGATTTCAACAAATCTTTGCATGAACCTTGTCTTTGTTGATATTTTGTGCATTTTGGTGGTTGGATTTGAGTTTGGATTTGAGTTTGGAAGCATGAAAAAGGGTTTTTGGGGTGAAAAATTGCATAACAGAAGCGTTTGCTGCGTTCCTGCGATTCCCAGAAAGCGCCGAGCGCCCTGTGAGTAGCGCCGGGCGACTGAGTACCCGAGAGGAGTCCCTACAGCTTCCTCTCCAGCGCTGGGCGCCCGTAGGTAGCGCTGGGCGCTAGGGACAGAACAGTCCAACTTTAACTGTGCATAACTTTTTTAAATTGTATTACCGAGGATGTGTCAATTTATATATTACTTTATCTTTTCCTTAAAATCCTTAGATATTTTCTTTTAGAAAAAATTTTTTTTATCAGGTGACAACTTTGTAAACTTACCTAACATAACATTATGTAAATCTCATAATTAAATTATTAAATTTATCGGGTGTTACACCCCACCGCCTACGAAGCCATCTTCGACGTCGTCTCTTCCCCTCATTCGAATTCTGGTTCTGCTCACCAACCCTGCACATCAATGAAAAAATCCACTTCCATATTTAACTTTGCTATTGTCATCGTTGAGGGCTATGGGTTAGGACTGCTTTGTCTCTTGATTTGGTGGCAATTGGAGCCGAGGTCGGCGCTAGATGATTCCATCTCTCTGAAGCTTCAATTCCTCGACGGAATCCGACGAGGCGATGACGATGGTGGTGTTGATGAAAGTCCAAACGTCTACCTCCGCCGTCTCTAATATTGATCGGGAATCATATGATCTGAATCCATACTCGAACCGTGTGTGTAGAGTGAAGAAGATCTGGGTTATTATTGGGTTCTAAGTCCCACACTTCCCTCTCCAAAAATAGATCTGGTTTGTTTATCGATGGCATGAAAGCAATTGGAGAAGCTTTAAGGAAGTTGATCAAATCGGAAACGACGTGATTTTTTGGACGAGGTGGAGGATACTGTGGTGGCGGTGGCAGTGGCTATGGCGTGGAGGTCCTTTGACCAGTGGGAGAAGATTGAGAGGTGATGGTGGTTGAAGGTGGAAGACAAATGGGGTGAGAAAAGGGACAGGGGTATGATTGAGATTTACAAAATAAAATAAAAAAATGGAAATCACCTATTATTATAGGTCAGTTATCTGCCTCATTGGTGAGGTACTTGGTTGGATACTCCATGCTAGACGATGTCATATTTAAATTAGTAAATATCAACATGAACACAAGAAAAAAAAGAAACTTTCTTGCCGGACTGCAGTCGGTAGGAGTGCATAACAAGAATTTCACCAAATGATCAATCTCATATTTTGTAATAAAATAAAGGGTCTTGCTAACCAGTGCCTTAAGGACATTGGTTAAGGAATTCATAAATAGTAAGTTTTTCTTGAAAAACTAATACTTTGTTTGGTTCCTCAAAGAAAATAAGAGGAAATAAAGTGGAAGGAAAGAAAAGGGGAAGGAGAGAAAAAGAGTATAAAATGATATGATTGTTTAGTTGTTTGATATGAGAGAAAATGAAAGAAAAAAAAAATTAAAACTTTTCTTTCCTTTTATTCGATTGGGTAGAAAATGAGAGAAAAGAAAAAATATATTTGTGAAATAACATCAATATCCTTTAAGTAAAAATGGGATGTAATAAGGTTATGGATGTTTTAAGTCTTTTCACCCTTTTGCTCTTCTCTCTCTCTCTCCCATTTTCTTTCCATTTTGGAGGGAAAACTCTTTTTGTGTGAGACCCACAAATTTTTTTATTTCTTTCCCTTTTCCTTTGTCAACCAATGAGGAAAAATATCTTTTTTCTCCTCTTTTCCTTCCTCTCCTTTTCTTTCCTTCTCTTTAATTTCCCTCAAAACAAACATAACATAAGTATCTAACATCTTAAAATCTTAAATACATCATTTCCAATAAAAAAAAATTCTTTTGATTCATTAACTAACGTCATTAAAAAAGTAATCCATTATATTGTGCTAAAATGAAAGGCAAGTTGATGTTTACGTTTCGGATGTGCTTCCATTGACCGCAATATTATCTCATTGACTTCCATTGGTGCATTAATGAGTGGTTATGTTTCCGTGTCTGGTTTCTTTATTTCACGTATTTTAATGTAAAAGAAAACGCAAGTATCTTCCATGGTCTTTTTCATTGTTGAACGTCCGTTTTAACGCTTTCTTTGTTATATGAACCTAAGTCTATGGCTTATCTTGTACTTTTTGTGATTCTTTTTGATTTTTTGTAAGGTTAACTATTTGTCTCTCTCAAGACATATTTATTAAAAAAATTGTTTCAAAATATATATTATTTTTTATTTTTAATATAATATTAAATATTTTTTATAAATTATATTTTTAAATATTCTACTTTATATTTATAACAATAATTAATATATTAATGATTAATAAAGTTAATTTAATAGACTTATCATTCTCTTTTTTTCATGTATTATTTTTTTAAATTGTATAATTTAATAAAATATAATATATATATATATATATATATATATATATATATATATATTTATATTTATTTATTTATTGGGACTGAGGATGTAGTTGGTTGAAAAGGAGTTTTTTTTTGTTTCAAGTCGAGGAGAAAGAAATAAATTTCTCCTCGTGTCCTCCTCTTGATTTTAATTTGGAATCCAAAACTTATCCTCAAATTACAATATTATTGATGGATTTATTTTCAAAAAAGAGCATACAATTATTTAATTTATATTTATATAAATTAATATATATATATATATATATATATATATATATATATATATATATATATATATATACGATAAAGAAATTGTCAAACGAGTCATCCAAAATTCAAACCACACCGGACAAGTAAAGCCCCTAAATTTCATGAGTAACTGCATAGCATGGGATGATCCACCGCCATCATACAGTACTCTCCATTAGAAGGCTTGGCTCTGAAAAAACACGTAGCGAAAATTAGTTGGGACGCAATGTGAAATGCTTAGCCCATCAAATACAATGTGAAAAACTGAAAATAGAATATATTCCTATCTGAGTTGCACAAATCCAAAGCTGTGACAGCTACAACTCACAAATGGCAAAACAATCAAAATTGAAGTCGGCAAATCAATTTCAATAAGACAGAGTAGCTTCCAGAAATATTATAGTGTGCGGCTGTCAGTGGAGAAAAATAAGGAAGCTACGCGCAAATGGAAGGAAAATGGGTTCGCAAGCGTTAAAGGAAATTTGACTGAAAAGGGACCTTGACTTGAACATCTGAACTTGAATTGGAACTTGCTTCCCAACAACTTGGCCCATTTGGATGCCCAAAAACTCAAACTTTGCGACTCAATATTTAATGAAAACGTACAACTTAAGTCAGTGATATTGGTGACAAATGTTAATCTATATCCGAAAGATATTATTTAAAGATTAAAGATAAAAACTTTATATTGAAAGTGATGTATTCAATATATTCAACATTTAAAAGTTATAATTTTTAATAAATTTTTTATAATTTTAAATTCCTTAAACATGGACCTTAGAACATTTATTAGCAAAATTAATATGCTTAAATACACATATACCCCCACGATTGGGTTACCTTGGGATTGACAAAAGTGGATGTAATGAAGTTGGATAAAATGGATATTAGATTTCATTATTTAGATTATTTTAAATAAAATGGAAAACTATTCCATCCAATGTTTCTATTCTTTTTCTCCTTCCACTTTAGGGTATAAGATGGGATGGGATGAAATCAACTTATAACAATGGTAATATAACTTTGTCTCGTCTCATTCCATTCCATTCCACCTATCATCAAATATCTAAACCATACTTTTGTCTATCTTGTGTTTTCTCATTAATCATATTAGTATATATTTAATTCAACATTATCTCGTGTGTGTATATATATATATTATTCACTATAAAAAATGTTATCATTATGGTTGGCTTTTTACCGACAAAACAAATAACTGAAAATAATTTCAAAATTACCAACAAATAGAGATGCCAGTAATACTTTAACAAGATTACCATCAATTTACCGACAACTAACTTGTCATGGGCATATCCGACAGTAAAACAATCAGTATGTGTCACACATTTTTGTACACAGATTTATCGACGATCATCGGTAACTACCTGCAACTTACCCCAACTCAATCGTTGGTAAAATGATTGTTTGACTCCTGACAATTGGTAAGATTTATCGACGGCTAACATATCGATAATGGGAACGATCACCATTACAGTCTCACTAACAAGTGAGGTCATTAAAGTCTAACTATTTACTGACGATTTGACCGTCAGTAATGCCAATGACAATTTTTTTTTGAAATTCGCGTGCTAAGTCAATGATAAAATGAAATAAAGGCAGAACGTGCCAAACATCCCCTTTCACTTTCACTTTCATTGATTCTCTCATTTCAATCGTTCCCTCACTCTCATCGATGGTGACCACCTTGCAAAAACCACCACCACAACGCCACCACTACACTATTATCCTCCTCAACTTAACCATCAGTTGTGCAACCTCCCTCTTGTCTTTTCCTTGCAACCTTTGTAGCGTCGTCGTCGCCACTTTTTTTTACTTTCGGGTATGATATTTAAGGATTCTGATTGTGTTAGAATTTCTTTAGTGTAATTCTATGTGGAAGTTGATATGAAAAATGTGATTAGATTGGGGGAAAGACGCAATTTCTTTTGTCATATATGTACTGGGTCTCAGTGATTTATGCTAGTGCTTGTAAATTGACCTACCTTGGGAGAAGAAATGGGTATTTGATAAGTGCATGATTTGAACCATTGATGCACTTGAAGGTCATGTTTGCTATATATGTAATATTCAAATTAAAAATATCACATTTACCCTTTGTGAATTTTGGTAGTGGGGAAAGAAAGGGTACACAACAAAACACATCTTAGTTGATTCTTATTCATTTTTTTACTTACTTTTTGCATTTAGATTGCTACTAGTGAAAATTTCTAAAACCGTGGTTCATTTTGGTCTCAAGCTACTCATATCACCACTTTATTTAACATTTGATTATTTAGAATTTTGTTATGCAGAGATTGGATGGCCTTATGCATTAGGTTAGAGCCCATGAAATGATATTAGGTTAGACCAAATCAATAATGAAAAAAATAATACGAGTTTATTATTTAGGTTCCAAAACATGATATCAGGTTAGAAGCCATGACACGTTAGTGTCTGAGAAGTTAATTGTGCATATATAATTGTGTTTTTATGTTATTTTCAATGTTAATAGCATGTATTGAACCTTAAACTATAATTATTTTTTAATATATTTTTAGTCACATTGTTCAAAATTTTTATCTTGTTATTCCTTTTTATTGTCTATTGAGTTAAAATTATTATTCGTAATATTATTTTGTTATATAGACACGTCACCACAACTAGGTCCCCAACTCATGTGATAAAGGGGAAGTGTAATCAATTACTTCGCTAAGTGTCAGTAATCAATTACAACCTTTATCAACGAATAAGCAGTCGGTAACCACAAGCAGTCGGTAACTCTATGGACAATCTAGCCGCGGATAAAGTGGTGGTGCTTACCGTTCCTTTGTCAGTAGTTTCACCGATGATATTAATTATTGACAGCGTTACGTGCAATCATCAGTAATGTTTCTCAACGAGTATATTGCATATGATATTCGAACCACCAATTAGTCCTCACTAAGTTAATATGAATTACTGGGATTTTAATTCTCTAACTTTAGGATGAAAAAGTTATCTATTTTTTTTTTAATTTTTTTTAATTCATTTTCTCTCTCATTTTTATCTTTTCATTTTAATCAACATTTTTTTTCTTTTATAGATACAAAATCACCGTCTTAAAGTTAGAGGATACATATCCGAATTGGATTTAGATCCATATCCGAATTATTGATGGCTTTTGATCATTATTGACGTAATTTTCGTTTTTTTTAGTGATTACAATTTACAATCACCCTTTTTCTTTCTTTCTCGTTGGGCAAAGGCTTTCGTCTCCAATATAAGCATCTGATAGAGTGCATCCAAGGCAATACGTACGGCAGGACTAGAGATTTTTCTCTTTTGGCTTTTTAAAATTTTACATCTTGTTTAACGGGATTTATTTAAAGCATATTCTAAGATAAAATATTTAATATTCTCCCTTAATAAAGGGAAATTTTTACCGACCACTAATTCATGGAGACATAGATCATGTGTATGTGTGTATATAATGCAGGATCTGCCCTCAACATGTACAGAGAAAAATCAGATCCGTACGTAAATTATGTTAGAATGCATTTCTTAACTTCTATTTTTTTAATTGTATGTCGGGATGATCGTTTGACAAGCGTAATTTTATATAGAATTGATTATGTAAAATTAATTTTAATATAGTTGAGTTTGAAGTGAAATAATTTATATTTGAATGTTTTTATTTTGAAAGCAAGTTTAACGTAAAAAACAGAATCACGTTTGAAGGCAAAATCAATTTTATCAGACAGTAATCAAACATCTCTGTTTTTATCAAAATCACATTTGACAGTGACAGAAGCACTTCTGGTATTTCCAGAAGTGAAACCAAACGCACCATTTTTTTTGGATTTGATGTATTTTTTTCAATTGATCCATACCGTTAGATTTTGTTCTTAAGGTGTTTTTTGTTTGTTTTTAATTTTTAAATGATATTTTCAACAATAATTACAAAATCTCATCTTATTTTTATTTTATTTTAAAGATTTTGTGAAGAAATTATGAAAACAACAAACTTTTATTTTCACAATTTCCTTTTCAAAATCTTGAAATTAGAAAATAAAGTACAAATATATATTTTTGATAATTATTAATTAAAACATATTAACTGAAAATAATCACATCATGAAACAAAACAAACACTCTCTAAATTTTTAGAATAATTTGTCATTGATATCATATTAGACCTTCCATTCATAAAAAAAAAATTAACTCATCAAAAAAATATATCAGACCTTCCAGTTTTAGTGGTCAATATTTCAATCCATGTCACCCCCTTCTTCTAAATAAAAATTACATTTTGTCTACCAAAAACCCGTACGATGTATAATGGGTCTAATACATTGTCCGTCATTCAAGACCAAAAAAAACTCTGGCACAAAACGAGTGAGTCCTTGACACGTAACTATTCAATTAAGTAATTCAAATAAAATAACATTATAAAAAATATTGATGTACTAATAAGTTGAAAAATTAAAATAAATAGCTTTTGAAAAGTGTTAAACCAAGCATAAAGAAAAAAAATAAAAATACCAAAATCTTAATTAATAAACTAAAATCTTCCTTACTTAATTTTTTTTACAAATATAATATATAATAATATATATGAAAAAAGCTCATCTAAAATAAACATGTATATAAAGTGAGCGAATGAAGGTTAATTTAATCCCCAAATATATTACGATTTTATTTTATTATTAATTTTTTTATGAAAATTACGGTGTCTTTGGCTCCTTAGTGACATCCCGGGATTTTCCCACAAACTTTGGTTCTTTGGACTCGCTATGAAACTAACCCTCGGTCAACTACTTAGAGTAGAGAATTAATCCTTGATTTTCGTAACCTCCTAACTAGAGTGTCGTCATCAGGATTCGAACTTATATCATCCTCCTTATGTGGTCGAGATGCTTAGCACTCGACCTACCCTTGATTGGTACTAGTAAATATACTAAGATTTTAACCACTGATGATCTAATGATGGAAATTATTGTACTTGTTCACTTTAATCATAAACTCATTATAGAGTAGCTTTATCTTCATCCATGTACCTAACTTGGATCATGCGGATCACCTCCTCTCGCCACCTAGGCTCCTTTTTTTGGATGGAGATTCTTTCCAATCACTGGACAAGTCCAATGAGAGAGAGTGTGATACATATATTAAAATAATGATATTTTATAAATAATAATATTTTATTATTTATTCCTTTATCTCTCCTACCGGATTAATCCAGTCACCGGAGAGGGGGTGAACTCCCTTTTTTTTCCACAAGATTCCATCACTTCGCAAATTGGAAACTTGGAATAGTTGAATTTCCAACCAACATCTCGGTCGTTTTGCCTATTTTCCATTCTTAACTCAAAGTTGCGTAGTCTGTTTTGACCATATTTGTCTGAGACAATGTTGATACCTATTTTAATTAATTTCTCTAATTATAACGGTTAAATTAGTGGTGGAAATTTAAACACAGAAGCACTACGTGCGTCCCTTCCACTAGCAAGGGCATAAAAGTGCCAATCACAATGTGTCATTAGTTGCCAATATTGCCCACATTAATTCGTGCCAATGCGCAAGAAGAAATTAGGGACGCATTAGCATTACAATGAACGGTCTGGTATGCTTCATCTAAAAGTTAATGGAGGAGCTACCTAGCTGTACTCAATTTATGCTTAATTTTGTCGTTTCAGTTAAAGTGCATGGAAGACCATAAATTGGTCTAGGAGGTAAGTCAAGTCATGGCAACTACCACTTAATTTAGAACGTGTTTTAAGATATGAGATCACCATGCTTACATAATCCATATGATGATTATACTCTTTTTCATTGCATAGTTTTCCAAGGAAACTATTGTGAGTCTGTACAATAATGTGATAAGTTATAAAATTAGTTTTATATGGAAGACCATAAAACTGGTCTATTAGGTTAGTCAAAGTCCCGGCAACTACCACTTAATTTAGATCTTTCTTTAGTATTAAGATTATGTATTAGGATATGATTGCCACCCTTGAATAATCCCAACGATGGTGATACTCTTTTTATTTGCATATTCTTTCAAAAGGAAGCCATGTCGTAAAGTTAGTTCTATATATATAGCATCTTTATCCTTATAATGAAATATTAAAAAAAAAAAAATTTTGTCATTTTATTTTTAATTAAATATAATATTAGTATAAGAATGAAGTAGACTTCAACTTTATCTACTCATAAAACGGGAGAGAGCATATATTATACTAAAAGATGTAGTCGCTACGGTTATTAGTTGATTTTTTAATTGGTACTACATCTTTCTAATGTTACACATCTCGGGGAGAAATTATGGGATAATTAAGAATTCCCTATTTATTCATATAAATTAGTTTTTAATATATATATATATATATATAATTGGGTTAATGAAAATACATTTATTTTTTGTGTGTACAAGGATATCCCAAATTAATATTTAAAGACTAATCACTTTCAAGATCACCGAAATAAATTTTATCTTTCTCAACAAAATATTTTTTATATATCTTTGATATTATTAATATATAAATCAAAAATTAATTTGCATGATTTGGATTCTCGACCGTCAAGTGACTGCAAGAGATTCTTACCACGTAAATAAAATTATATATGTAAAAAATATTAATACAAAAATATTATATCCATCTTATAATCATTGAATGATAAATGCAGAAACATGCGGCTTTAACTACAGACAATCCTAATCCTAATTTACATGCCTAACTTTAAACATACTCATCCAAAATTTTCTCACATATCTTGGCTGGATTTGTTGCTTTTTGATGTTACATCTTGCCCTTTGGTTCCCCCATAAGCCATCATAACTTTGTAGGTCAATTAGGTCAAGATACTTTATTGGGTTAAAATTAGACACCCAAAATCATTGCAATATAATATAGGTTAGTTTGATTTGATGTTTTTTCACGTTAGGAAAGGACCTCTCCAACAATATAGGTAATGTTTGGTTGAGATTTCTTTTGACGCAAACGGTGCAAATTACAATCCCGAGACAATTTTTATCAAAGCTCAAAGTTTAAGCTTTTGTTCAACGGAAGTCTCAACGCTGGTTTGCGTTGATTTTTAGCTTAGACAAACAGACACATAAACTTTCAATTACATCATGATTTTAAATTATTTAAGAATTTTTAAATAAATTTTTATATTTTAAAAATTTATAATTTAATTTCTAAACTTATAAATAATTTATATTTAGGTTTCTGTTATTACTTTTCTATCAATTCAAATATACCCTGATAGTGTATTTGAAACAACAGTAAACAAGTTCAGAATTAAGTATCCACCTTGAAAATTGCACCATGTAACTTATGATGGAAGTGCTTTTGGGGAGAGTAAAAACGTATCCAAACATACACTAATGGCTCGAATATAAAATATTAAAGAAGTTAAAAAATGTAAATAATAACAAATTCTTATTTTAAAGTATAAAATGGAAAAATGCAATGCTTAATTGGAGTAATTAAGATATTTTTTAGTAATCAATTAATTTTTTTTATTAAGAATCGCTGAAATAAATAGGATATACAAGTATCTCACAATATACTTTTTTTATAAATCTTTATCTTGAAAGGAAAAAAATTAAATGAAATAAATAAATAAATAATTAGCAGATTTAATTTGGTACTTGTAACAATTAAATAGCAGATTTTAACACATTAAAATGATAAAATACTAAAAAATATAGTAAATAAGTAAATGATAGGCGATAAGCGAAAATGAAACGGATATACAATTATTCCATAACATTTTTTTTATAGATCTTTGTCCTCAAAATAAAAAAAATTAAATAAAACTAAGTAATCAATAAACGAATTTGGTAATTATAATAATTAATAAAAAGGTTTGAAAAATAAATTTAAAAATAAAACATTGAAAAGATATTTGATATACGTCAAGTCACCTGACTTACCTAGAATGAGAGTAGCTGTAAAAAAAATAGCTTGAGATTAAAGATTTTAATTTAATATAGAATGGTTGATGTTAGGATAGGAAAAGAAGTAAATAAAGAATGAGACAATAAAATTAATATTGAAATCAAAAGCATTTGACGCTGGTTGAAAATATAAGTTAGAATAAGGCTCCTTAATTTATTTTCAATCTTATTACAAAGTAAATAAGTAAATCGTATTTATCATGATGTACTTTTAATTAAAGGTGAATTTTATGATATCTCAAGGATAACTTTATCCTGTCTAAATGATCCAATCAGATGGTGTGAACCATTTGACTTGACCCACTAATATGATCCATTTAATTGAGATGACGTATTCTGGTTGCACAGATTAATTTTTATCCCAAAATTAATGAAGATATCGAAAAATGCATCTTAATTAAATCAATAATAAATATATTATTATTTGCTCATTTTAAACAATTTTATTCTAGACTGGCTAAGGTTCTTTGACTTTTTTTATTAAAAAAAAATCTATTTAAGGTGAATAAGAATTACTGTCATGAAAAATATTAGTAAACAAATGTTAAAACTAGAGGATTATAGGTGCTACATATTGCGTTTGTACTTGATTGGGCCGAAAAATGAGACCCATACAATGTCCACCAGCTTTAGTTCTTTGCCACTTTCCTCGGACATATGGAAGTTAGTAACCATAACACCTGGGCGCACAAAATCAATACCACAAAGCCCATAAGTTTTAGCATTCGAAGGAAGGAAACAAACAATCCTTATGCCCGTAGGCCTGTATTCTCTACAACTACAAGGTCCCGGATGTTATAATAAGGCAACATTAAGAAAGAAAAATGAATGGATTTGGAATATTTCACAATGAGTTTTTTTCATAAAAAGAAAAATGAATGGATTTCATATCAACATTAAGAGTGCTAATTGGAGTGTAGTCTATAGGCTCTATACACGATTCGCATTATTAAATAATACTCTCTTTCATAGGAATCATGGTAGAGTCCATAGAAGAAAGAAAAATAATTAAGATAGAATGTGAAATATAGAATTGATTGAATAGGAAAAGATTATTACATTGAGTAAATCAAAGCCTTTATATAGGCTAATGATCTAACAACTAATTATTAACTATATATTTAATAGCCCCCCGCAAGCTGGAAGTGTTAACACTTCAAACTTGGGAATGAACAAGAATCAAGAAATGAATAACAATCAAGAAATGAATCTAAAAAAATACAAGCCGTAATTATAGTGGCTAATCAAGAAAAAAAATCTGAAAAATGAAAATGATATAGGTAATGATCGAAGTTCATAGATCTGAGAAGTCTTCAACCATCTTTTGGGCCTCGTCGATTTTCTTCCAGCTTCTCCACGGACTCGTTCCAAAAGCAAATGAATTTTGCCAAAATGAACATTGGCAAAAAATATGAATCTTTATATAAAATGAGTCGACTTGTTAAAATTTACATTAGTCATAAGTCGCTCCAAAATGGACTTTTTTTTAAGCCTCCAAATATCTATGTCAATAAAAGGCAAACACTTAACTACTCAAGTAGAAGCTATAATCTTAACCACTTGAGAGAAGCAAAGGGAACAATAATACTAAGAAAAGATTGTGGTTTAAAAATGAGCCAAGAAAGTAGGCTACCAAAAATATCTTCAGCTGCAACAACTTGTGTCTCTTCGATTCCATTTCAAATGGCGTTAGAGAAGAAACTCTCGAACCCCATGAGAGAAATCAAGGTTGAACCTTGAATTTGTGGCAGGGGTAACACTTCCAGGATTCGTAGTGTAAAATGTGCCCCTACTATAATTTGTCTGGTTTGATGTTTTTCCCTTTACAGTCAGATCAGAGATGGGATTGACATTTTCATCGGCGAAGGGCTTACTGTTGTGGAGACTAGCCATGAGAGGAGGTTCAGGATGCTAGCAAGAAACTAGCCTTGGAATTGGAACAAGAGAATGTAAAGATTTGAACATGACATCAATTTGTCTTTCCCCGCCGAGTTGGACTTAGGCACCACTCTGAGTAGATGTTGGTATGAGCCGTTGTTGGAAAATGAGAGAAAATGATCTCTGCCCCATATTTCTCAAGAGTTGAAAGACCAAGAATCACCTATTCTTGATTCTAGGTGTGAAGAAAAAAATGCCAGAAAGTTAGATATCGGAAAAATGTAGAAAGATAGAAGACCACGGAAAAATGTTTGGATTTTTTTTTTGTCTGGAAAATGGCAAAAAGAATAGGACATAAAATTAGAGAAACAAAATGTGTTTGGAAGATAAGAAAAGGAAAAGGAAAATTGAAGTGGAAAAAATCAAGAAGAATGATATCTCTGTGATATCATGATAGGAATCATGGTAGAGCCCATAGAAAAAGAAAGAATAATTAAGAGAGAATGTGAAATATAGAATTGATTGAATATGAAAAGATTATTACAGTGAGTATATTAAGCCTTTATATAGGTTAATGATCTAATAACTAATTATTAACCAACTAATTAATTTCTCCAACTAACTATGTATCAAATACCCTCCGCAACAAAATATAAGCAAAAATTGGCAAATCTAAGTTGTAACAAAATATAAGCGAAAATTGACTTTTTGTATCCTATTTAATTATAGTATATCAAAAATGTTCTTCATTTTATTGCATTTAATTAAAACAAGTTTCCATATAATATAATTAATGTGAATAAACAAAGAGGGATAATTTAAGCAATGGAGTTGAACTTTTAAATGAAATTAACAACATTAAATGTGAATAACTAATTATCTTAATAAGTGTGAAGGTGATTAAATTTGCTTATATTATGTTACAGAAGTAGCGATTATTTTCTCTTAAAATAGAAAGGGTGGCTGTTGGAAGGACTTAAAAAAAAAAAACATCATTTAGTGTATTTTGCTCGAAAATCAGGGACTTCTAATGTGTTATAGCTGAAATTTTAGGCATTTATTATTCGGCCCGCGCTTAATATAGTTTAGGATGAGAAGTTTCAGAAGATATGGATTGAAAGTGTCTCAGTGGTAGCGCTTGGTCTTGTACAGGATGGTTGTCATAGATTCCACCCTTATGCTCCGTTGGTTTTGGCGATTAGTGAGTTGTGCTCTCACTCGTGGGAGGTTCGTCCTACTCATGTGTTGAGAGAAGGAAATCGTGTAACTGATTATTTAGTGGATCTTGCTCAATCCTTGAAGTTGGGTTTACATATGTGAAGAGCTACTCCCACAAATTGTGAATAGTTGTTGCTCCATGATAGTATTCGGGTGTCTTACCTCGTTCTGTTGCTTGATAGTTTTTCTTTTTGAACTTTGTCCTCTTGTTAATAAAAAAAGAAAATTTTAAAAAAAATAACATTATAACAATCGAAATAAGGGAGTAAAATTAAAATTTAACAGTAATAAAAGTAATCTGTAAATAAGCTACATAACAAAGAATTATATAATGTAATATAATAACCATCTTTAATATCATTAAAATTTATTTTTTATGCCACTAAAATTTTATGGTTACTATTATAATAAAATCATTTTTTATTGAGTAAATTACATTTCACTATTTTAAAATTTAGCAAAATAATAGCAAAATTTAAACATAAATATGAATTACACCACATCCCATTTTTTAGTATCGACTAATCATTGACTTAATACCGCTAAGTTACGTAAAAATTAAAAAGTTATTTATCATTAGTTGCATGATATTTATACATTTAAAAAAGATTTCCAAAGATTAATCCTAGGTTTTCTTATTTACAAAATAAAGGTGATTTTTTAATTTGAAAACTAAAATGTATAATTTGAAAATCTTATGAAAAGCAATATAACTCATTTAAGTTTATTTTTCAATATATATATTTGGTGTAACAATGTATTATATATATTTACTTTGCTCAAATAAATGTTTTTTTTATCATGCACTCTAACAAATGATGGATATTAAACGTGTATTTATTATGTGAAAAAATTTGTTATATTCTTGTTTCATTTTTTGAGTCATTTAGCTCAATAGTTTATAAATAAATATTATGTCATTTACTTTGCATATCAAAATCTCACAAACTATATTCAATTTTATATTCAAATATGTTTGTTTAAACAATATTTTTGTAATATTATCAACAACAATTATTATAATAATCAATATCTTCTATAGACAAAATAATTGAAAACATGATATTTATTAAAAAGTTATTGAGCTAAATGACTGAACAAATAAAAATACAATGAAAAATTCATTTTTCAGATAATAAATACACACCTTCTATCTCCTACATATGTGTGTGTCAGCCAATGTGCGTGTGCTTGTGTGTGCGTTTGTGTGCTAAATTGGTTGGTCAATAGGTTTAATAGGCTTTTTTAAAAGCTTTAACATGATCATTTTAGATATATTGGCTTTTTAAAAAATTTTGATTTGGCCTTTTTATTAAATAAGTTAGGTCATAAGTTCCTAATGAGCGGTCTGATTTACTTCCACCCCTATACGATAAGGTATATGGTATTCATAACCGATGTCTAGAAGCTCACTTCTTATTGAAAACGCACACATAATTTCATTTAGAAGAATGCTTACAGTACCCCACATCAGATAAGGAAATTAAAAAAAATTGTATGAACATATAATATATTTAATAGATTGAAAAAAATGTATATTTATCTTCTTAATATAAGTTTTATTACTTGTCAAAAAAAATATATAAGTTTTTTTTTTTTTGATTAATTAATCAGCATCCTAATTAGCATGCCCTTTCAGTTTTATCAATCAACCAAATTAGTCATATCGTCTTTAATTTTAGTTGGTTAGAGTGTGTTTGGGAAAGCTGGAAAAAATAAATTATGCTGATAATCGATTATAATCAAAATCTGTTTTTGTTTGGGTATATTTGCTGAAAAGCGATTTTAAGATAATATATTTCGTTTGAGTGATAGAAAAAAATCATTTTTACATAATAAATTACGAAAATGGGTATGAAGTTATTTGTATAATTTAATAAAATTTGTTTGGAAGTTAGTTTTTGTAAAGATAAATAAGGAAGAGAGTTTTGAGAATGAAAAATAATCAAATTACAATAATCTTAAGCTAAAATAAATTGAATGACATAAAATAATTTTTTTATTCCAAAAAACTTTTTTTATAAATTTAAGCAAAATATAAAAAAAATTTATTTTAAAAATAACTGAAATCCAAATAACCGTGTTTTTCTAAACATGCTCTAATGTCAATGATACAACATAATCACTGAGCCCCGTGTAACCGTGTCCTGTAAAAGTCCGGTGCTGTTCTACTGCTATTTGCTGCTGTAAAAGGCAGAGATTGAGGGTAGGAGTTTTTTACGTGCGGTATACTACTTCTTATGTTTTGGTTCCAAGTGTTGAGTGGGTTATTATCGAGTGGGGTCTTCCAACTTCCAGTAGAAATTTCCACTTATATTTGTTTGTATCTGATTTTAGATATTTTAGATATTACTTATACATCATATATACATACTAATCTGTACCAAGTTTGTTTATGCGATAGAACTAGAATCTATATGTAAATAAAATTTATCTAATTGAAATTAAACGATAAAAAATTATAGATATATATATGGCATTATGAATATAAATGTGTATGTAGCAATATTCTTTCTTTTATTACTTAAGACTCTCCCACTCCTGTTGGGATATGAATCCTTTAACTTGAGGGGGAAGATAGAATGACTTTATATCTATAAAGAAGAGAAAAAGGTAATTAAAATGACGAAATAAGGATGCTAGAGAAAATAAATAAAAAGAGAGATAATAAAAAATATAGATGACTTTTCCGTCCTAAAATTAGAGGATCCAAATCTCAGATATCCTCTAACTTTTATTACTGATTTATTTAACTGATATATTGCACTTCATATTAGTATATTTTCTGGTGATTAGACTCTTTTAAAATGAATAAAAATATAAAATGAGAAAATAATGAAATCTCCGATGAAAGTTACCTGAGGGTTGCATAGAAGCTCTAGTTTTGATGCTATAAGCCGGCGGTTATTAAATGGTATCACACCCAAGGAACTTGACTTAAGAAGCTTAACCTATTATATATATTTGACTTAATTGTACTTTTGATCTTCTCATTATTATTCATGTGCAATTTTGATTTTTATATTTTTTTTATTACATTTGGTCTCCTATTTTTTCAATATAAATTTGGTCCTTGTATTCAATGTTTATCAAATTTTCTATGATCAATAAAGAGGAATCACTGCTTTAAACATATAAAACCTTATAATTTGGAAGGACCACCCTCGTGACATGGGGTCTCTCCTTCTGGAGGGATGTGTTAGGATTAAGCTTTTCTTTTTAGTTGTTTCTTATCTGTTTCTTTATCTACCTTTTCAAAAAAAAAAAATTTACACAAATTCATCCTTTTTATTATCCCTTTACAAATGAAGTTATTATCAGTAATCAAATTAAGAAGGATCCCTCCACCCCTAATTTCCAAATTAGATTTCTTCAGCTCTTAGCAATCACCATAGATTCGTCTTTATTTTCGCACAAATATAGGTGAATGCGTCCCTAAACCCAAGGATGTTCACAGGGGCCAGAAAGACTCGGTCATAGGAACTTAGACCGCCTACGCGCATAAAGATAGATTCTCAGCTTTGCAGGAGATTGAAGGTAAAAAATTAAAAGAGATTGAAGACGAATGAGTCCTAAATCCGACCACATCAGACATTAACATCATTGTAGGAGATAAGTTAACGATATTAATAACGAAAAAGATAAATTTGTGTAATTTTTGAAAGATAAAGGATCAAAATGAATTTTGACTTAAAATTAAAGGACCAAAAGTTTATTTTAACTAAAGAGTTATTAAGACTTGAGTTGAGATGGTCAAATAGACAAATAAAATTTGAATTAAATAAGTTTGAGGAGGCTTAGTGCGTATTTAGATTTTCATTAACATAATCAAACTGTAGTTTGTAATGATACAAGTATAATAAAAATATCATCTATCATGAAAGAAACTTTTTTTTTTTGATTTCGACAAACATAAATTTCAAATAGAAATATAAGATATACTTAAGAGTCGGATGGTATTTAATTACGGCAACGACACTTCAGACAATCAGAAAAGGACACTCACGTTTTGGCAAAGCGACTGTGCTTTAAACAATTTTGCCTGCTTTTGTGATTTCTCTCAACTCTGCTAGAAATTTCGATAACACCTTGCCTGATTTCGGTTTTATGGCCCACTTTCTTGTTAGTCCATCTTTCATGTTGGATGGCTGGAGCTGTGCCTTGTCACTACATACCGCCTTCAATCATTTTAATTCTTTTGCATTTTGTTTGCTATAAAAAGATGAATTAGGATTCACTTTGTCTTGCTGATTCCTCTAATTATCTCAACAATTTTTATATTTAGTAATACTACATAGAATAAAATTGACAGAATTTAACACAATTTGTCAAAATTTAAAGATAGATATTAGATAAGTCTAAGTGGTAGAAATTATGTATTTATCAAGATCAATAAAAATTCTAACTCTAGTAATAATTGTCATAAAATTTCTGACTAAGTATTTTGTTTTTGTTTTTTGATTTGCATAGGCAGATCAATTTTTGTATTTTCACTCTTACCTAATAAATAAATAAAAACACAACAATCCAATAAAAATAATTATCCAGCAAATCTAATATTATTTGATATTATTTGATAAATATATGCATATATGTTTGGATTCAAGTCGTTACAAATTTTCATTCAATTTATAAAAAAAAATAATCATATAGTGAAAAAAAACTAAATTTAACTTATTTTTTCATTATGCCATAATCATCTAAATACCTTAGAAAATTTGTCACCTATATATACTAATAATATATTAAAAATCAACACCCTATTAAATTAAAATATTCACTATTGAATGTGAACCACTTTTATTATTAGAGGGATTTCATACGAACTCACTAAATAGGAAGTTGATCTATATAATTTAACGGATTCCACATAAAATTCACCTAATAATAAATAATGTGTTGAAAAATGTGTTAATATATAATTGATTATTAATATAATAATCTTTACACTAAATTATAATTAAATCCTAAATCTTCCACCATTCTCTCATATGATTATCATATGAATGTAAATGTGTTCAGATAAGATGCAAAAAAATAAAAATAATTGATTATTTTAACAATCAATTATATGGCTATTCAATTATAATAGTAATAATCAATAAAATCATTATTATGTTTGGATGTGTTTTTCGTTTGAGTTGTGTAAAAAATCATATTCATATAATAAATTAAAAAAAGATGTGTAAGTTATTTGTATCATTTAATAATAGTAGAAATGCTTTTGAGAAGTAAAACAGAAAGAATGTTATTGATTTTAAAATAATCTAATAATTTTTTAAATAAATTTCACATTTCTAACTTATTTAAAATTAAATATTTTTTTAATAAAAAAATTAAATATTTTCTCATAAAACATCTATTATACAATTTGATTAATTTATCCAAATCTATTGATTCTTATTTAAAAATAGGTTTTTTGGACCAAAAGTAACGACTCTTCGGATAAGATTAAATGTTACAGTAATGCTATCGAAGAAGAGATTCCTGATAGTACCATCTGGATAGAGTAAGGCCCCCGGAAGCCAAAATTTGGTGCTCTTGGATGTACTTGCCTTTAAAATTTCTTATGCGTTTAGTATAAATTTTTTTTATATATATATCCAATCATAAATTATCACTTTAGTAAAATTTTTTGATTCTTATCTTAAATATCTTAAAAATTATTTATATCATGATTGATGATTGATTGATAGTATAAAAAATTTTATACTGTCAATATATAATAATTAAACTCATTTCTTATCCCTCTTTAATAAATTTAAAGTATAAAAATGTAAAAGAAAAGTAATATGAACTGTTCCTAAAATTTTATATAAAATTCAATTATTATTATTGTTATTAAATAATTATTTATAGTGAGAATAATATAATTCAAGCGTCACAGGAACAAAACTCATTCATGACTGGACACAAAATTATCTTCTATTCCGGATTTTAACTGCAGGAGGATAATAATTACAGTTCATGTACAGCCTCACCAAAAAAAAAATAAAAGACCCAATCTTTCTAAAAATCAGCTAGTCGAAGCAGAGAAATATAGGAGAAAGGAAATATGTAATCACTTAGACGTACCCTCTCCGATATTTTTTATATTATATTATAATAATTACTTATGATTAGTATTTAAAAATTATATAATAACCTAGCTTTGACATTCTTCACCGTGACCAGCGGTGATGATAGGGTTACACGTGGCATCACCTTGCCAAGACCAGACAATATCTTTAAGCGCAGGCCGCACATCCTCCTCACAAAACTTAGCATATTCCATTGTGTCGCCGGCGGACTTGGAGAATTCCACGACGGAGACCTCCGGCGCCACCTCGAACACCTCCGCCGTCACGAACAGCCTCCCCTTTCTCCCCTCCGGCGGCCCCGTCATCCTAATCTTGAAATCCTTCACCTCCGTAACCTTGAAACTCAACCCCTCCGCCGCCTTTCCAATCTTTGACACGATCGCCGAAGCCGAACACTTGGACGTGAAAACCGACCCTTTCTTCTTCTTATTCTCGAACAAACCCGAAAGATCGAACCCGGAAGACATAGACGATATGAACTCGAACGCGTTGAAAAACTTAGGCGACGACACCTTATTATTATTACTCGTTGTTCTAGAACCTTCCATAACGGTTTCTTCCATTATTTTCACCTCACCCGGTACCGAGAACCCTTTCCGGAACCACGGCACACGCATGATCGCAGGAATCGTGGTTCGTTTCCCAGGATCCGTTACTAGAATCTTGGATATCAATCTCCTCGATTCATGTGAAAACCAAGGTGGGAGCTGAAACTCTGCTCTTAAAACCATGTTATACATGCTCATGAGATTCTCATCTTGGAATGGAAGAAACCCTGCAAGCAACACGTATAAGATGACCCCACAAGACCACGTATCAGCCTTCGATCCATCGTAGCCTTTTTTCCTTAGAACTTCGGGTGCCACGTAGGCAGGGGTCCCACACTGGGTGTGAAGGAGACCGTCCAAGCGTAGCTGTTCCGGCAACGCGGAGAGACCAAAATCGGAGATTTTAAGATTCTCGTTGTCGTCTAGGAGAAGATTCTCCGGCTTTAAGTCACGGTGGGAGACACCTCTGCTGTGACAGAAATCAACGGCGCTGATTAATTGTTGAAAGTACTTACGGGCTTGATCTTCTTTGAGCCTTCCTTTTGCGACCTTGGCGAATAGTTCCCCGCCTCGAACATACTCCATCACGAAGAAGATCTTTGTTTTTGTGGCCAACACTTCTTTGAGTTCAACTATGTTGGGGTGTCTCACTAACCGCATAACTGATATCTCGCGTTTGATTTGTTCCATCATCCCCTCTTTCTTCACTTGGTCTTTGTTGATCACTTTGATGGCAACGCTTTCGCCAGTAGCTATTTCTTTGCCGTAATATACTTTGGCGAAAGTACCCTTCCCCAAAACCCTACCCATTTCATACTTGCCGAACAGACTGTGACAGTGGATTTCTTCCATTGAGGAATTAGTTTTTAGATGGTATGCTAGCCTAGTAGCTATGGAAGCCCATTGTTTTTCTTAAGTGGGGAATCGAAGAGTGTGGAGAAGAGACGTGGTTATAGGAAAGGTATTAAACAAATGCTTGGTTGAGAGACGTGGTAATAGGATAGTGATGGTTACTTAAGGTAAGTAGGGGACAAAACTGAAGGAAAGGGCGTTGGCTCCTAACCATTTGTTGGAGTAGCTGGTGTTTTCAATTCCTTGAGCTTAAAAGCCCACTGATTCGAAATATCATCAAATTATATAAACGCGTAACGAATATCCCAAGGGGCCACGTTATACCAGTGGTGGGGTCTCAACCATCGCGATGTTTGGCTGAAATAGAAAAAAAAAAAAAAGTAGCTTTCTGACGTGAGAAAAACTTTAATCATTCTCAATCATGCTAAATATTTTTTTTACATTAGTGATATGTGTTAGCATATTATTGAAGAGTTATATAATTAGCTTCTTTCAAAAAGAAAAAGTTAGAGATCTTTAGAAATTTTCAAGCGTTATTAGAATAAGAAATTTTTCTTATCTCCATCTTATTAAATAGGTATAATGTTAAGTGATGCGTACCGAAATTTGAATTCAGTTGAAGAAAGTCACATTTCTGACTAAAAGGCTTGCATTTCTATGGGGAAAACAGTGTTATATCTTTAAAATAAGGGTGCATTGGGGGAGTAACCAGCACTTGTATGGATCCTCTCTTGCCCTTCTGCCTCTGCACCAGAAAAAATAAAAGTGGAATGATAGAGAAAATGGGCAGATGATCAAGAAAAAAAGAGGAAGTAAAAGTGTTGCACAAACCACATACTAACTCACTACAAAATTATTTGACCCAAGTCAATCATAACTATTTTGATCCTTCAAAAAGAAAAATTAAATGGGAACAGATCATGGGGCTTCTCAACCTTGCTTCTATTCCAATTGCATGCAAAGAACATAGGAGGATAGCTAAAGACTAGACTTTAACCTCACTAGATGGTCGAGAACGGAACATTCACTTTGTGTTTTGAAATATGCTGGGATAAGGAGAATCATGTTCCAAACGCAAAAGCTACACATTGGAGCTTCTTTCAGACGCAGGTTTGTGGGAAATTGTCGCAGTTCCAAACACATTATAAATATGTTCGGATTTGGGTTTTGGGGTTAGCTTCTTGGTAGCTCCCATAGAAATGTTAGTCTAGCTGTAAAAGGCACTATAATGTTCAAGTAAGTCGGATACTCAATATATATGAGTGGAAGGAGAAGATGACCCATACACGAGGGCCATGCCCGGTATATATAGTTTGGGAGTAACTGTTACCATATGGATAATGAGCAGAGACGAAAGTATGTTGTGGGGTAATTGCCCCCACTAAACAAATTTTTTTATATTAATATATTTAATATTTTTTTGCCCCCATATCCGTCAGTAAAGTCCCGCGCATAATTTCCCCAAAAATGCGGGACAGACACATACAGGTTTATAGATGACTAATAAGGATGGCTATTTAATTCCCTCATTACTGAGGGACATATCTTTCGGTAATTCAGGCATTACCAACAGTTTCGACTCCATTAGTAAAAGGTCATATGTACATCAATGATTTCTTGTAGTAGGTATTATTGCAATTAATGAAGTGGTTGATTTGGATCAAAGGATCAGGAAGGATGCTTGATATTCAAAGCGGATTTCGAGAAGATTTATGATTCAGTAAAATGGAAGTTTCTCGACTATATGCTTATTCGTTTTGGGTTTGGGGACAAATTGTTTTCTTGGATTCGAGCTTGCATCTTCTCGGGTTTAGTATCAGTTCTTGTAAGTGGTAGCCCGACCGGAGATTTTCATATTGTTAAAGGTTTGTGTTAAGGTAATCCTTTGGCTCCCTTTCTTTAGTGGTGGAAGGACTTGGCGGGAGTTTGGTATGCGTTGGTTATAGGTAAATTCAGTGGATTCAAAGTGGGGGAAATGATATGGAAATCTCATATCCTCAGTATGCCAATGACACATTGATGATTGGAGAGACTTCAGATAAATATTTGTTAGCGTTGAAGGTAATTTTGTGAAACTTTGAATTAATTTATGGTTTAAAAGGTAAATTTTCATAAAAGTAGAATTATTAGAGTTAATATACATGTTGATATCTTATCTGTCAGTGCTGATTTCTTACATTGCAAACTTGGATGCATTCCATTTAACTATTTGAGCTTGCCAAATTAGAATTAATCCAAGAAGAGTTGAATATTGACATCCTTTCATTCAATCAGTAAGTGTGAATTATACCTTTGGAAAGTAGACATTTGTCTCTCGAAGGACGAATCATTTTAATAAATTTTGTTCTTTCTTCTCTGGCTCTATATTTTCTATATTTTTTCAAGATTCCAAAGAAGGTGTTAGGAATTTTAATCCAAATTCATAGAATTTTTTTATGGGGTGGGTGTGAAGAAAATAAGAAAATTGCATATGAGAAATGGGAGGTGGTATGTAGACCAAAAGTAAAAGGAGGTCCAGGGGTAAAAAAATTCTAGAGCTTGGTTAATCAAAATTAAATATTAAATATTAAAAACTTTTTGTAAGCGATTTTAAGTTGTTGCTATCTATCTGACCAAGTTTAAATTCTGCTTAATACTAGAGGTGTTCATCAACCGATCCAAACCAATTCTAACCTCAAAAATTGACAACCTCAAAACCGTTTGTTTTTTCATTGGATGGGATAGAATTTCGGATCCCCTAATGAAAAATCGATTCACTCCAATCCAAACCGACTTATTATATACATCTACTATTATTTTTGAAATTATAGTATTATTCATACTTAAGCATTATTTTTCATACTTATATGAAAGAGCACCCTCAGTCTCTTTTATATTTTTTTTGGAATTGTCAAATAGATGTATTAGAATTTATATAGTTGTTCATGTACCTAAGAATCTATAGTTATTCTTGTATCTAGAAGATTTCATGTATGTACTTAGAAATTAGATCGAACTATATTAATGATCCGATGAAAAACGTTCTTATGAGATATTAAAAAGGTTGTTAGACATTTTGATATAATTGATTTATTCGATATGTCTGTTAGTAATATGATTAAAAACTTAAGGTCCATTTATGATTTGCCCAATAACTATAACTACATTACGTATTGCCCATGATCCATATGGGCTTCCACATGTAATGTCCATTTATTGAGTAGAAAATTAGAAAGTTACAAAAGACGTTAGTCTCGCAAAAAAAACCTGAGTAGACTGTAATGAAACTGTCCCACAAATCAATTGAAGATTCTTATGGTTTTCTGTAGGGATAGGAATACGTCCGATCGTTCGTCGATGGTCTATGATCTAATTTATTTAAGATTTAATCTGATCTAATCTATCTAATAAAAAGGTCAGATCAAGGTTTTTTAAAAAAGCCTATATATCTAAATAGATCAGGTTAAGGCTTTAAAAAAGCCTATTATGCCTATCAGGCCGACCTATTTAACCTACGTACACATATCTATAATATATAATTTAATATATAATATTATAATATATTATTTATAATATTTATAGCATTTGAAAGTAAAGGCCTATTGGCCCATTAAAATGTGGAGGTCTACTTGCATATTTATTTGTGAAGGCCTAACGGCCTATTTATCAATATAGGCCTATCAACCTTTTTATTATTAGAGGCTTACAAACCTATTTACAAGTGAAAGCCTCTGACAGATTTATAGGTAAAAGGCATATTTAAAGGTCTTGTTGAAAAACAAGCTTTTAAATAGGCTTTCAGGTCAGACCAGATTTTGAAGTCGGTTAGGTCAGAGCTTAAAAATTGGCTTATATCAGGTTAATAGGTCAGGTTCAGGCCTTAAAATTGAAACGCAGGCCAAACTCAGACTTGTCAGGACCTAACTCAGCCTAATCTATTCTCATCCCTACTTCGGAGCGATGTCCAATAGGTAGAAATAATTATTATGAAGATAATATTAAGTATTGAAAGCACCCTTTGTTCAACGATCAGCACCAATAATAATGTAACCCGCGGCATACAATATGTACACTTACTGATTTTTTTTTATATTTGAAATCCATCCTAATTTGGGCTAAATGGTTTCCGAGTAGGTTTATTGGGGTGTCCCATTTCGATCTTTGGATCGATTATAGGACTAATCCCTGATTTGACAGCGATAAATGTTCGATTTTTTATATACAGGATTGGGCTGTCTCCCAACTGGACAACTCCAGAAATCGAATTTATATATTTTTCATTGGGGAAGAGTCACATTATCAACTCTCCCAACTACTCATAAATGGTTCGTTGATATTCAACATGTATAAAATGGGTCTTGTTGCATTGCAGGTTGAGATCTTCTTAACGTGCACAACTCAACTAAACCCATGTATTATCATTATTATTATTATTATTATTATTTTAAATATAATACAAAGCTATGACTTGGAGGCAGGGACGGATCCAGAAGTCTATCAAAAGGGGGCGAAAATGATTAATAATAAATATTCAGTAATAGAATTTTTTTAAATAATTTATGTCATTTATTATATTAATTTTTACATTTATTTCTTTTTTGGATTTAATTGATATGAACTATCAGTGTAAAGATTTTTTACAATGTTAACCAATTAAAAATTGACACATAAGTTAAAATATTTGACTCTTATCTTAACTACCTTAAAAATCACTTATACCATGAAGTTTTATTGATTGACAATGTAAAAAACTTTACACTGATCGTGCATATCAATTAAGCTCTTCTTTTTTTTTCCTTTCCTTTTAAATTTTAAAATGAAATTAACTAATATTTGATATATTACATAGGTCAATGCTTGAAAATAAAAAATCAATGTTGTATATACCAATCAATTATTAACAAAAATACATTAAGGAGGGAGGGACTAAAGCCCCTAGGTGCCCCTCCCTGCATCCGTCCCTACTTGGAGGTCCTTGACGTAATTTCAGGATACTTTTTTGCCCATTTTTGTGTGTAGATGTAATTAAATATCAAGAAGAATCAACACAGTTAGTAGATAGTTCGATTTTTTAAATATATTGTCAGGGATTTAATTTTTATCGTATGTATGAAAAATATTTTATTGAGAGAGACAAGACTGAATTCAGTAATCTCTACGTCTCGAGAAGAACTGATCACCGATTATTGATTGGGTGATAAGTAAGTTACTTTTAAGCTAAGTACGTTGTGGCAAAGGAAGAGAGAGAGAGATGGAGGGGGAGGGGGAGAAGGAGAGAGAGAGAGAGAGAGTTTTCTTGTTTTCGACATGATCATTTTTCAATTTTCAGTGAAAATTTTTAGATTATGGTGACAATTAGTATAAATCTAACAGAAAAGACTAATTTGTTATAATTGAGACACGATAATGAATCAAACTTGAACTTTTTAAATTTAAAGAATCAAAGTGAAATTAAAAAGTAACATAAAGGATCAAAAGTGTATTTTAACATGTATATTTAATTTTATTCTATCTACCCATCAAATACTGTTGAAATAAAAAAGAGTGTATGTGTCTTTAGCCTTGCAAATCCAAAGTGTGTATGAGTTGCTAATAATTCATATCAAATCTTACATATGTTATCTTGTGTTGTGTTGGACATAGGTCTTGGAACGTCATTGCCATTGGCGACCCAAATAGCCGAATAGCCAAATAGTTAGAATATATATAAAAAGTGGTGTTTAATAGAAATATTAGAATATCTTTTTGGTTTTTCAATGTATCTCGCTGGCAATGTGAAGATTAATCCCTCTAGTTTGATAGGATCATAAAAGTAATAAAGTTCTTCAAGAATTTTAACATTACTGTATTTTTAATGTTAGAATTCAAACGCAAAATCACTAATTAAGTTGGAATTGCTTGGAAGATACTTGAGAATATAATAAAATATAAATTATATTTAACAATATTTTACATTTGATATATTTATAAATAAAATATAAAGGTTAAAAATAAAACATTTTAATTCTATTAATAACAAAGATAAAACAAAATATCTCTACTTGCATTCCACGCTTGAGTTAGCTGGGGTCCTGCGGTCACCCTCGGCCTCACGGGACTAACCAACCATAACCACTTTTTGTTGTTCATTCTTTAATCACTGACCACACTCGTGGAGTGACAAGTGTCTTCACAGCGCTTATTTTTTTTTTTTTTCTCCGATTCTGTTAGAAGCTTAAACGACTCTTTTTTCATTGGGGTTGGGCTGATGCGGGTTGATAGTTGACCAGTGGTTGAGGCGGCTTCTCCAATTTCAAAGGCAATGTCTCCGTTTGAGTATTTGAGGTTATTGGATTAAAGTTTAATTTTGGCATATTATTAATGTAAAATTTTTTATATTTCAATTATTATTATAAATTATTTTATATGTGATTTTTAAATTAATTATAATAATATTCAAATATTTTTAATTATGTGATAATTTATAATTAATTAAAAATATAACAAATCTTTATGCTAATAATAAATATCAATTTAATCCGTTGAATTGTTTTGAAAATGATGAATATATTTTTTAATTAGTTGTTAAATTATAATAATTACATCGTTAAAATAAAAATTTGTTCTTAACTTTAAGAACATCTTAAGCAATTCTCATTAAAGTTGTTCTTATGACACTTATGAATGGCAAAATCTAAACCTTCGATTTACACTAAATTCTGATTGTTCATTAATTTCTTTTAAATTATATTTTTTTACAATTTCTAAATTATTTAATAAAAAAACAATTTAGTAGAGTATCATTAAAATGATCTACGCGCTTGGTTGGTTCTCAATTTCTCATTACCACATCATAAATCTACGCCTAGAGTTTGAACCAATTTGTCGATAAACCTGAAGGTTAGTGGCAGAGGGTTATGTTACTATAGAGAAACCATGGATATTTTAAAATAAAATAAAATATATATGTAATTTTTTTTAAAACAATACAATTTCTTGGACTTGATTTTCTTTAGATAAAGTATTCTTTCTCTTACCAAGATGTAATTAGTCCGATTAGTAACGAATTCGGACCTCTTAAATAAGTGGTCAGGGGTTCAATTCTAGACTTTTGCGTATGTAAAAAATCTATTTGGGAGATATCAGTCCTTAAAAGTCGTCCAGTGTCTCGTGAGATTAGTCTCTGCAGTTGTGTACATACCTTAGGAACAAACAAAAAAAATATTCTTTCTCTTCAATTTGCTTAATAAAATTTTTCTAACTCAACCAAGGGCTTTTGCCATACATTCAGTGTGAAAAGGTAAAGCCACTTTTGGCTTTGGTGAAAGTCAAAGAAATTGGCTAAATGATGGAGAAAGTATGGGCAAGTGGTTGGCAAGTAGGGAAACATTTAATGCAATGCTTGCAAACTTCTCTATAAATAGAGATCATTTGCTCCTCCAAAGATGCATCCCAACCAAGAGTGAGTGTGAGAGAAAAAAATTCAGAGAGAGATAGTTTCTCCTGTGAGGTTTCTCCTTGTTTATATTCTCCTATATTCAAGAGAGGGTGTTATTGTTCTCTCCTTATATTTAGAGAGAGGTCTTGTAATCTCTTTCACATAGTGAAAATCTTCTACTATTGCCCCGTGGTTTTTCCCTTATCTGTTGAGGGTTTTCCACGTAAAAATTGTGTGTTCAGTTCCTGTTTTTTCTCATCTCTTATTTTAGCTGCGTGATATTATTCTGTCACTCTGATACCCAACAGTGGTATCAGAGCCATTGGTTCGTGGTCATTATTCCGCTGCGGCAAACTGATAAGGTGCCGGATTCATAAGAAAATTCTTAGTATGCTCTGTGGTTGCAGTATCATCTGATCTTCCACATCAGAAAAGAATTATTCTTGTTGCTGGAAATAAAGTGTGGTAGTGTGAAAGTGCATGTCTAGGAAAGTTCTGGCTAGGAAAGACTTGGTATTTAAGTGTGTCTATTAGTGACCCACCTTTCTTTCCTGGGAATTTACCTGGTGTACTATTTACGGACTACGGTCACTATTCCAGTATACGGTATTGTTCACGGGAATAATTTGGTGTAAAACCATGGCAGCAAAATTTGAGATTGAGAACTTCAATGGAAGTAATTTCTCCCTGTGGAAATTGAAGATAAGGGCAGTTCTGAGGAAGGATAATTGCCTAGACGCGATTGATGGTAGACCCTCAGATATCACTGATCAAAGGTGGAAAGAGATGGATGATAACGCTGTTGCCAATCTGCACCTAGCGATGGCAGACTCAGTATTGTCAAGTATTGCAGAAAAGAAGACTGCAAAGGAGATTTGGGATGCTCTTATTAAATTGTACGAGGTCAAATCTCTTCATACCAGAATATTCTTGAAGAGGAGACTCTACACTCTTCGAATGAGTGAATCCACATCGGTGACAGATCACATCAACACTCTAAATACGCTATTTGCTCAGCTCACAGCGTCAGATTTTAAAATAGCAGAAAATGAACGTGCAGAACTTCTACTTCAGAGTTTACCAGATTCGTATGATCAGCTCATCATCAACGTCACAAATAACAACGTTGCTGACTCTCTGCGTTTTGATGATGTTGCCGGTGCTATTCTTGAAGAAGAATCCAGGCGCAAGAATAAGGAAGAAAGGTTAGAGAGTTCAAAGCAAGCAGAGGCTTTAACGATGACGAGAGGCAGACCAACGGAACGTGGCTCCAGTGGGAGTCAAAATAATGGTAGATCAAAATCTCGAAGAAAGAAGAATCTCAAATGCTACAATTGTGGCATGAGAGGGCACTTGAAGAAGGAGTGTTGGCATAACAAGAAGAATGGAGAGAAAACTTCTGAAGCTTCAACATCTCAAGGATGTGTTGCAAGTACCTTAGATGATGGAGAAATCCTATATAGCGAAGTAGCAACCAGCTCTAAAGGCGGAAGACAACTCAATGATGTCTGGATAATGGATTCGGGTGCAACATGGCACATGACTCCACATCGAGATTGGTTTTGCACTTATGAGCCTGTCTCGGAAGGATCTGTGTTCATGGGAAATGATCATGCCTTAGAAATTGCTGGAGTCGGTACTGTTAGATTAAAGATGCATGATGGTACTGTTCGCAAAATTCAAGGGGTACGACATGTGAAGGGATTGAAGAAGAACTTATTGTCCGTTGGGCAATTGGATGATCTCGGGTGTAAGATCCACACTGAAGGTGGAATCTTAAAAGTAGTGAAAGGCAACCTTGTGGTAATGAAAGCAGAGAAGATCACAAGTAATCTATACATGCTTTTGGGAGATACGTTGCAAGAGGCAGATGCATCAGTTGCAGCAGCAAGCCAAGAAGAAACAATGATGATGTGGCATCGCAAACTAGGCCATATGTCGGAACGTGGCTTGAAAGTCCTTGCGGAACGCAATCTCTTGTCTGGGCTCAAGACGGTAAATTTACCTTTCTGTGAGCACTGTGTGACAAGTAAGCAGCATAGATTGAAGTTTGCTAGAGTAACTACTAAAAGCAAACACATACTGGACTTAATCCATTCTGATGTGTGGGAGTCACCAGAAATATCTCTGGGTGGAGCAAAGTATTTTGTGTCATTCATTGATGATTATTCCAGAAGATTATGGGTGTACCCAATCAAGAAGAAGTCGGATGTGTTTCCAATATTCAAGGAATTTAAAGCACAAGTGGAGCTTGAAACATGCAAAAGAATCAAGTGCTTGAGGACAGACAATGGAGGAGAATATGTAGATGGCGATTTTCTGGCATTTTGCAAACAAGAGGGTATTGTAAGACAATTCACAGTTGCACATACACCTCAACAGAATGGTGTAGCAGAGCGGATGAATAGAACTCTCCTGGATAGAACAAGAGCTATGCTGAGAACAGCGGGAGTGGCCAATTCTTTCTGGGCAGAAGCAGTCAAAACCGCTTGTTACGTGATAAATCGATCACCATCAACAGCGATTGGTTTAAAGACACCAATGGAGATGTGGAAAGGAAAGCCAGCTGATTATTCTTTTCTGCATGTGTTCGGATGTCCTGTGTACGTGATGTACAACTCCCAAGAAAGAACAAAGTTGGATCCAAAATCCAGGAAATGTATATTCTTGGGCTATGCTGACAATGTCAAGGGGTATCGCTTGTGGGACCCCACTGCCCGCAAGGTTGTTGTTAGCAGGGATGTAGTCTTTGCAGAAAATGAACTTCAAAGTGAGCAGAAAAATGACAGCACTACTAATGAAACTGCTTCAGTTGAGATAGAAAGAAAGTCTGGAGAAGATGATTCTTCTGAGGCAGAACCAGTGCACGAGGAACGAGTACCAGATGATGCCGATAATATAGAAGTTCGACGATCATCACGTCAGATCAGAATACCATCATGGCACTCAGACTATGTAATGGCAAGCCACGATGCATATTGTCTTCTAACAGAAGAAGGGGAGCCATCAACCTTTCAGGAGGCTGTAAGCAGTTCAGATGCTTCTCTGTGGATGACAGCAATGCAAGAAGAAATGGAAGCCTTACATAGATCAAAACATGGGAACTTGTTGAACTTCCGAAGGGTCGGAAAGCCATCGGGAACAAATGGGTCTATAAGATCAAACGAGATGGCAATGATCAAGTGGAAAGGTATCGTGCAAGATTGGTGGTCAAAGGATATGCTCAGAAAGAAGGTATTGATTTCAATGAGATATTCTCTCCAGTTGTTAGACTTACTACTATCAGAGTAGTGTTGGCCATGTGTGCTGCATTCGATTTACATCTTGAACTGTTAGATGTAAAGACTGCTTTTCTTCATGGAGAACTTGAAGAGGAAATATATATGCTCGAACCAGAAGGCTTTAAAGAACAAGAAAAAGAAAACTTGGTTTGTAGGTTGACCAAATCTCTGTACGGTCTAAAGCAGGCGTCAAGATGTTGGTACAAGAGATTTGATTCCTTCCTAATTAGCCTTGAATACAACAGACTGAGTTCAGACCATTGTACATACTACAAGAGGTTTGATGATAATGATTTCATCATTTTGTTGTTGTATGTGGATGACATGTTGGTGGTAGGCCCCAGCAAAGATCGAGTCCAAGAATTGAAGGCACAGTTGGCTAGGGAATTTGATATGAAGGACTTGGGACCCGCAAACAAGATTTTAGGGATGCAAATTCACTGAGACAGAAAAGATAGGAAGGTTTGGCTTTCTCAAAAGAATTATCTAAGGAAAGTCTTGCGGCGCTTCAACATGCAAGATTGTAAGCCAATTTCTACCCCACTTCCTGTCAGTTATATATTATCCTCAGGTATGAGTCCTAGCAGCGAAGCAGAGAGGATAGAAATGTCTCGAGTACCGTATGCATCAGCGGTGGGAAGCCTTATGTATGCCATGATATGTACAAGACCAGACATTGCGCAAGCAGTGGGAGCGGTTAGTCGTTTTATGGCAGATCCTGGTAGAGAGCATTGGAATACTGTTAAGAGGATCCTGAGATATATCAAAGGAACCTCAGGTGTTGCATTATGTTATGAAGGATCAGAATTCGTTGTCAGGGGTTATGTCGACTCAGATTTTGCAGGTGATCTTGATAAGAGAAAATCTACTACTGGCTATGTGTTCACACTTGCAGGAGGAGCGGTAAGCTGGTTATCGAAATTACAAATTGTTGTAGCTCTATCTACTACAGAAGCTGAATACATGGCAGCTACGCAAGCATGCAAGGAAGCAATTTGGATTCAAAGGTTAATGGAAGAACTCGAGCACAGGCAGCAGCAAATTATTGTTTATTGTGACAGTCAGAGTGCCTTGCACATTGCAAGGAATCCAGCCTTTCATTCTAGGACAAAACACATAGGTGTTCAATATCACTTTGTTCGAGAAGTAGTAGAGGAAGGGAGTGTGGATATGCAGAAGATTCACACCAAAGACAACCTAGCAGATGTTATGACGAAGCCAATCAATGCTGACAAGTTTATATGGTGTCGATCCTCCTATGGCCTATCAGAAACGTAAGCACCAAGAAATTGGCAAGGTAGAAAGATTTTGAAAGCTCACAAAAGTGACTTTAAGTGGGAGATTGTGAAAAGGTAAAGCCACTTTTGGCTTTGGTGAAAGTTAAAGAAATTGGCTAAATGATGGAGAAAGTATGGGCAAGTGGTTGGCAAGTAGGGAAACATTTAATGCAATGCTTGCAAACTTCTCTATAAATAGAGATCATTTGCTCCTCCAAAGATGCATCCCAACCAAGAGTGAGTGTGAGAGAAAAAAATTCAGAGAGAGATAGTTTCTCCTGTGAGGTTTCTCCTTGTTTATATTCTCCTATATTCAAGAGAGGGTGTTATTGTTCTCTCCTTATATTTAGAGAGAGGTCTTGTAATCTCTTTCACATAGTGAAAATCTTCTACTATTGTCCCGTGGTTTTTCCCTTATCTGTTAAGGGTTTTCCACGTAAAAATTGTGTGTTCAGTTCCTGTTTTTTCTCATCTCTTATTTTAGCTGCGTGATATTATTCTGTCACTCTGATACCCAACATTCAGAACTAGTACACTGCCCGTGCGGGCGCATGGTCTCATTGGTTTTTACACTAATTTTATATATATATATATATATATATATAATGGCTTATAGCCTTTTACATACTAATAAACCGATATAAGCTGATTAATGTTGAAAGTGGTGGTGGAATCATCACCTAAAAATGCAATAACCACATGATAATAACAATAAGAAATTCAAGCTATGAAAAATGAGCATAGCAAACATAAGTATTTCCCATAAAAAACACAAAATCCACCATTTTAACAAATTAAATTTGATACTCAAAATTTCAACATTATAAAGCTGATGCAAACGTTGTTCGGGAGATAAACACCAGTCTAAAACAATGACCAAATCACATTCCAAAATAAGCTGATATGCATATAGAGATTCACTGCTAGCTAAGAGACTGGGTTTTCGCATGGGTTGAGTTGCTCAATATGTATAATATTTGTTCTCTTAAAACATAATAAAAAATTTGATGTTATTTTTTATATTCATCATCTTGCGTTGCGTTTGAAAACTGTTTTACTTGTGAGTTTGACGGCATAAATCATCTATGTGTTGTAGAGTAACTAATAGAGTTTATTAGCCCTTATTAGAGTATTTCAATGTCCTGAATTGCAAGAATATACTCCCAACTGATCCAAAACCTCAAACTTTTTCACTGATTATGCTAATGCACACCATCAAGACACGCGAGATCCAAAACCGATCTTCAATTATAATTGGCAAAACCTTCAATTGTGATATTTGTTTGCTATCTTTGCCATGCCTAGGCATATTTAAGGGACCAAAGGCAAATTTAATAATTTGCATTTGTATACAAAAAAAAAATAATAATTTGCATTTGTTAACGGTTGGTGCTGCGCACCAAATATTTGTAGAAATGCCAAATAGTGTACTTTTAGAGTTGTTAGTCTATAAATAAATGGTTGAATTAAAATTTGTCAAAAGCTGTACAATTAGAATAACCAAGTATAATTAAACTTTTTAAAAGTGAGATTGAATGTAAAATGAGTAAATAAGGGTGCATCTACCCTTAAATCTTTTAACTAATTATAGGTGGATGTATTCTTATTTATTCACTTTACACTTAATTTAATTTTAGATCAACGTAATTCAATTATTTCATCTCATGATTATTGACATGACTTCATGATCGAATAGAATTGGGATTTTCTTTAATATTTTTAAAAAAATTTAAAAAATTATATAAGTTTCTCTATCATATATTTAATAATTGAGCAATGTCATATATAAAAAATTACAAATTGTTTGATAAAGGCTTTTAAAAAAACATATGTTGGATCAAGGTATAAACTATTAAGAAAAAAATAAAAAATGCTAATGGTGCGTGGGGCATGGTGATTTGCAGATTCCATTGCAAAGTCGGTAGGATGCATTGGCCCCCACGTGATTGCAAACCTATGGTGCTAGAAGGGTCTCATTCTTGATCACTCAAGGGTTGGAGCCTTGGAGGTTTAATATCGTTTTTGTTTTGTTTTGTTTTTTTGAGAATGCTAATTAGTATCCCTAAGTAAGGATGAGCATGGGTAGAGGTCGACCTTCGAATCCGATCAATTCACTCCAACTCAACCCACAAAATATGGGTTGGTTTGGGTCATTGGAGTCATTGGGTTTGGTTGGTTTTAAAAGAGGTATGTCCATGACCTACGGGTTGGGTGTTGGGTCTGAAGATTGTGAACCCGAGCAACCCAATCCAACCATCTGAATTCAGGGAACATGTAACTAATGCATATTATGAAGATATTTAAGACATAGTTAGTGCAGAAACTATGAGGAAATAGTTTTTTTTTTTTTTTTGCATGTGCAGGAATAGTTTGAAGACATGAATTTTTTACAGAAACTGTGGAGGAATATTTTGAAGACATTTTGTTTTGTTTTTTTCACTTGTTGCTTTAATTTTAATGGAAATTATACTTCAACTATGCTTTGTATTCGAAGTTGCCAATCATGCTTTTGTTATTGGAAATCCAAATTAATTAATGAAGTGGTGCTTTTTTTCTATTTTTTGTTGTTTTTTTTTTTTTGCTTTTTTCTAAAAAAATAATCTTTTACTAATAAACCTGATATCCGACCCAAACCAACCGGTATGAGATCAGGTTGGGTTATGTTGAAAATTGTTATTAAATTGACATAACCCAACTCATATTCGATTGGGTTGGGTCTTTAAATACACCAAAATAGATCCAAATCGACCCACATCCATCCTTACCCTTAAGACATTGGTTAAAGAGTCCAAAGAAATAAGTTTTTATTAAAAAAATGTGTATTTAATATATCAAAAAATGATATATTAGATTTTTAATAAAAAAATTTTATTTTTTAATTCTTTAATCGATATCGTTAGCCTTTGCTTAGCAATACCTTTGTCTTTTCTTTTTATAGAAGAGGTTTGATATGACTTTTGATATGTTGAGTAGTTTACTAGCTTCATTCCGTTTATGTCCAAACTTTTGACCCAATAAACACATATTCATTAAACAACATTTAAATAGATTAATTGAAGGTAGCCTAACATTTCAGGAGGGTGACAAGATATTTTCACAACCGTTATCTAACATTGATTATGACAAAACATTCAATGGAAGGTGGCCACAGCTGTGGTGATACCTTTTTCACAATCAGAAATTCCCCAATACTTTCTTCAAGAACTTACTTTCCAATTGCAGCTCAACGTTCGCCCACGATTTCCCACTGGCACGCTTGTCAAGCATTGTCATTGGGCCATCCCTGAAATTGTCTATATAAATAATCAGATATCCATCCTTATAATCAAGAATTCGTTTCATAATCAGTCCAAAGGATAAAAAATATAAGAACATCTCGATAAATGCATTGAAGAGTCAAAGATCTTAATTATGATGGATTTCAAACAACAAAAATTTTCTTCATGGTTCAAATATACATGTAGTATATATCTACTAATAAAACTCATATTTAAACCCAAAAATAGTTAATGTGGTATGTATAATTTAATCCACAATTTTTTGGATTATTCAAGTACCTTAAAATAGTGATTAATGACTTTCAAAATCATGATTAATAAAATTCAATTAATGATTAATAACTTACGATACCTTGATATATCTAATAATTAAACTCAATATTTTATTAACTATATTTTTAAACTGATTAATCATGAAAATTATTGTAAAATTTTATTATCACATTATAATGTACAAATAACATTTGTCCATCCAACAGGCACTAACAAGGTTGCACACGTTAAACTTATCCTTAAAGCCAACCATTCTTTTTTCAATACTCTGCCCGGATGTCTGGTCTCATAGCAAAGTGGCATGACTCTACTAAACTTGAGTTTTCGATCGAAGAGAATATGTTGGGCTGTTGGCTTCGTATGTTAAAATATATACCTTTTTCCCTTGTTTAGTCATACGAATGTTGGGGGGAAAACTCATACGGTAATAATTTCGAATACGAGAATGCTACGCAGTGTGTTAAATGTCTATTGCACTTAGTTTTTTCTCTCCCTCTATTTAAACAGAAACATAGATTGTGATTGGTCAAATTTGATTTCATTAAAATTCGTACTAAAATCTGTAGTACCAAGTAGCACTTCGTTTTCAATATATGACCTTAAAACGATATTTCGATAACCTTAAAACGATATTTTTAAATTGATCTTAAAAATTTTCATGAGTTTGCCAGCTCATTAAACTTAATGAATGTTATTTTATGTCATCTAACACATAGTTGATGGATGAATGAAATTATTTTAATAAGAAGGAGAAAATGTTAGAAGGAGAAAAAATTACATCTTATTTGTCCACTCCGGTTGGATTCTTAAGTTGCCATCAAATCATTCCGGTACAGTGATGTTTGAGTAGTGTGAGATGAGAACACCTAGTTGCCATAAACTTTGTAATAATGCAAGCAAGACACTTGGAGATCATTCTTACCATTGTTGCAACATTTCGTTTGTTTGTCATAAATAACAATGATTTGATTATTCTTTCAAAAATAGGAAAAGATGTTTTAGCTGGTTTGTAAATAAGCATCATCAAATATTAATTTTTTTAAATAATCCTCAAACTTTAGATGTTAGTGAATGAGGAATGTAAGACAATGAAATAAGCACACTGACGTCATCTGGAATAGCATATGGCGTCCATAAAAAAAAACTTCATCCTATTTGAAATGGAAGAGTTGTGGACTATGTCAGTTTAGATCAATAAAAAAGAAACACAATATAGAGTAATAAAGTCTAAAATATCATGCATAAAGAGGGGGAAACAAAGTATGAACTTAGATGGGAATAACATTAGTGACGAAAGTGTAGACCATGGTGGCGAGATGAGCCATGATTTTGCGATCCTTCATGTGGCAAAGACAATAGACGAGAGCACCCACCAGCCACTCCACAACCGCTGCCGCCGCAAACCCGAGGAACCTGAGTGTTGACCCTACCATCTTGCACGGGCAAGGGTTGATGTGCCACATTGAGAATGAACAAGAGAAGAAGATTTTTAAAAAAATTAAAATAAAATAAAATACAACCAACTGTTCAGATTAAAACATAAGGGGGAGAATCGAAGAAGTGATTGAAAGAACTAGGGAGGAATAACGAAGGGGGAGAAAAAGGGAATAGAAGCGTATAAGCCTCAGGACTTTGTTCTTATTTTCTTATTTTAAAAAAAAATTAAAAAAAAATACAATCAATGGTTTGGATTTAAGAGACATGAATCGTTGGATTTATTCACATGTAGTGATCTAACCAAAAGTTGATAGAAAGATTGATTTTATTATAGTAAAAGTTTAAAGACAAATTGGGACGTAAAAATAATTTAAGGAATAATTTTACTAATAATAGAAGTTTAAGGAGTACGTAATTAAAAAAAAATAGTTGAAAGTGTCTATTTGCAAATAAACTAATGTTTAGGGGGTGCAAGCACTTTTCCTTAATTTTAAAGAAAAACTCACACTTGCCTGTTATTTGGGCTTGTGTTCTTTATGGATGGGCCCAGTTGAAAAGATTTAAGGTTGGGTGTTGTTTTTTACACCATTAAAATTTTTAATACATCACAATTTTTAAAAAATAAATTTCAATATCTCCAAAAAAAAACCCCAACTATCTTCACACACCAACCTATATTATGAAATATATTCCTTTTCTCTTCTTCTTATTTCCCTCTTCTCCCTCCTCACCCACCCATTGAAATAACTTCCCTTTGATAGGTTATTTTCCCTCTTTCTCATTCTTTTTCTTTGAATAGCTTCTTCCATGATAGTTCCATTGAAATAGACAGATGCAAACACTAGAAGGGGGTTGAATGGTGTTTGACAAATTTATTCGGAATTTAGAAACTTTTTCGCAAGCACAGACAGGTGATAGTAGACAAGTAAACTTAGACAGGTCAATCAGACTAATAACTCGTCTGAAGGTTTTCACAGAAAACACACAATCATGCAAGATGAAAAAAAGGTTTGATAAACACAATTATAAACCTCTTTAGTTAGATGATAGTTAAGATAAATAATCAAACTAAATAGTTAAGGGAAAGAGAGAGATCACTCAGCAGGTATATCCTGGTTCACCCCTTAATAATGAGGCTACGTCCAGTCCTTGACAGCATCAAGTTTTCTCACTATAACTGATTTAGGTTACAGGACAGATAAGTATTATTTTCACACCTAGCCTCTTCAGGCTCTAGACGAGTATTGTTTGCACACCTAGCCTCTCCAGGCTCTAGACAAGTATTGTTTGCACACCTAGCATCTTCAGGCTCAGACAGGTATATTCAATGTGAAGTTCTAAAAGACTGCGTAATAACTTCAAATGATTGAAGAATAAATAATGAAAGAATGAAGATATAAATGTGCAGAGTAATTACTCTTTGATTGCTTTTCGTGCTCTTCTCTGCTTGAATCTTCAAAGTTTTCTTCATTAAATAGGCTTCAAGATTTTAAAGCCGTTAGACACAATGTTTGAAAGTTTGACCTTTTGCAGATCTTCAATAAATGCAATAGAGTCGGTCTGGTCAGCCATTAAAGCATAGGGAACTTCGCTTGTTCTCTTTCATCAGAGTGATAAAGACTTCTGATACATCTTTGGTCTCAGCAGGTCTGTATACGTGCTTTTTGTTTGCAGAGGGAAGACTTTTCCTTTTGGTGTAAGATGCGGTTGTGTTTAGATAAAGCACTTTGTTAAAATTCCTTATCAGAGACGAGACAGCTTTCATCCAATGTAATCTTTAACGTTAGTCACCAGACGGGTGAGTAACTTCATTAGACGGGTTGACTCTTTAACAAAGAGATGACATCAGTTGCATAGTCTTTTAGATGGGTGAGTCTTCCTTTGATCAGACGGTTGATTTCTTCGTTAGACGGGTTGAAGGAATTTCTTCAACGCTGGTCAACAGACTGGTGAAGACTTCATTAGACGGGTTAACTTCTCCTAGTTTAGACGAGTGTATTTTCCATTGTTCAAACGAGTGAACCTTAGCTAATTCAGACGAGTGAACTTTTCGTTGTTCAGACGAGTGTTGAAGGAATGTAATTTCCGAAAAGTAGATGAATGATGACGAACGGTTGATGGAAAGCTTGTTTGAACCCGAGGCACATGGTGCATGTTACAACAGTGCATGAACGAAAGTAGATGAAAGATAACTTTTTTGGTCTGCGTTGTGCATATGGCAGACATTAGACTTGATATTTCGGAAAAGAAATGAGCAGCAACTACTGGCTTCCCAACAATACATGTCTTCTCTTGAATCCTGAATGGTTGGTTAAAATCAGAAGAAAAAAAAAACAGAAAGAGTGGTATCTGTAGTAATGGACACCAACAAACACCAAACACTAGAGGGAGAATAGGAGGAATTTAAGAGACAAGGGTATTTTATAAAAAATAAAAAAAATTAAGATGAGATTTGTGGTGTATTAAAAATTTTAGTGGTGTAAAAAATAACATCCTTTAAGGTTTGAGATTAATGTAGTAAGGCCAAAAGGGGCTTGTTTCAAATCCAATAAAGATAACAAAAGGAATAAAAGCCCAATCCATTATCTATCAGATGAGATTCACCTCATTCCGAAAGTAACCTCAACAAAGAATGGAATTTCAGTAGTTGTATTTGCGACTGCGAAGTGAAAGGGTTTGTTTGAGATTAAAGAGGAAGTTGAGAAAGAGATAAGAGTGAGAGACGATTGAAGAATGGACGAAGATCAAGTAGTTGGATATGTGAGAACGTACATGAATAAGAAAGGGTTCAAGCAAACGGAGAAGGTTTTCCAGGAAGAGTTCCAACATAACAAGACCAGTTCCCCTCTCGAACCCGACATTGCCAACAACATCCTTACTCTCTCTCAGTAATTTCCCTCTTTTTCTCCTAATTTTAATTTTGTGTACACAAGCACTACACAGGTTCTCGAAGCTTGTATTCTACTATATTTCACATTTTCAAGATGCGTTGTTCCTTCTCACACCTTGAGTAGAAATTGAATATTCAAGAGTTTTGCTAGGCTTATGCATTGTTTAATACTGCGGTAGTGTATTTTTTTTATAGGCAAATGTTAGTGTTAATGTTAATATTTTATTAGTGGACGGGTTTAAACCCTCAACCTTCTTATCACTCCACTCCTTAACTTCCCCACCCAAACCACCAAGCCAACCTTATAACCCCGTGGTTGTGCGTTTTATAACCAGCATTTGTATGAACTGGTACTCATAGATAATTTCTAAACAAGAGGCTTGACATGTTTTTATGTAACATGGCCACCATGTTTCCTGAATACTAGTATACTATACTCCATATTTCTCTTCTGGATTTGTTTGGTATGCACTGTCAGTCTAAAGATTTTTTACACCGTCAACCAAAATTGTCATATCATTAAAAATGTTTGACTTTTATCCTAATTAGGTTAAAAGTCATACATAGCATGATTTGTGATTGGTTGGCATTGTGAAAGCCGTATCAAAATTAAACTCTTCTCTTCCAATGTTTGTGATGTGTCATTTCTGGATTATGCTTATGCTCTTTGTATCAAATTCCTTTATTTTTCAGGTTGGAGACGGGTCCTGCCAGATTCCATGATGGATATAGCAGACTAAGATCATGGACTTACTCTTCACTAGATTTGTACAAGGTAGTACGCCGTTTTTTTTTGCTTTCTTGTTTGAATTTCATTTAACAGATTTTTCTGTTTTATTTTCTGCTGTTATTAATGGTTTGCTACTTCCTTGCAGTATGAGTTGCTTCGCGTGCTTTATCCAGTATTTATTCATTGCTTCATGGATCTTGTGGCAAAAGGGCATATTTAGGAAGGTATAAATATATATCTAATACAAGCATGTGCAAAGTTTCCAATGTGGGCTGTCATTGTAACATGTGTTTTATTCTTTTGTTTACGTGATTGTGGTTGATATTCTCAGCTTGGAACTTTTTCAATACCTTCCGTGAACACCATAAAATGATGCACTTACGCGACCTTCAAAAGCTGGAAGGAGTTCTTTCTCCTACTCATCTGGAGGTTAGTTGATGTCTTAAGTTTCTTGAAGTTGTTGGATCATTAGCAATTAGTATCCATTGAATATTCCTACAATACTATCCTTACTCAGGAAATGGAATTCGCTCATTCACTTAGGCAGAGCAAATTCCACATAAAGATATGTGAGGTAATATCTTGATTCTCCTGGATTAGTTTATCAACTATGCTATAGTTGAAATTCTTCTGTTTGGACTTTGCACATATCAAAATTAAACATTGTCCAACTATAAATTTCTAGATCTTCAGTGCCCGTTATGTGCTTTCTCTTTTGTTTTCAACGATGATAACAATGAAAAATTATTTTCGAACAAATTTATAATGGCTTACTTTTTGAGCAAATGTTTGGTATTAGAATATGTGTTGTCACTTGGAGTGCAAATCGAATATAAGGAGAAGATAAATAGACAAGAAAGTAATGTCGTTCGACCTACAACATAATGTATGGTGAAACATAGCAAAAATGTACTTGGATAAATGAAGATTACAAGGATTAGCCACTTGATGCACGAATCCTAATCCAAACACACCCAAATCCTCCTCTTTTGCCATAATTCTCATTGAAATTCCTTGTCGGGCTGTACCTCGGGCTTTGCATGTTGGGCCATGCCCATAGTTAAATACAAATCACTTTATAGCAATTTGGTTTGCAGTTAGCTTTAAGTTATTGTTAGATCTACCTCTTTATTGCTACTGATTCTAATTTTTTGACTGTATATGCTGGATCATGCCTGTACACGATTCTACACTTCATTGCATTAATATTGTGCATTGAACAAAACATTTATATGCTTACAATGTTGTAGTCCATAGATTTTATAGCTGCATGGGATCAATGTTACCAAATTCGCCCCTTCCCCCTCGAACCAAATTTTATTTTGCGTGACCTTTATCACAATATGTTCACAATTTCACATGCTGGATCATTGATAGCAGTAAATCTGAAAAAGCTAAACTGAGGATATTGGGTAAACCTTGGTTTCTGGGTTTCTACCATTTACATACTTGCTGGACACAGGAAGCACAATGGACTATGGAGGATGCCTGATTTTGTTCTAAACTCCAAGTCCGATTTGTGAAAGACTGGCGTTATGAAATGGTTAACTCAACATCATCACTGATAGCAGTAAACCTTGATGCTGCATTTTCACCTTTTTTTGGGGTAAACTTTAATGGGTGTAATGAAAGAGGGTCTTATTATACAAGGCCCATGATCAAATTCATGCTTCCTGAGCTTTAAGTGAGGCATTCCCAAATTTTCACAAGCCTTTATAGTTTAGGATCCTTCTAACAAAATAAATAAACAAAATGAAACCTATGATACACAATGCAGAAAGTTAATATGCACCAATTTTAGATATGGCTAAGTTAAGATTTTCTTTCATATTTGGAAAGAATTATATTATTTTTCATGTATATAATCCAATATTAATCATAGTGAAACAAGACCATACCAAGAAACCGAGTAGTGTACCATCTAAGCGTAACTCTATGAATTGCAAATTATATACAATGACATGCCACGTACCTGTATTTGTACTGCGTTCAATGTCACACTACATCGATGAAAAGTATTCATCATCTCAGTATAGTGTATTCACATGTTCAGGTGCGGAGCTTTCACATTAGATACAATACAACATATTTGCAAAGAATTATATTATTTTTCATGTATATAATACATATATTAATCACAGTGAAATAAGACCATACCAAGATACCAATTAGTGTCCATCTAAGCCTAACTCTGAATTGCGAATTATATACAATGACGTGTCACGTATCTGTATCCATACAGTGTACCCTGGTGATCACCAATTAGGTAACACTGCATTGGATATCGATGTCACACTGCATCGGTGAAAAGTGTCCATCATCTCAGTATAGTGTATTCAAATGTTCAGGTGCGGAGCTTTCGCATTAGATACAATATATTGATTCGGAGGGGAAAATTGGGGTGTGCCATGATTTCCACTCTAATCTATGTTGCTGTATGCTATTGCTGTTGTTTACCCTTATCATGGTGAATTCGGCTATTTTGAGGGCTTAATGGAAGTAACATGCAAATGTGAAGATTAGCTTATGTTATTTATTTAATCATTCTATGAAATTCATCCACGTTACAGTGGATCTCTGGGTTCTGATGTAAGAGTTTACTTCTTTGGTTCTTTTTTTTTTACTAGACAATCACTGTCTTTGTTTATTTTAGTACTTGTCTCTGAATTTTCATCATTGTGGTTTTTTCATTTTCTTAAATAAAAAGAGCTAAATATGTGGGGAAAGCTGGTAACAGAGTTAATATTTTGCCAGTACTCCTATGAGCTTTTGTTGCAACATCAACACAGTACGCAATCCACCACTATACTTGGTATTATCAATGAGCATATTAACTTCCAAGGTACTTTTATTCATTTTAAGTTGCATCTGCTCATTTGAACTTCTTGTTATTGCTTGTACTTCATTGTTTCTGGTGTAATACAGTTACTCCTGGACAACCTAGTTCAATTTCTGATGATCCAGAGGCCGTTATCCTTATTGGAAGCAGCCAGGATGCAACAGACCAGATAAATCAGAAAGAAATACATTGGGGGGTGAGTCTATTAATATATCTTCAAAACTTGACAGAGAAATTATCTTGCTCATGATCCAATCGTAGTTATTCACTTTTGCAAACTTTTGCTGTAATTGAAATGTCTTCATAGCATGAAAAATACCTAAAGCTTATTTTGGTCACTATTTCTTTCATGACAACAAATATATACCTTGTCGTGCTTATGTCATCGTAGCACTTGGAATGATGCTTGGAACTCTTTGGTTAGTTGCAAGAACCAAAATTGTTAATAACTGGAAATAAATTGGACTCAACCAGTTGGTTTTTTGGCAAACTGGTACAGTGGTTCTAGTTCAATGGGTTCAACCGGTCCCAAGCAATGACATGGTAGCATGTGATTCTGCTTGGTCACTATTCCTACTTCTCCCTTAGATACAGTGCAAATTGACATGGCAGTTCATTCCTTTGGTCATGGTGCAGAAAACTATGTTATTTGTTCCATATTTTTTTATTTTTTAAATCACAAATTAGTAGTCTTTAGATTGTATAATTAATTATATAACATTACAAGGCACAAGCACATTTATCTGTTATATATATAAATTGATATTCATAAAGTAAATACATGTTCCACCGTACAATAACACAAAAACAAAACAAATTTAAAATAACTTCGAAAATTTAATATTCATATAATTTAATTAATAATACCACATGAATTGTTTTTAATATTTTTTCTTAATTAAGAAAGCTAATATGTTGATTGTTATGTGTTTATTATATGCACTATGGAACTACTATAATTTTTGACATAATTTTCATGTATTTAATTATTTTTTTTAATACATGTTATCATACATATAAAATATGTATATATTTAATTTAAAATCCCAGTTTGACTACAACTCAACCCCATTTGAACCTTTAGCCCTTCACCATCTCCCTTTATTGCTTCAATGGCTGATCTGGTTTTTTTAAGCATAGGTTTATTGGTAAATATCTGCTTGCAAAGTATTAAATTCAAATTTACTGTCATCATGCTTTGTATATATGGGGTTAATTTGAATTGGCAATAGTTGTTGAGTAACAAAGACGTAGCTCTACAGCTTTGGTAGCATCCAGGGCACTAGCAGTTGTCTACAAGACCCTTGGGCCCTGGTTCAAAAGAATTCTTGGTTCAATTTTTCAAATGAATGTATCAATTATAAATGTCTTGTTCAGTAATTATCTGGCTTTAATCTCAATATCCTTCTCCCATAGTTGCTTGAAGACTCTCTGGAAGAATGGCTGGAGAAGGCTGGGGCCTTGCTTTCAGACTCTGAAAAAGGTGAAGGAGGAGCAAAAGAGGGGGATAATGATGAGAGTAAGGTACATCTGTTCTTAAAGTGCACCTCTGACCCTGTCGTATTCCTTGCATGCTTATATTGGGTAATCCAGTATCGTATGTTTCTAGAATCTAGTTCTAGGCATATCTAACAAAGTGTAAGCTTGAAATTCAGTTGAAGGCATTTCAATTACTTTAATTCTATGAATCCACTAGTTGAGTGTTTTTTCACTTTTGTTTTTACATGTTCCTCTTTTAGAAAAGATCAATTGAAGGAGGAAAGCAAGGGGCTTCAATCAACAAGGTAAAAAAGGACAAGGGCCGAAGTGCAATTGGGAAAAGTGCAAAACCGGAAGCTAACATTGTATCAGCAGCTACTCGAGTCAAACCAGAACTCCTCTTGCTCGTAATGTATTCTCTCAAGTCCAAATCTTCATTTAAAAAGCTTTGCAAAGTAGATATAGGATGTGTGGATTAAAGCAGAAGGCATTGTGCTCTCTTTTTTATTCAGTAGGAATTGCAGTGTCAAAGTTAGTGGCACTATTCTAAAACAATTAATAACATTAATGTATGAGAAAAGGAAAAACAGTCATTTGATAGGCATATGAAACAGATTTGAAAAAGAAATTGTTGCAATATCTCTATTCCATGTGCAATTTGATATGCGTGCCTTTTTTCCTACAAGTGAGTGGCTTATGGCATTACTGCTATTGGAGTTTCTCTTATAGTTCTTATGATGTCTGTTATTGTTTTCATCTGATGGTGATATCATTTGGGGTCTGGCTTCTTGCTTCCTAGTTCACTTTTTCTCCCTTTTCTTTTTTTCCTTTTTCATTTTGGTTTTACACCTGGCAATATTAATCCCTTTTCATATCCAACCTGAGAACAATTCTTGATAAGTAGTAACATTTTATGTAACAGATTGATAAGTAGTAACAATCTATTCATAGTGACACTTCCTTCTCTCACACCCATCCACTTCATCCACTTTTTGCTTTACTAAAGTGACCCCAAAGTGCAAATTGAGCCTCTTTATTTATTGAAGAGTGCTCTCTCTCGAACATTGTTTTAATTGTTCCTACTGTTAACAAAATTAGCTGTAAGCATGGTTTATGAAGTATTTAAAAACTTAATGTGATTGACAATTGTTGACTACGACTTCTTCATTGTTTTAGTGATGGAGCTGTCTAGTCAAAATCTACCTCCGATGTTAACACCACAAATATAAACACTAATTGGGACTCAAGGGGCTGAAAATCTCACCCGTCTGCACCAATAGCAGGAGGTAATGGTGGAGTTTAGCCCACTGAATAGGCAGCAACTGCAACTGATGCTGCTAAACCTGACCCCAATGCTCCTCTTGCAAAAAATACAAAGAAGGGGAAACCAAATGCTAGCGGTCCTAAGAGAACTTCTGCTGGTTGGGACTACATAAAATTACCTGAAAATGAAGCAAAGGAACCAACTTCTACATGTAAGTATTGCAATAAAAAATATTTATGTGGCATAAAACAACATTGCACATCCAACTAGCTTGTTCACTTGAAAACCTTTCCCAAATATCCGCATGCTATAATCAGTGGCCCCAATCAAACAACCCTAACTTTTAAGAGTGGAGAGGGTGGTGCTTTGGTTTCTGCAAGCCAAAGATTCAATCTTGAAGCTTGTAGAAAGGCGTTGGCTATATTTGTCACCTTAGATGAACAACCATTTAGGGTAGTTGAGGGTGAGGGATTTAAGCACCTATGTAGACAAATGCAGCCCCAATTCACTATCTCATCAAGGTGTACAGTAGCTAGGGATTTTTTTTCCAGATGTATCTGGATGAAAAAACTGAGGTTGAAAGTTCTTTTTAGATCAGATTGTAGTAGAGCGGCACTCACTACAGACTGCTGGAACTCCATCCAGAACCTTAACTATTTGACCCTCACAACACACTTTGTAGATAATGAATGGAAATATCATAAAAGAATAATTAGCTTCTCTTTAGTTCCTAACCACAAAGGTGAGACAATAGGTAGGAAAGTTGAGGAGGTCCTAAGGGATTGAGGACTTAGGAATGTCTACAATCACAGTTGATAATGCGTCATCCAATGATGTGGCTGCAACATATTTGAAAAAGAAAATCAAGAATATGAATGAGTTAATTGTGGATGGAGATTTCTTTCATATGAGGTGTTGTGCCCACATATTGAATCTAGTAATCAATGATGGTTTAAAAGACATGCACAATTCCATTTCAAGCTTTTGGAATGCTGTTAGATTTGTGAGGTCTACACTCCAAAGGTTTGCTAAGTTTATTGATAAGCTCATGTGTATAGATGGACTATGATTGAGAAATCTAATAGCATTATGGATGCTTAAAAGCATCTGCCCTTGCCAAATTTGATGGAAATTTCAGTAAGAACAAATGTTTGAACATGGGCTAATGGACCAGTAGTTAAACTCACATGAAGCCAATTGATGAAATGCAATATGTAAACTCACATGCAACGATGATGAAAAACCCTAGTTGCCTCAGAAAATCTTCAGAAACATCACAAAAACATGTACATTCTCCAAATCAATCATACTAGGGGGACTAACAACCCCAAAGAAGTCGACATAGCTTGAATCTTCAAACTCAAGCTTGTCAAAGGCATCTTGAAACTTTTTAGTAGAATCTAACATCATGTATGTTGAGTTCCACCTAGTTGGAACATCAAGACATACCAATTTTTTACATGAAATTCTTGAAAATTCTATGCATTCTTTAAACTTAGCAACTCTGGGAAATAGACACATTGGGTTTTGATGTTTATAATATGAAAGTATGTATATGATAGTTTAATAATTTAATATTTCTTGGGAGGACTTTTTATCAATCTTCTTTTATGCATTACTATTTAGATTTATGTGCATCTTTGGAATTTGTTGGAGAGTCAGCTTTGCTTTATTCTCTCAATTGCTGCAGCTTGCAGAAATTTGATTTCTTCCTTAGCCAAAGATATTTTGTTGCTTTCCTTTTCTCTTGTGTTTTTTTCCCTTGGGATATTATTGTCTGCATGTACATTCTAGAATGCTATGTTATTTATTGTTTTTTCTGGTAGCAGTTTAGTCCTGTAGGACATTATTTTGCCAGCTCTTCACATGACAGAACTGCTAGGATTTGGTACATGGACAGGATACAACCCTTAAGAATAATGGCAGGGCACTTATCTGATGTTGATGTAAGTTATAACGTCCAACATCCTCTCTCTTGCTCGTTCCAATTTTCTCCAGATCTAGCTCATGTAATTTTCTATTTACATATTGATTGCTTCAGAAGTTCATATACCAGTGATTTAATCACTTAACATCTATAGATTTATGATTCAGCAGATTTTTTTAAAAAACACACCTCATCTAAGGTAATAAAAGGAGGTGATACTAAAAGTGTGAAGTGAGTTGATCAAAGTTGGCATCTTGAAGAAAAATAATTTGGGAGGGAGATAACCTATAAAATTTTCAACAAAATAATTCTTAATGTGTGAATTTGATAATCAGTTAACAGTTGATTGACTTCTGTGTGTCTAAATGCAACTTTTTGGGATTTATGAATCCACGATAGTCAGGTTTTTACTCCTTCTCCTCCCCATTACGTGTAAAGTTTTTTTAATCTCTTTCCACTTTCTCCACCCATGTGAAACCTGAAAGTGCACGATTCATGCTTACTTGTTTTCTGGTCTTTTTTAGTGCGTGCAATGGCATGCCAACTGCAACTACATTGCTACTGGCTCCAGTGACAAATTGGTCACAGGAGTATGATTTTGACTTTGGCAATGTCTCCTGATGGTCGCTATATGGCATCTGGTGATGAAGATGGCACAATCATGATGCGGGATCTCTCTAGTGGCCGCTGTCTCACACCTTTGATTGGTCACATGTCATGTGTATGGTCACTCGCTTTCAGGTGCTCCCTCACCTCAATCAAAATATTTAACTTTACCATAGGAAGGAAATTAAAGATTTTTGAGGTTGTGATAGGAACTGGAAAATGCTAACTGATATTCCAATGGGAAAATAGAGCTCAGTTCCTAACCATAGAGGAAGTTCCTCTGTTAATCCAAAACAGCAAACAACAACCAATAAACTAGAAAATTATGCAAAAAAAATAGACACACAACCACGGTAAAACAGAAAATAACGAGAAAAGAAAAGATATAGGAATTGTCACTAACATAGTAAACAATCCTCTGCTGGGCACTCCCCCACTGCAATTACAATTCTCAGATACCCCTTATGTTCCAGCTCCTCCTTTTATCATTTCCTCCATCATCACACCCATGATACTCCAATTCTCTTCCCCCCAATCCCCTTATGCCAGCTCTGCAGTTTGTTACCCATTTCCCTCTCTTCCTTCCTTTATATTATTTCCCTCCTTACCCTTCTCATCTTTTCTCCTACTTAGTATTGTTGGATGTGACAGCTGTGAAGGTAACATTACTTACTTAGTATTGTTGGATGTGACAGCTGTGAAGGTTCTTCTATTCTAGCATCTGGATCTGCTGATTGTACTGTAAAATTATGGGATGTAAATACGAGCACAAAGGTTCCTAGGACTGAAGAAAAGTAAGTTTGTCTAATATGATAACATGTAATTGTCTCTACAAGAATTTTATTCCTATGGAATGACTAACTGCTTATGTTTTAACTTCGTTAGTAAAAGTGGGAATACTAGCAGACTCAGATCACTGAAAACCTTGCCAACTAAATCTACTCCAGTTTCCTCTTTGCGGGTAAGTCTTCTAATGCTTTAATGCATGGTTTACATGTTCATATATGTTTAAATGTTGAATAATTTTCTGAGGATTCAATCGTACTATGTGATGCTTTGTATTCTGTTCCGGGAAGCAGTTTTCTCGAAGAAATCTTCTCTTTGCCGCTGGAGCTCTTGCAAAAAGTGGCTAATATATTCGGAGTATGTCGGCAAAAAGATCATATCAAAGTGGCAGACAGAATTCTCGCTTGAGGGCCTAAACAACAATGCTCACCTTAGCCATAAAAAATATGTACATTTATACAGGCACTTGTTTGGTCCACTTTTATTTTTTTTCGGTAATTTTTGTCAACAGTTTTTTCCCCTTCCATGCATCAATATGCTAAATGTGTTGTAAAATTTCTCAACTTAAAAATTGCGATCTTTTGTTGCGTCAGACTTTTTGTTTCTTTTCGATTACTTTTGGATCTTAAAGTCTTGCTTAAAAAGACAGAGTTTTCAGATAGCTGCTTTGAGCAAAATGTTAAAACGGCCTTCTGCATTAAGCGCTAAGATTTGAGAATTCTTCACTTTGCACCATGGACCATTAATATAAACTACTGCGTTTCCCATAAAATTTGATTGCAAGACAGATCCAAAAAATAATGATCTTGGAAAAAATTATATTTTTATAACATCACATGAAATATGTTAAGGTCACAGTGTCACACTAACCACTAACCAAAGGAACGACATCACAACAAAACTAGCAGCATGTCATGATTGGAGTCATTCGTGATTCCCGCTGAAAAAAAACAAGGCAGTTGTGCCATCAAATGAGATTATCATCTTAAGGTTTGTATCTCATTTTCCGTACTACTATCTTTATTCTTTCCTAAACAATGTTCAGGTGCCGCGGGGGACTTAATGGTTAAGTGATGCATAAAAAAAATGAAGGCCATGTATAATGGAAATTCCACAAACTGAATTTGACTATAAAATTTAGGACATTGCTTCAGTGGCACGCATTTTGAAGGGCTTTGATGCCTTCATATATTGATCACTTTAAAATGGAAGTGTTATTTGTTGACATAATCCCACTTATTTTTTTTAAAAAATATATTGGCAACTTACATGAAACTCTTTAATTTTAATAACTTTAATTTAGGAGTTTTTTGTAAATTAAATTTATTTTGAACCAAAAAATAATAAAAAACTATATATTCTATACATTTCTCTTTCGCCTATATGATCCTGAATTTTGTCTAACATCCCTCACCCTTGCCACAACATTGCTTCTTATCTCCCACTTGCGTCCTCCACCCGATTCCCACATTTGGTGGCAGATATTTGGGCAATTCTACATTTTTTGCTTTTAAATTTATTTTTCAATGTTTCATTTTATTTTGCGCATTTGGGTCATTTAAGATTTTCTTTTATGTGCTTAATGTCATGGTATTTTGAGTTGGAATAAGGATTTGATTAATATATGTCTAGATATTACTGTTGTAAATAGTAAATGCACCGGTGCCCTTCAAAATGAGTGAATACCATAGTAATGCCCTAAAATTTAATAGTTAACGAAAATACAGAATATACCTAATCCAATCACAAAAGGTATGCGTACCAAAAAATTAAGAGTACTTGAAAAAACCTACAATGTTCAAATATATAAGTAAATAACATCTTGACATATCATTTTTCACCTCTAGTGTTTATCATTATACAACACTTCCCAAAATGTTATATTGGTTTCAACTTCCAAGTATGGATGATTAGTAATTTCGGTAACGTACTGGTTAACTAGCATCTGGACGAATATCGAAAGATTGAGTAGTTTCAAATAGATCATAAATTCAAACCAGCTGTTACAAAAATAGCTTATACGTATTCTCAATTTGGATAATGCTGCCATGAATGCCATACTTCCTCAACTTACAAGGACCAGTATTGTCCTTGACAATTGAGCAATGACTGCCACATATTTAAACTACACCTGTATAATTGAACTCAACACTTCAATTGATACTTCTTTCCTATCTGCATACGGTATGTCTACTCCACCTCAAAATATGATATACCTCGGCACCATATCCAATCAAGATATTTCGTCTGCTACCATGGGAACGCAAGGGCTTTCTTTGCTTTCTCTTCATGACTTGACTGAACTTGTGAATACAGGCATACACATTATATAATTCACCAAAATATAAATATAAATGTACAATCTTCCAAATCCATGTTTGGGATGTATCTACCTTCTCATCCTAAATCTGCATATACTAAATGGAAAATTATAACTCTTCATTCTTGATGATTTTCGCAGAACAAATAAATTAACGTTAGTTTTAAAAGTACCCCCAAAATGAAGCTTATTACAACATTACAACATTGTTACTAATCAACAACTCCAGCACCTCTGCTAGGTTTAGTGCTACGTACTACAGACATATTCCAGTCCTATTTCCTTTTGCAACTTCGAACGGACTGTAGATAACTCCTGATAATAAATGAACCAACAAAAAAAAAACAAATATGTAAGTTCATTCAAATATGTCTAATATATATATATATATATATATATATAATAATGGAAGTGAACTGTGACCTTCACTTACAATGTCAGGGGTTTGAATCCCGAAATTGTAGTTTTGAGGAAGGTTTTACCTAATCACCACCCCCAACATGAGGGTTAGTTTTACAGGCAGGCACGGATACTTGATCAAAAACAAAAAAAAAAATATGTCTAATATATAACAATAAGTCAATAACAAAGCCAATGATGACAGCAGAGAAAATGCGAGAGCAAGAATAACAATCATGAAAGTGACTATCAATTGTGATGACTTGTGAAAAAATGAATCGATTAGCCAAAGAGGATATTGATGACCTTTTTCATATATGTCCGCTTTTGCTCACAACTTGACCACAATATGTTAAATTTTGTTATATCATCATGAATTAGGCTATTTATCTATAGATTCATGTTGTACACACAACATATTACCGTGCTCAAAATTGTTGCTGAAGAAAGTTTCTTGTTAAGTAACATTTATGCACTAAAATATACAGTTAAACATACAGATACCAGCTTAGTGGAATTATATATAACCACCTGCCAATCAAGCAATGCATCCATATCCTATTACTAAGCTTCAAATTGTTGCTGTTAAGAGTTTCACTCAACTTTAATGCACTAGAAAACTTTCGTCGAGAGAAAGATACTAAGAGGCTAAACATTGGCCTAAACATGTGTGAAAAGAACAATTAATAAGCAATCGAATTTACAAATATAGTCTTAGTCATAACCATTTGAATGTTCTAATCAAAGAAGTGGTTAATGATTTATTATTCAATATATTTTATTCACACCAGGCATGCATAGATAACACAATTAGCACGATATGACCTCCACCTAAGATTAAAAATAATTTAGCATAAAATAGAGAAATCAGGTATATAATTTCTAGTTATTATCACAATACAAAGGACACAAAATCAAAACACTCACCAGGAGCTTCAGAGAAGATCTGTGTGTGTGGATGTGTGTCTGTATACAAAACCTAGTACCAATCGAGTTGGAGCTTGAAACAAAAGCCAAAATATGACACAAGCAAACTATATATATATAGATCCCAAAAACAGATCAACTCACAAGTCCAAATACACAATTAAATTATCCAGCAGGCGTAGAAAAGAAAAAAGAACACGATTTCAAGGGAAACTTTTAGGAAAACACAGCATATATATAGCTTCTTAACAAAATATTGAATTGGAAATGAATCACATAACTGAAATATGAATTAACTTCAATGTTTACACGCTTCCAAATAGAATAGAATATTACAAATATACAAATCAGAATGCATTACAGTTAAATGTTAATATAAATGTTATCTGTTTTACATGAAAAATACAATCCATGGAGTCAAATGTTCAATGAATTTTTACTAGGGCCAAAACTCATAAATCTAAAAGGTTGCCATGAATTTGCTAGGGTGGCACAGGAAAACTGGCTTAACTGGCCGAGGAGGGAACTACTAGCGTGGATCAAATCCCTTACTGTAATACCAGGAATTAAACCATTTATTGCATGAAAAGCAACCCATAACCTACAAAAACAATAGACTGTTCTTCACTGCATGAGATGTTTCTCCTTGAAACATATGAGATGGAAAATATGTATAAAGCATCTCATAAATCAATAATCTATTGCATCTTCTTATGGTTTTGATTGTTGTTTAAGAGCAAATGTTTAAAAAAAATGATCACCACATAATCATTTTTCTCAAAAGGTGTTTTTGAATTAGAAACCAAACTGAAACACAAAAATAAGTAAAAAAAAAAGTACATTGACAATGCAATTATAAGCAAGTATATTGATTGGGTATACGAATTGCAAATATATATTATGAAAAATGGGGAAGAAAGAAGAGAAACGAGTGCCCCCTAATGCCTTAGATTTGTAAATCTCTGGTTCAATTTGACAAACTAAAATCATTTTAAACTTAATATAATGGACACATGGACCTAAATCAGCATTTATACTAATAAGTAATGCCACAGCAGCTAAACATCAGCAAATCTCAAAAACAACAAAAACAAAAACAGCATTTCATGGTTGATGGGTTTATAGACTAGCTCAAAATTCAGCAACCTGGAAATTTTGACTTATTGAGAAGCTTCAAAGAAACATTTAAGTCACACTCTCAATTTATAGAATCTTTATAAATAAAGGTTGCTCCCTTAGCATAGCAATAAAGTTGTTGCCTTGTGACCCAGGGATCATAGGTTTAAATCCTGAAAACAACCTCTGTCCGGTTGCGACGGTAAGACTGCGTTCATCTACCCTCCTCAAAACCTACCAGATGTGAGTCTCGTGCACTAGGCCGTCCTTTTATAAATAAAGGTATATTCATTAAAACACCTAGTAATCTATGGAAAAAGATGGAGCATATTCTTCAGATCATAGCATTTGAATTGGACCTAAAGAACTCTAGCAATGATAAAAGTGCATATAATAGAGGGGAGGGAGAGGAGGGGAAGAGGGGAAGGGGCATTTTAATTAGGTATTCTGTTTGGTTGAGAGGATGGGAGGGGAAGTAATACTATTCATGTTTGGTTCACAAGGAAGAGAAGAGATTTTAAACTATTTTACTTTTATACCCTTATATGTTTAGATTTCAATAAGTTAAGATATTTTAGTCAATGCATTAAAAATGTTTTAAAGCCCCTCCCCTCCCCTTCAAATCCTCCAATATTGGATGTGAGCCAAATTTGAGTTAGAAGAGATTTTGCTCCCCTCTATTCCCCTCCCCTCCCTTCCCCTAAAAAAAAATTGAACAAAACATGTAAAGTTTAAAATAATCCCTCCCCTCCCCTCCATTTCTCTCCAACCAAAACACTATGTACATACATCTACCTCTCCTCAAACCCTACCAGGTGGGAGTCTCATATATTGGGAAGGTATTCATTAAAACACCTAGTAAGATATGGAAAAAGATGGAGCATATATATTCTTCAGGTCATAGCATTTGAATTGGACCTAAAGAACTCCTGCAATAATAAAAATAAAAATGCAAGAGCATGTCCTCATCCGGTTACTCCTCCAATAGAGCCACCATCCCCTATGTTAGCTTTCAACAACTGCAGAATCCTTGGTATGGTAAATATGATGCGGCTTCTAACTTAAATATATAATAATTAATTATCACAAAAGTGCATAAAAACCAACAGAAATATAGACAAATATAATAATTAAAAATTAAAAAAATAGCATTCATTTGTTGACCCAGTTAAAAACCTTAACAGCATCACTTGAGAGTGCTAAGAAAAACCTTAAAAATTAGTCTCCAATAAACTCAATCCACATGCAATCACAAAAAGAAAATAATTGAATTCATTGTTAACCTTCAAAACTGTTGGAAGGACCACTCCCAGAAGAAGTCACTATAGAGGTGAATTAGGTGATAACTGGTATGCTAAGATTAGCTGCTATATATCATTTGATTTTAGGTATAAAATTACATAATTAATTACAGGCAAACCAGTGTTAGATTAATGTTTATGATTCACAACATAAAACACGTTATCCCCTATCCAAAAAAATGATCTCACAAGGAACTAAGAACATCGAATTTAATTTCAGAATCCAAACAATTTCAAATAATACAAAGAAAAGGAGGAAAAAAGTTAAGTGGAAGCAATTAATAACAAAATAATAGCGGTTCATGTTCAACATTTACATGCTTATGGGTAGAAGAGCACGTATCTACAAAGAAGTAAGAACTAAGAACGATCCAATCCTATGCTTATATCTGCATCAAACACAAAGAAAAATTAGGCTACAACTTGTGCATAGGGAATCAACCATTATCAGGAGCAAATTCAGTAAATTTTCTTGGGGCCGGCCACAACCTTTATTTCCACACTAATAGATTAAAAAGGGGGGTAGGGGAGAACTAACATACTAGTTACAAGAACACATTGACTTAGTGTGTTAATGATGATAGAGGAAGGGATCAAAATGATACAGCACATTGACGTACATAGTCACTCTCAAAACAATATTTTTGTAGTATCAGACACAGCACAAGCAACCCTACAGTTCAGTTGATAGGGTTTATCAGATTCATATATAAACAAACCAGAATCAAACCAGAGTTGCAGGTGAGTATAAACAGCCAACGGGAACCCACATACCGAGTAAGGGTCCCTCGGCTCTCATGCGCAAGAATTATATAAAATATTGAAGGAGGTGAAATCAGGAACACGATGATATAAGCTACAACGAGAAAGAAGAAAATTTGTGAGGACCATACTATATGACGTGAATGGTCCCATGCTATATATTAAAAATAACATAAACAATTGCCGCTTAATCTGCACAGTAGTGATGAGAGGCTAGCTCAATCTGCAAGGTTAGGGCCATCAAAAGTCACGCTATCCGTTTAATAACAGATTAATATTAAATTGAATCTTGAGAGGAATGAGTAAAATATAATATATTATAATCAATATGGGAAAATAAATTCAAACATATAATGATAATAATAATAATAAGAGATAAAATGGGACAAACATACAAGCGTCAAAGCAAACACTGCTTTCACTGTTTGATAAAGATATAGCCTCCTCCTGTTGCAGTCAGTGATCTTAATTCCTGAGCTCCATCAAAATGTCGAGAAGGAGAGAGAGATAGAGAGGAGGGTTTGGATTTGGGTTATGTTGTTTTTGGGGTTTGGAACAAGCAGAGCCAGATGAGATGAAGTGATGAAATTAATTTCCGGCACTGGAAACTGACAGAAAGAGAAATGAGCACGCAAAAGCAATAGTATAGAGCTATACCAAGTCCCTCTGTGTGCTCACTCTCTTCTGTCAATTTCTATGTTCCAAGAAACAAAAAACAACAAAAGTAAGTCCAGTAACTGCAAAACCCTGCCCAAATTTGGTAACCTCCCAGAAAAAATATACGCTTTTAAAAAAACAAAAAGGGAAAAAAATCATAATTGAATTTTGAATCAGATCTGAAGGAAAAGAGACATGCCCATTAATGGAAAAAATCTTCTTATTCTAGACTTGGAGCAAAAACTTAATCATTTCATTTGTAAGATTTTTTATTAGGGTTTGCTAGCTCACAACAACAGCCCATGTAAAAGGAGAGAAGAGACCAACCGAAAATCAGAAAAAGGCATCAGATCGATGCAGTGCAGTGAAGAGAAAAATTAAGATGAAATTAAGAAATTAAAGGATGGGAGAAAAATAACAAAAAAGAAAAAGAAAGATGTTGAGCACGACACAAACACAACCACAAACTCCAAGTCCAACCAAAACCTTGTTTGATATTTTCTCTCTCTCACTCTCTCTCCATTTATTGCGGCGAAGGTGTGTTGTTGCTCTTGTGGCGATGTCTTACTCATGCAACACGTACCATCTTACCGATGACACGTAGCCACCAGACAGATCCCTCTGACTCTGAAACAATTCTAACTAAAGAGCCAGCTGTGAGGAAGAAGGGTAACGAAGAAAGGGTGGCGCCATTGAAAGTTCAAGAGTTGGAGACTCTTGAAGAAAGGTAGATATTGATGGAGCAGCCTTTTGAGTATAAAACGAGAAGACCCTTTAAATAGGCGAATTGAGATTTGGATCCTCTAATTTTAGGATGAAAAAAATTAGTTATTTTTTTATTTATTTTTTTATTTTATTTTAATTATTTTTTTTTACTTTATAGATATAAATTTATCTAATTTTTCATCTTAGTGTTAGAGTATCGATATTTAAGATGTTGGTTAAAGAATGAAACAAAAAAAATTTTTATTAGCAATTGATGTATTTATTATTTGAAGAAGTGATATACTTAAATTGTGTCTTTTTTCATATCCCTAATAATTTTGAGGTAAAAATTATTTTGTTTAATCAGAATGTGTCTCTTCAATTAAATGAATCAAATGAATCAAGTCAAATAATTCTCACCATTTAATTGAATCACTTACATAAAATAAATTTACCCTTAAATATCAGAAAATTTACCTATTTAAATTTTTAATAAAAAATTATTTTTTTATCTTTTTTAAATAATATCTTTAAAACACTCATTAATAATGACATCCCATCCCACACATTTAAACGCCTGTTTTACCTTTTGGTTTTTGTTTGCCCACTAAAATATACGATATGATGACTATGACCACATTATCATTACGACTTATCATTATCATCGCCAGCCCCACACTCCCTATTTCACAACTCAACTATGAATGTGAATATGTGATTGAGAAATGTTTACAGTAAGCATTAATAGGGTCTTCTCGTTTGTTAAACGTGAATTTCATAAAAAGTATTTCAAAGAAATATTTAATTGGTATATATCATTAATATAAAAATATTTAATTTATATTTTTTGTATCAAAAAAATTATATTTTTAATCGATCATAAATTAATAAATCATTAAAATTATTTAATTATTATCAAAATTACATTAAAAGTTATACATAGAAATATTTTTGATTGAATGACATTGTAATTTATATATATTGTATCAAAATTAAATTCAAAGAAGGATTGATAACTGATAAAATAAAATACTATATATATATATATATATATATATAATTTGATATACTATTGGTGTAAAAAATTACATTCTCAACCAATCACACATCACCTCATGTGTAGCTTTTAAGATAATTACTCAAACATTTATAATAATATGAAAATTTATGATTGATTATCAGTATAAAAACTTTTTATACAAATAATAATTTTTAATTAATTAATCTTTCATATATATATATATATATATATATATATATATATAACATCACACATGTTATTATAATAAAGTTTAATTTTGATATATTCTCATTATAAAACTTATACTATCAATTAATCACAAATCATTCTATGTGTGACTTTTAATTAAGATAATTATGATAGGAGTTAAATATTTTTAATGATGTGATAATTTTTAATTGGTTGACAATACAATTTTTTGGTTTAATTGCACTTTTGGTCCTTCCCGATTTCAATTGCGCCAATTGGGTCCCTAAATTATCACGATTGTGCAATTTTGATCCCTCAATATTACGATAGTGCAATTTTTAACGTTAGTAGCCTATGTAACCCATGTGCGATTGATATGAAACTTAGTGAAGTCAACTTGATAGATCCAATTGGCGCAATTAGTAGTGAAACTAAAATTACATAATCATAATATCTGATGGATCAAAAATGCAATTAAATCTAATTTTTGTATGCTTTAAGCATATATCATTTAAATTGATTATAATATTTTAGAACAACTATTAATAGTATAAATAATCTTTAACACTTAAATTATAGGGTCTTGCTAACGAGTGCCCTAAGGGCACTCTTTAAAGAATCAGAAAAAACATATTTTTATGGAAAAATTAAATATACATCTTAAAATAATAAATACATACTTTCCCATACAAACTTACTTTTTTTGAAACCTTAACGAGTGTCCTAGCATCCTCCTAAATTATATACCAATTAAATTCATTATAATATTTTAGGAGAACACAAAAAGAGTAAGAAAAATGATAATCGGTGTCCTTAGGGTATTTGTTAAGTAACCAAAAAAAGAAGCTTTTCATTGAAAAGTGATGTATTTAATATTTGAAGATGTGATATATTTAGTTTTTTAATTTAAAATTATTTTTTTGAGTTTTCTTAAAGAATGTCTTTAGAATACTCGTTAGCATGAACGATAGAGTAATACATACTCCCTCCGGTTCTTATTATAAGCAAAAAAGTCCCAAAATTTATGGTCAAATATATAAGCAAATTTCAACTACTTCCATCCTATTTAATAATATTGTTCTTAAAATATCCTTCATTTAATACTAATCTTGTTTTTCAATAACTCAATGTGGGATGCATTTAATAAAAATTGAAATTTTCTACGAATATTACTTTAGGTAATACTCTTAATTTTTAACAATATTAAATAAAATTAATCAACTTTTTTAATATATACATTTCATTTAAATTTTATTTATAATAAAGATCCGAATAAAATAATAAAAGTGATGAGAGAGAGTGGGTGTGTGCGCCCATAGTGCGGGCGGAGTACACAAAGAGGGGACCACGGCTGTGATTTGGATGTGGTAATCGAGCGGGGTGAACTATGTTGGAATCACAGCCGTTGATGGAGAAGGGGTATTCCCTGCCGTTCGATCCATGATGGGGTGTGGGGACCATGTTACTGTGATGTTGTCTTCTCGGGAATTGGGCTGATAGGACATTCGGGCTGCGTCATTTGGTGGAGACAACGATTGGGATTACTGCGACCACTCGAACAGCTACGTTTCCCAACATCACCTCACAGTTTCTTGATTTTCTCCTCGTCTGATGGGAAGTGGGAACCCTCACATATTAGCTTAATATATTAATATAATAAGTAAATATTCAAATTGATTTTTGATAAAAAAATATGTTGATATTTTGATTTTTATATCAATTTGATTCTCAAAAATATAAAATATAGGTCAAATTAGTTTTTTAGGATAATTTTAAGAACATTTTGGTCCCTGTCAGGGATTATTTTGATCCGTATTTTATATTCTTGAAGATCAAATTGATATTTATTATTTCTCAGGGACCAAAATGTCATTATGATTTATTGTCGAGGACTAATTTGAATCTTTACTTTAATATAAATGATGCGAAAGTGTATTTAATGACCTATTTTTTAATAAAGTTTTTAAATATGTATTCATCTATAAATATGTACGAGACCTTCTCCTGTATTTATATTTGTAAGTATTTAATGATAAAGAAATCAGTAGATTTATACTAATAAATAGGTCACTGGGATTTCATAAATAAATACTCCCTTCGATCAATATTATAAACAAAAAAGTCCTAAATTTTTTGGTCAAATATAGAAGCAAAAGACAATTAATTCCCTCCTATTTAATTATTCCTAAAATATCCTTTTCATTTATTACCAATTTTGTTTTTTAATAACTCATTTTATTTCAATCCTAAGTCCCTTTATGAAGTGTACTTTAGATAATAGACCTAATTTTTTAATAATATTAAATGAGATTAACCAACTTCCTTAATATGTGTGTTCTATTAAATTTTTACTTATAATAGTAACCGAAGGGAGTAGGTCTCTACCTTTGAATATATCAATAGGTCTTGTTAAACAGGTCGGTCTGACAGGTTTAGTAAATTTTTTAAATGTCTTACACTGATCTCTTTAGTTATAAGAACTTTTTAAAAACTTTAACATGATCTTTTTGTTAAACAGGTCATATCATAAGTCCCTAACGAGCGATCTGACCTATTCCCACTCTTACATGCAATTGCAATCCCGTTACCTTTCCTTGTTAGGTCGAGTTTAATTCATGAAAAATCTCATCTTTAGAAATATTTTTTCTCATCTTTCAACTTTCATTACAAATTTTATTCTGAGGCGTGTGTGAGAATGATTTTTCATACCTTGTACCAACTTCAAATTTTTTTGAGCAAAGGTGTTTTAGGGAATTGAGAACTGAGGACTACAAATCTGTAAAAGTTGACATTTGTATCAATATAATCCATAACAAAATTTCATTTTTATATCAGTTATATTATTTGATCATCAAAATTTGGATATCAATGATATCATATATAATATTGTATATATTTATATCTATTTTTTATTTATTCTTTTATCTTTTTTAGATATATACGCATATTAAAAATAAAGGGACACTAACCTTTCTCTTTTTGTATTGATCGCATCATCTCTGTAATTTTTGTGGTACTTTTTATGATGCTCTTTGTTTTAATGCACTTGTTTTTTATAGTCTCCTTCCAAATAATTTGACATCATTGATTTTTTTGCCACAAGAAAACTGCAATCCCCATTCATAAACTCCATATCAGGTGCAAATCATGTTGCAATAATAGATAAATCTATTTATTAAAAATAGTTAACTTACACAAGATAAGAGAAAAAATAAATCAAACAGATTTAAAAGAGAGAGGAAACAAACAATGTGGTAGATAAATATATTTTCGAAACATGATTAAATTGCATTGGGCAAATAGCATAAATAAATCAAATAGATTTAAAAGAAAAAATAATAAATAATAAATAATATGATAGAAAAATATATTTACCATAAATGGTTGACTAGCATAGAAAAAAAAGAAGAAATAAATCAAATAGATTTTCACGAGAAAAAATAATAATATGGTAGATAAAATATATTTTCTAAAAAGTGTTAATTTGCACGGGAAAAGACTACTCCCATCGGACCTATATATAAGCAGAAAAAACTAACTTCACACGTATTAAAAAACTAATCCCGATTTTCAAGTTTTCTAAATTAAACAGTATTTACGTATTTGCATTTTATTTGAGGGTCTAGAGAATGAAATAAAATAAACTAAGATCATAGTCAAGCTCTACGATATCGTAGGAAGCTATCGTTAAATTTTGGGTCGAAAACTTAAACGGAGCCCAGTCTGTGTTTTTCACTAACAGTAGTGTTTTACTACTATCAAGACCTAATTTGGACTCGTGAACGAGACAGTTAGTCTTAGAATCACGTTTCTTACATTTTTGCTAAAATGGGTCCTGACCTTCAAAAATGAAAATAATATAAACTATTCGGGCATAAACTCGAACCGGGAGCCAAACGGAGCCGAATATGGATTTATCGGGACCTGCTAACGGATAAACTTGATGTCACATCAAGTCACATCACATTGGGATGCGTGCAAGTGTCATGATGAAGTTAGAAAATATCTGAACGCGTTCACACTGCGAAAAAACCAAAATACCCTTGGTCTTTTTCGTAAACGACATTTGTGTCCCTAAAATATCTAAAATTTGATAACCTCACCCCTCTCTCTTCATCTTCGGTTCCCTCTTTCTCTCTCTCCCCTTCACTTTCATCTTCTTCCTTTCTTTCTCTTCTTCCTCCATTCTCCATTTTTCTTCCTTAACTTTTCCTCCATTTTTCTCAAGCTTCCACAAGGTTTTTCAAGAAAATTTGTGAAGCAAAGTTGATCATCTCATCCTCTTCTATCATCCAAGAGGTATGGACTTCACTTTTGAGCTCTCAATCTTCATTTTTCTCCATTGAAAGTTTATGACTTCAAGTTTGAGTTTCAAACTTCAAAAATCTCTAGAAAATTGTAGAAAAATCATTTTAATACCAAACCAATTTCTATGAGTTAGATTCTTTACCCTCTTTCATAAACCATGAGCTTGTAAGCAAAATAGCTCTCTAGATCATACGGGTAAAAAGGGGCCGAACCTAGCTTTTGGGTGGAAATGAGTTTTTGATTCAATTTTTGAACAATGAGACTTGATTTGGTGTTGTGCATGCTCAAGGATCATTGATCCAAGAGATAGGAATTTTTAGACATCCCTAGCCTATTTTACCACTAGGTGGCCGAACCTAGCTTGTATGAGAACTAGGGGTTTTGCTTCAAGTTTTTGTGTAATAGAACTTACGCTAGTGTTGTGTGCACTTGAGGGTCATTGATCCAAGAGTTGGTAGAATTTCAACACCCCTAGCCTATTTAATTAAATAGGGGCAGTAGCCTAACCCAAAAGATTAGAGAATTTATGATTTAACTATATTAATTTCTGGTTGTGTTTTGTTGTATATAATCGGACAGGACTCGAATGTTCGACCGCACACCCGATTGACAATTGCGGAGTCGCATGAGAACATTACTAAGGTGGGGAGAAAGAACTGATATCGCCGGGAAGGCAAGCTTAGTATAGAATATATACGTGTGTAGGGGTACCTTAAACCCTACTAGAGGTTGAGCCCTGGATAAAGTGTTTGGACCCTAGGTGTAGGTACTTTTGGGCTATCACCACTACGTTGATAATATGGATGATGTGATTGATTGAGGTTGATAGTTGAACTGGTTATTTGATTGTCTATTGGTTTTATTTTGTTGAACTGCCTGTGTGATGAACTGTTGTCTGATATTGTAATGATATCTGTACTGGAAGAATTTCTGTCGTGATATTTTATTGTGATTTGGCTGGTTGAGTGTTGATGAGAGTATGGTGAGTGTTGATGTTGTTCGGGTTGATACCGTCGTGGTCCCGACCATGGAGCTGTGGCTCGTAGACGCAAGGCATCGTGATGCTGATGTTGATGTTGATGATGATGTTGATGTTGATGTGGATGTGGTACGTTGTGGTCGTGGTCGAGTGCGTAGGCGTGAGGTCCCGGTATCAACCTGCGATGGATGTTTGTTGCATATCATATCATTTCATACCACAGCATATTTGTCCCAAAGGGGGATGTCCAATTGGGGACATGATGTTTTTAATCCCGAGGAGAGATGTCCAATGGGGGACGTGATGTGATGTTATCCCGACGGGGATGTCGAACTGAGGACGTGATGTATCGGCCAACATGCATATAGGGAAGTTAGCATATACATAGGGACTAGTATCCCTCTTATAGGTTTATCTGAGAGAATGACTTTTGAGATGATTGTGCTGTATGACTTAAGAGATGGGTGATGTTGTGTTGTATGTTTTCTATGTTTGTGATGCATGTATATATATGTTGTACTGACGCCCCTCTCCCATATTGATGGTATATGTTTCTTATCTCCCGTTATTTTCTATATGTGTTATTTTATTTTATAGGAAGACCCCATGGAAGAACCACTTGCTGAAAAACTGGATGGCATTCCGTATGAGCCAGATGCCGGTGGACGAGCCCAAGATCCTAACATCGACGAGTTGGGAAGTGATCGTGGTTAGCCAGAGAATTGTCTCTCGGCATGTTTCCCCATTTTTATTTTCATCTGTATTAATATACTATGTATGTATTACGTTAATGTTGTAGCCCTACTGATGGAGCAAGTGATGTATGTACGTATTTATTTATATTTTAAAAGCTGTGTACTCTGAAACGTTGCGTGCCTTAAATTCGTTTCGCTTCCGTGCTTAATTTTCCGCTTCACTTCGTAACAACAAGGCAGGCTACGATTATTATACGATTAAGATTAGTTAATATATTAAATTCTCCAATAGGACGACGGGTAGTCTCACAACCGATGTTAAAAGTCATTAAACTATATAACGTTAACATTCTCATCCCTTCTCAGTCCCGCGCCCTAAACATTTCAACGTTAACAGTGTTCTCAGTCCCGCGTCGACCTAGCTTCTTCTCTTCATCACTTTCCTCCTTCTCCTCCGTTCGTGAGCCACCGTAGAACCACCACCACAACTTCCTCCGACTCAAAGGTAACTCTCTCTTCCCTGTTTTTTATTTGCTAAAGCCCTAAATCCCTATTTGCTAAATACTCTTTTGGCAACATTGCTCAGAACCACCATAACTGAACCACCCCAAATCCTTCTCTTCTACAACTGAATCACTGCGCCCCTTATTCTACTTGGTAAGTGCTCTCCTTCATTTCCCTGCCACTTGGTACTCCTTCTCTTTTAGTTAGTGTTTAGCATTGTCTCTGTTTTAATTATTAGAATATTTTATGAAAGAATGAAATGAGGTGATGAATGTATCTTTCTGACTAACAAAATAAAAAATATTTAATAAGTTGCTTACTCTCCCTTAAAGAAACTAGTGAAATTATTAGGTTATGTTTGACAAAAATAACTAATAAGCTAGCTGAAAGTAGGGTGGACTGTTATAGGAAGTTGTACAACTATGCATTTTGAGATTTTTGTAAACTTAAACACTCTTGAGCTTACAAATTGAGGAAAAACTTTTAGGCTTTGCTTGTAAAATCTCAATAGTCGAGGGGTTTAGATTCTATTATAGGACTTAGGGTTTAGGTCTACAATTTCAAGTACAGCTTTTCCAGTCTCCCCTCTTGTGCTCATATTGTATAAATATATCTACAGAACGTGGATATGGATCGTAGTTGGATGCTTAGTAGACGCACAAGTGATGAGTATCGGAAGGGAGTGGAAGAGTTTCTAGAATTTTCTCAAAGAAATCTTCCTGATAGTAATGGAAGGTTTAATTGTCCTATGTTAGATGTTTGAATATGAGAAAATGTGAAGTTAAGAAAATACGTGATCATCTTATTTGTGAAGGGATTTGCAAGAGTTATACAAGATGGATATGGCATGGTGATGACTTGTTAAACATGCCAAGTGTGTCCCAAAGTGAGGAAGTTGGCATAGATATGGAGGACGATCGACTAGAGGACATGATCCGTGATATTGGACAAGATTCATTTTAGGGAGCACATGTGTATGATGTGCAGTGATGCGGATAAGCCTTTGTATCCGGGGTGCACTACTTATACGCGGTTGTCGGCATGTTAAAATTGTTCATGTGAAGGCGAGAAATGGGTGGAGTGATAAAAGTTTCACCGAATTGCTTGAGTTGTTGAACAGCATGCTTCCAGAAGGCAACACATTGTCGGACCGTAACTATGAGGCGAAGAAGGTACTCTGTCCAATGGGTATGGAGTATAAGAAGATACAGCATGCCTTAATGACTGCATACTATACATGGGTGTGTATGAAGGGATGCACGACTGCCCCAAGTGTGGGGTATCACGGTGCAAAGTGAAGGATGATGATTCTAGTTGTGATGTGATCACAAAGTGTCCTCCTGCGAAGGTGTTGTGGTATCTTCTAATAATTCCAAGGTTCAAGCGATTGTTCGCTAATGTAAATGATGCAAAGAACATTACATGGCATGCAAATGAGAGGAAACTGTTAGAACCAAAACAGTAATGGCTAATGACCCCTAAAAGTTTGAATGATTAACAAAATTATTATATGTTTATTGAATTCACTCGAAGTGAAGTTTATGCTAGTCCATAAGGTCAAAAGACCTTCTTATATTTCTGATTTCAGACGGTTCTTCAAATCCAAAGTTTCATCTAACTCTTAAAGGACAAAAAGCTCAATGCAATATCTTCGTCCAAAGAATCTTCATGGTTCATCCAAATAATCTTTTGGACTATAGTGGTAAAGGTTTACGTATAGACATGATCATATAGTTTTGTGCATCAAACTGTCTATACAGATTGTGCGTCCAACTGCCTATATTGTGCGTCCAATTGTCTATACTGATTGTGCGTCCAATTGTCTACACTGAGTGTGCATCCAACTGTCTATATAAATGATGCGTCCAACTTTTTATATATACATGTGCGTCCAACTAACTTTATTTTGCAGATAACGTGGCTCTCTCTTTCAAAAGTCTTAATTGTTTTTAAAAGGAAATATCTTTTTCACATAAGACAAAAGAAGGTACAAAAGTCATACACAGCAAACCACGTAGAACAAAGAATCACGTAGAGCAAAACGTTTGTCGACCATAAAGGCAAATGAGTCTGCTACAATTCAAGCTGTTACTACCAAAAGCATCCTCATTCTGAAAGGACAATCACTCGACGGAGGACAACTGGCAAATAGATATGTGCCTAACGGATATTTGAATGTGTGTAAATGGAAAAGTTTCCTACTTTTTGAAATCAGAAGGTCAAACAAAGCTATAAGAAGACCCTTTTCTGAAGAAGCAAATAGAGAACACAAGAGCAGGAAAATATTCAAGAGAAAATTCATTGTGCAACAAAAAGCTTCAAAGGAATCACTCTCTATAAATCGATCTGTAAACCTTCCTATTCTTTCATTGTAAAGTTACAAACAGATTGTCAAGAGCTGTATCTTGTTAAGTTTTATTTATTTACTAACTTGTGGATTGAAAACTAAGTATCTTAAACGTTTGTAATCGTTTTGGTGTGTTCTTTCATCTTGCTTGTCTAAAACGTTTGTTTGAAAAAGGTTTTCGAAAATCGGTTAAGAAACACAATTCAACCCCCTTCTTGTGTTTCCCTGTTTCACTTTTAGAAACGTGATGGAATGCTTCGCCATCCGGCTGATCCTGTGCAATGGGAGAGAATTGATAGCTTGTTTCTGGATTTAGGAAATGAGCCAAGAAACCATAGGCTTGGACTTGCTATGGATGGAATGAATCCGTATCGTACCTTGAGTAGTATCCATAGTTCATGGCATGTTCTCCTCGTAATTTACAATCTACCTCCTTAGTTGTGCATGAAGCGCAAATACATGATGTTATCTATGATGATTTCGGGCCCAAAACAGCCAGGAAATGACTTAGATGTTTATCTAAGTCCCTTGATTGAAGATTGGAGAAAGCTGTGGGTGGAAGGCGTTGATATGTTTGACGGCCATTACAAAGAGACTTTCAAGATGCATGCCATGTTATTTTGCACCATCAATGACTTTCCAGCATACAGGAACTTGTCCGGATATAGTGTTAAGGGGCATAAAGCATGCCCTATATGTGAAGAAGGCACATGCTTCACTTAATTGCAACATGGAAGGAATACAGTTTACCTTGGGCATAATAGATTTCTCAGACGTGATCATCCATATCGTAGATTGAAAAAAGCTTTCAACGTATCCCAGGAAAATGGAACTGCTCCGACGACCTTAAATGGAGGGAAAGTTTATCAAAAGGTGAAGGACATCAATGTTATCTTCAGAAAGGCCCAAAGAAGGCTACTGAGAAAAACATATGGAAGAAGAGGTCGATTTTCTTTGATCTTCCATACTGGTGCAAACTTGATGTCAGACACTATATTGATGTCATGTATGTGGAGAAAAATGTGTTTGATAGTCTAATCGGAATGCTTCTCAACATTCAAGGCAAGACAAAGGACGGTGTGAATGTTCGTCTAGATCTAGTTGTGATGGGTATACGAGAGCAATTAACTCAACATCCAAAGGATGGTAAGCGGACAAATTTGCCTTTAGCATGTCACATTTTGTCAAAAAAAGAAAGAACAAGTTCTTGTGAGTGTCTACGTGGCATCAAAGTGCCGCGGGGTTACTCTTCAAAAGAGGCTTGTCTCAAATGATTTCAAATTGGTTGGCTTAAAGTCTCATGATTGCCACGTCTTGATGCAATAACTACTACCAGTGGCTATTCGTGGTATTGCTCCTAAAAATGTTAAACAAGTCATAACTAGGTTGTGCTCATTATTCAATGCTATATGTAGCAAAGTCATTGACACTCAGAAGTTGGATGAGTTGGAAGATGAGGCTAGCCAATACCGTTCTGAGTATGTGGTGCACGTAAGTACATTTTGTCATGCATCTTAAGTATTTCAATATTATGATTTATTTTAATATCTTAGGTATTTAACATTAATTTATTTCAATATCTTAATTATCTTCATCGCATATGTAATGAAAGAGGCAACCAGAATGTGTATGGATTCTTAGACCCAAGCGTAATTCAAGAAAATTACTGCACTAATGAGGATGCGATGAAGACATACATTCTGAATCTATTTGGTCAAACAAAGAAAGATATTTGTCTAGCACCAATACTTAGGAGTGACCATTGGCAGTTGCTGATACTTCATCCTAGCCAACAGCGCGTCGTTTTCTTATGCTCGTTACACTATAATCCGTCATCTGAATTGAAGGATGCGATTGACATGTAAGCTTTAATTTAATTTGTAATACAAATTGCTTTTGCTTTATTACATGAACATAATTGACATTATTATTATTTTAATCATAGAGCTATGGTTGCAAGTATCATAGCTTGTGCAGATGGCAAAAGCAGGCCATTCAAGTAAAAAAGAAAGCCTAAATGGATTATACCGGCGTAAGTTGTTTATTAGTTCTTACAAAAAAATTTATATCAGTAATTATTATTATATAAGTGTACTTGATATTAAATTTCATATTGCCTTGTAGTCTCGTAGACAAGGTAGCGGCTGGGAGTGTGGATACTACGTGATGAAACATATGTTGAACGTGATCTCCGCCACTATTATTGACGAATGACATCAGGTAATAAATATAAAATTTTGCACAAGTTAAATTATATTTTGTTTTTGTTGATGAATTATTGTTTAGTTTATTTGAACTTGTGCAGACTTTTGACGATCAAACCCCACTCACTAAATAGAAGATGAAAGACCCGAGGGATCGTTTTGCAAACTTCTTTCATGAGTATACTACGGAGCATAATATAGATTGTATCTGATTTCTGCACTTGTACTGTTGTGTTTATATTATTGTAGATTCTGCATATAACAGTACTGTATGTATTGTGCATGATTAGTTTAGTTATTCTGGACTTGTTGCCCATTCTGGACTTGTGTGTAATTGTAATTAGTTTATGTTTAAATCTGTTTCTGGACTTGTGTTCTTTACTGAATTGTGGATGATATATACCGATTGATATGCAGAGGAGGGAAAAGAATTATGTAACCCACCCAGTTTAAAAAAAAAAAATTTACTTTTAACATCGATTGTAACCATAACCGATGTTAAAAGGTTAATGTTAACATCGGTTATTGTGTTGTGACAATAACCGATGTTAAAAGTCACTTTTAACATTGATTATTCTTACAACCGATGTTAATTACAACCGATGTTATTTGATGACTAGAGGGAACCTTTCAGACTTACGGCCCTACTTTTAGCATCATTTCTTGTATTAACCGATATTAAAAGTCTTTTTTAACCTATGTTAAAAGTGTTTTCTGCACTAGTGAGGGAGGAAAAAGGAAAAACGGCCCATGAGGAGGCCATGTGTCGCGGTGGCGAGGAGGAAGAAAGGAGGGATAGCCGCTTCTCGCAACTGTTAGCGGTGGGGAGACTACGTACAACATGACGAAGGAAAAAAAAATGCCTCCGAGGGCGGCGAATAGCCCGCGCATGACATGACGGAGGAAGAGGATGGGTGTCTGTTTCTAGGCAATAGCAATTATCTTTCACGTTGACCGTGGTGGCATTGGTTGGATGTGGAGGAGGTGGGAGTCCAGGCGTAGGTGCTAGTGTCTGAATAAAAAATAAAAAATTGTTATGATTTTTTAATAAATAAGAATAAAATGAAAATGAAAATATATATCTAAATTAGAAAATCAGCGGGTGATTAAGTGTTTAATGGCATCTATTTTTAACCTGTATGTTTGGTTATCAGGTAATAATTTAGGACAATGTGAACCATTCATTTTTTATATTCCTAAATCAACGGCTTACAAATCTGGAGGATGGATACTCAACCTCCTTGATGGAGGATTATAGCCTTTGCCAAAAATACAACCAAGAAGATAACAGCTTAACAGTCATAACCAGCATAGCAGCAAAGTTACTTGATAACTCTATAAAACACCTCTTCTCCATCGATAGCTATGAAGATAACAGACCATACAAAACATTACTATCCAAAAATGAAGTTCATCGAGAACATGTTTTAAAAGTGACCCCCTCTCTGAAAAGCAGCTGCAAGAGAGGCTTGTAAACCTTGCTAACCGATTTCATGGATTCAAGAGGGCACATGCTGCAACCTGCAAAGGAGAAGTTCCCCCTTTTTTAACTTTGATCCAATACCAAGATCTTATTTTTACAAGATCAGAAACAATTAGTAAATCTGCCCTTTATTCTTTAAATATAAACAGAAGCCACAAACACCAAATAGTCGCAAGGTAAGTGCCCTTTGTTATTTATTTGATACTAATCTTTTCAAATGAGTAACATTTTTTTTTAAAATTGATACTAATTTCATGCTGAAATATTAATTGCCCAAATGAAATGATCTCATGTAGTAATCAATTAATGAAAAATATGGTTATTTAAAATAATTTTGCACATATTTTTCAATGAAAAGATCCTTTCTTCATTCTTCCTTCACGGTAATCGCAGATCTGTGCTTAAATCATCTTCCCTCTTCCTCTATATATATTTTGGCAAACCCATATAATTTGGCATGGCAACGACAGTTACCTGAATCATGCTCTCTATATCTCTCTCTCAGTTACCCATTTTCCTTTTTTTTTTTTTTTTTTTGTAGTACTTGCAATCAATATTGATGTATGTAAAATGAATTTTCATTAAATATAGAAAAAATATTAAACTGCAAGCGATGTAATAATGGTTCAATTCCTGACTCTTATATATGAAAAAAATCTGATTGAAAGAGGGTCATATTTAAATATCATTTAAATCTTCTGATGAAGATTAGTTAATGTTTACGATGATGATATTTCATATCAATAACATAATTATAAAAAATAATAATAATATATGTTGATTGGGACACATGTAGCTTCCCACCCATTTTGGTTATTACTTGTGCCGCCTGTGCACGTCACTCTGTCGTACCTACGTTTTATCCTCTCGAGTTTAGCGAATACATGAGTCAATGTATTAGTTAATATTTCTAATTGAAATTAAAATTAAAGAGTAAAGATTTAAACTGATAAATATTTGAATGGGTGAAAAATGAAAAATATCGATTTGAGATATTTTAATTTTTAAAATTTTTAAATAATATTTAAAATAATTTATTAGAAATTAAAATATCTCTAAATTTATCTTAAAATAATTATTTTAAATATTATTTAAAATTTTTGAGGATTAAAATATTTAAAATCAATATTTTTTATTTTTTAGTAATCAAATATGTTTGACTAAGGTCTTTACTCAAAATAAAAATATTTGGGAGAATTATGTGATGGTGAAGGGAGGTAAATATATTTGTTAAGTCGACATCAAATGAATGTATAAGTAATTGATCCTTTAATAATAATAATAATAATAATAACTTGTATAATTTATACTTACATTAGCTTTAAATATTGGAGTTAGCCTAATTATTTTAATAATCTATATCAGAATTTAACCCAATTTTATTATTGAGCAACTCTTAGATATTTAGTCTTACACAATTCAAGACAAATATCTAGTTATAAACATTACAATAAATTTGTTATATATCTATAGATATTTTTAGTGACAGTCATTAAAATTAGAGATATAGATATTAGTGTTAGTCAAACGATAGATAAAGATAGATTGACTATAGGTAAAATCTATTGACAGTTAAATACGATTATAGGTAAATGTACGTGGATCATAGATAAAACCTATAGTGACAATCATTTTTCGTTGTTATTCATCGCTCATAATGGATAGTTGGACAGACCATAGATGAATATAAGTTTTACATATACCTATGAATTTTAAACAAAAAGTGACAAATTTTGTCTGTCACTGAAAGACAAATTTCTTATAATAAAAGTGTGTGAAATCCCGATAAATGTATATAGGTGAAAATATTTTATAATAATTTAAACAATCATCCCTTAACTAATATGATTAGGTAGAGTGATAATGGATTCAGATCCCTTAAACAAATGATGAGGGATTTGATTCCCGATTTTTATGTATGGAAGAAATGTGATCGAGAGATGTCAATCCTTCAATACTATTTAATATCTCGTGAGATTAATCTCTATAATTACATGCGGGTAGTCTCTGAGACCTAAAAAACACCATCCCTTAAGCTAAGTTCTAGATAGAGTTGAGCCAGTGGATGAAGTGCCAAGTGGTAATGTAGCCTTAGCAAAAAGAGAATTATAAGAAAAGTGGAAATGTGACATCAAGAAAAAGGGCAAGAATGCAAACATGCCTGCGACGCGTTTACATATATTCAATGCTAGGGATCGATTTTTCTGTAATCTAAGACAAGTGGGGGGTTGCAACTTGCAACCCATGTGCATAGGGTTCATCGGTTGGTTTCAATGTCAGAAAAAAAAAAATATAGAAACGGGTAACAAGTAGATAAAGGTCTTGGTAAAGAAATTTAAATAAGGAAATTGCTAAACATTACCATACGAAAAAAATACGATAACAGTTGTAAGGACTGTCTTAAATATTTTGAGATCCTATTCTAATCTTAAAATTTAGATTCCTAATAAAAAAAATAATTTTAATAATTAAATATTATGTTAAAATATTATTTTAAAAAAAAATAATCTTAAATATTATTTTAAAAATGATAATTATTTTAATTTTAAACATTCACTTCAAGATAATAAATACAAAAAAAATTATTAAAATTCTATTAATATAACTTCAAGCTAATATCTTAAACATTTTTTTTTTGTCAAAATAAATTTTGGGATCCCAAATTTTAATCCAAATTTAAGACCTTATATTATTACACTGCTTGCATATTCTAATAACCGATCGTGACAGTTGTCAATCTTAAAAGTTAATATTTTGAGAATTCAGAAAGTATTTAAAAGTTAATATTTAAAAATACGATATTTTAAAAGTTAATAGTTGTCAATCTTAAAAGTATTCAGAAAGTATTTAACAGTTGTCAATCTTTAAATAATAATTATTAATTTTAAAAACTTAAAAGTTAATATTTTGAGAATTCAGAAAGTATTTGATATTTCTAAACAATTAAATTAATTTAATATATTATACAAATGTTTATTGAACAGTATCCTTACAACACCGATTAATTAGCAAAACCCAAAAAAGATATTACGAGAGCAAATTACATATATAACATATATTATATTTATATATATCAACTTCGGACCAAAATATATATATATATATATATATATATATATATATATATATATATATATCAACTTTTTTCATATATGTACTCATTTCAAAAAACTTTGTTCCATATGTACATTAAATTTTAGACGACTAACTTCATACTTTATGTAAAAAATATCATTCATCAAGAAAATATTTAAATATCTTATAAAATTAACTTATAAAAATTAAAAAGTTGTTAGACTTAAGTGGTAAACAAATTTAGTACTTGTTTGAGAATGCTTGATTTTTTCCATTTCAGCTGTTTTTTGGCTAAAAAGCTATTTCATATATAATCTATCATGTTTGGCAATTAGCTTAAATTTATAAAAAAGCTTTTTTTGGGGGAAAAAAGTTGTTTTATGTCATCTAATTTGTTTTAGCTTAAGATTGTTATGATTTGATTATTTCTTATTCTCAAAACTCTTTTCCCTATTTATCCCTACAAAACTCACTTCCAAATAAATATTATTAAATTATACAAATAACTTCATACCCTTTTTCGTAATTTACTATTTAAAAAGCAATTTTTTTAGACCATCTAAACGAAAAAGATTATCTTGAAATCGCTTTTCAGCAAACAGATCCAAACAAAAATAGATTCTGATTATAATCGATTATCACAATAATCGATTATTCATAAATCGATTATCAACATAATCTTTTTTTTTTTTCAGCTTTTTCAAATACATCCTTAACGTAAACTTGACAATCGATGAAATTTTCTAATATTATAAAATAATCAACAGCTGTGGTAAATTATTAGTGTTCTGTCAGCAAATATAGGCACAAGATGTGGTAAATGAGCACAAGCTGCACCAACAACTGCAATACCTTGTTAAAGGCCCAGCTAACATCCATTCTAGTTGCCAACTGAATACTGATACCAAAAGAACAAGGAAAGATATAGGCAGGCTTGCAGCTCCATGATGTAACCTAGGGTGGACAGCTAAAGATGTGGTCGATTGTAACCGATAGATATTTTAATAAAATAAGCGTATGGTCCAGAGTATAATCAAGAAATGAGTTTATAGGTTATAAAATAAAATAAAATTACAACCTTGTCCCTATCTCTTCTCCATCCAAGCTCCTCCATGATTGTCGTCCCATCAACCTTCTATCACCACATATCCCTCTTCCACCCCACCCATCGTCGCCACCACATCCATAAACAGTAAGTTGTGAGCTTGGATATTATAACTTACTGGTGCGGTGATGCGTGAGGCGGATGGACGGAGATCAGATATGCGGTGGTTGTTGGACCTCAATGGTGGTCACACGGCGACGATTCTCTAGTACACGATGAGCTGGAAGAATTACCTAATTAAGGTTTCATACCTGTTACAAAAGGTAGGGGTAGGATGGGTATTGGAAATTAAAAAAAATAATAATAATAAAAAACTGGATGTTTCACCTAAACACCAGTGGTCCATCCATAGACCACATGTTTGGTGGTACATCAGAGAAGCCACTAGAAAACTATCACAATAATCTCAAATGATTTATTTGCGCGACTTGCAGGTGGAGCTTGATACCTGTCCTGATGAGTCCCACAAGCTTTTGCTTTCTGACAAAAATCCTATTTTAAAATTGAGACGACGGTCAACAAAATTTCTTTTTATATTGATTGACCTCATCCATAACCGGTCCAAGAATGAAGTTACTAAAGCACGATCGGTCTCACCCAAAATCTTACATATTTTGTAAATTAAATCTTGAATAAAAGAACTCATGAAAGGATTGGTTGAGCTGCTTGTGTTCAAACCCAGGCACTGGGTTTGACTCCCTCTGTCTGTCATTATATGTTTTATATATTAGGTTAAAGTAATAATTCGATCCCTATACGTGACACATATTCTTTATTTAGTCTTTATAAGTAACAAATTTGGAAATGAGTCCCTGTATGTGTAAACGTTAGCAAATTTGGTCCCTACATGTGCAAACGTTAGCAAATTCGTCTCCATCTTGCGCAAATTAGTCCTTATACGTGACACAAATTTTTGACTTGATCCCTAAACTTAAAAAAAATTAAATTGGTCCTTATATGTGCAATCGATAATAATTTTGTCCCTATCGTCTATGAAGGAGCTCGGACCCAACTAAAAATTCTTTTCGTATTGATTATTTTTCATATATTATATCAATCTATTTCTTTTATTGAGAATCAACTTGAATAATTTCAGAATATAAAACCATTTACGGACCAAATTATACAACTTTTACTCTTAATAGAAAAATGAGATTGATATAATATAGAAAATATTCAATTCGAAAAGAATCTTTAGTTGGGTCCAAACTCCAGGGTAAATGATAGTGACAAAATTATTATCGATTGCACATATAAGGATCGATTTAATTTTTTATTTCAGGTTTAGGGACCAAATCAAAAATTTGTGTCACGTATAAGGACGAATTTGCTGACGGCAGGGACGAATTTGCTAATATTTGTACATCTAGGGACCAAATTTGCTAACGTTTACACATGTAGGGACTTATTTTCAAAATTTTTACGTATAAGGACTAAATGAAGAATCCGTGTCACGTATAGGGACCAAAATATTACTTTAATCTATATATTATATGCTTTTAAACTCTTATTCAGAATTTTATATATTAGTTTACCTTTTAATTTATTTTATTTAAATAAAATTAAACTAAAAAATGAGAACAAAGTTAAAAATAATTAAAATGATATTAGTATACCCAAAAAAAAATTAAAATGATATCCCGTTGTTTAAGATTTAAAAAGTGATTTTTATGTTGTATAAAATTGATGTTTTTTTAAAATAAATTATTTAAATTAGAAGTTAATTTGTGTTTATTAATAGTTATAAAAATCACTTTTTATAAAAATCATTTATTTATGAAATGTTTTTATTGATTTTAAAAGGGTCTCATTTTAGATTTCGTTTTAGGTCTCAATAATATTGGGCCGACTCTTACTCCCCATCAATGGGAGCATCATTTCACATACATAAAGATTTAGTTTTTTATTATGAAACAATTGTTTTCAAATTTGAGATATGATTAAATAAAATCCTTCTTAAAGTCGTGGTTTCAATATTCCAATTCCTGACGTAAATATTTATTTCATATGGTTAATATATAGTTTTCCGTTTTGTGTATTAGGGGGAAAACATAAATTTCATATATAAGTATATAAGTCAGGATTAAATAAGTAATAAAATTGTAGCACCATCTCGATTAATCTATTCCTAACTTTCATTTCTACCATACATGTAGAATATTTCCTTCTTTCTCATTGTCTTTTTCTGGTTTGTTTAGTACCTAGTTATATCATAAAATTTTTATGAACTTATGTGCCCATAATGCATGCAACATGATCCCTAATTAATGTCTCTCAGAAAGAGAGTATGCAAACAAGAGAAGAAAAAACAATTTTTGCAAATTGATTCTAAAAGTATAAAATTCCCCCTTGATGTGATCACCGTTCACTGATAATCAGTACTTATGTCTTTAGCAAGAGGACAAAAGCAAAGTCACTTTTGCTTCATGAAGCATATCTTCAATTGGTTTTTACTTTTTAGCCTTCCTTATATAAAGATATGCGACAAGTAATTTCGTCTTGCAGCAATGTTTGACCAGTATAAAGTGAAGGAAAGACACAAAAACAATAACCCCGAATAGAAAGGGGAGAAAAGAAAAGTAAAATTTTTTTTTTGACAGGATAAAAAAAGTAGAAGTTGCTATCACCCTCAACTTGGCAAATTATACGTTACTAATCAATAATCAAAGGCAGCTGCAGATTTGGAGTTCTTTTTTTTGACTAATAACAACCAACAAATTAATTAAGAAAAGGCAAAACTTCCACCAGCTACTGTCTCTAACGAGAAAGGGAATTAGGTTCTCTTTCGTAAAAGCTAGCCCGGATAAATTAGTTTATAGCACATAAATTTATAATTGATAGTCGATAACGGATAAGTTAGTTTATTGGATTGAAAGTGTAAGATAAAATTAAGGTTTAATTATTCCGCAGGTCCCCGAACTATTTGAGAATTTTTAAATAGGTATCTGAACTAAAAAAATTTGTAATTGGGTCCCCAAACTTTGATATACTTTGTAATTGGGTCCCTGCAATTTAAACGTTTGTAATCAGGTCCTTGAACTTGTTAATAGTTTGTAATTAGATCCCAGTGACAAGAAACCTCAAAAGAGATTTATACAGTGCTCTAATTACAAGGTTCTTCTCCTATCCCAAGAACCTAATTACAAATTATTTACAAGTTCAGGGATCTAATTACAAACGTTTAAAGTGCAGGGACCCAATTACAAAGTATTTAAAAGTTCAGGGATCCAATTACAAATTTTTTTAGTTTAGGGACCTATTTAAAAATTCCCAAATAGTTCGGAGACCAACAAAGTAATTAAACCTAAATTAACGGTTGAAATAAATGATAATAAAAAATGACATAAAAGGACTTGTTCATATGTTTTTTGCGCGCGCGCGCGCGCGCGCACACACACACACACATATATATATATATATATAATTTATTTTAAAATAATTACTACTTTTAATACTTCAATTTATTTTAAATTATTTATCAATTATTTATATGCTATTTTAAATGTGAGACTTGAAATGAAAATATTAGGATTATAATATTGGTAGTCTTGGCTTGTTCTTTGAACCAAGAGAACGGCCCCTAGGACGGGGTGTGGTGTCTACTTTGATAACTCCCTCTTTGGGTTCGTAATTGTTTTTTTTATCCTCTTCATCTTCCCCTCTCCACCGCTATGGTTCCCGGTTGCATGTGTGTTGTGTGTTGTTCATGGAGAAACCCAGATCCGATTTTTTCATGGGGGTTGAGTTGCCTGAGTTGTCCACCACGCTGAGACCCTCTGTTCTCCTTCCTTCCTTTACCCAGTTATCACACTCTTATTGGGAATGGCGACTACGTGTTTGTGATTATGTCTTTGTGGCAATATTCTTTTCTTTTCTTTTTTTTTGGGTTTGGGGGTCATGTGACTTTCAACGTGTTCAAGTTTTTGGGTATCACAAAGTTTCTTTTTTTGGTCGAAGATGAGATTTTGTAATTGCGTGCTTCTCCATCTACACATTTAGTCATGGTAAATGAGCTCCAACAAGGGAAGGTAGATCGATGTTGGGGAAGACAAAATTCATGGACAAAACCTACAAAAACAACAAACACGATGGACAGATGTTGGGGAAGACAAGGTGCTAAGGTTTTTATTTTTTGAAGGCTAATAAGAGATTGTTTTTGGGTTTCTTGATTTGTTTGAGTTTCTGGGTTTAGAGGAAGAAATAGAAGATAAACAATGGAGAAAGAAAATGAAATTATACCAAAAGATGTCGTTTTGGACCATTTGGGCCACCATTTTGTGTTTTTTTAAAAGAAATTCCACGGTGAAAATTCACCAACTATACATATAGGCTATTTGACGGGACATTTTCGAACGTTAACAGACGTTCCTGGCCGGGAAGTAACGAAAGAACGAACATGTCTCAGGTTTGTAATTCTGGGGGACTATATGATTAATTTGTTTTCTTCAGGGACCAAAAGTGATCTTGTGTTTTTTGTGAGGGACCAGTTTGGACTTTTATGTCATTTTACACGTATTAGGTAGTTCATCAGCAAATTTTATCAACCATTTCTAATTCAATTAGCTAACTTATCCGGTTTTAGTTGTCACTTTTCAGCTCCCAACTTTCCATTAGTTTTCAGCTAGTTGTATGAAATAGATCTTTACACATAGCCCGTGGGAATTGTTATTTGAAAAGCAATAATTAGACAAAAAAAGACAAAACCTTACAGACTCGGGAAGTGTAAGGGAAAGGAGAGGGAACAAAATTTGGTCATATGACATCAAATAGATCCTTATAAAAGTTATGATTGCCCATAGATCACAAAACATATTTTTTTTTTGGTGAGGAAGGAAACAAACAAAACAAAAGAGGAGAGATTTACACAGGAACATGATGCCAAGCTCATCTCCTAGCAACAATGACCCCATATCCAGAGGGGCTTCATTCTACAGCTTCCACTCAGTACAGTTTCTAGCACCATATTGGGCCAGGAAATCCTGCTCCCCTTTTGATGGCACATCACAAAATATTTAATTTCAGACAACTGATTTACGATATAGGTGTAGAATTTGAAAACAGTTGGATGAAATTGCAGAAGACATATGCTGGATGTTGCTTCCTCTAAAATCAATTGTCGTTACTGGTTTGATTAATCGTCTATGAATACAATGGGAAGTTTTCCTCCATGAGCTAATGAAATGTGTCCGCGTATCCCAAAACTGATTCTCAAACCTTACATAACTAAGAAACTGATTAGGCCTCTGCGTGCATGAGAGCATCGGTTTCTCAGACTCGGTATTCAGTTTAGACACTACGTAGGTCACCATAACTTACAAAAAACGGGGGTAAAAAACACTAAAAGCACAAGTTGCACAACCACTGAACCACTTCACTAAATTTTGCTTTTCTAATTTTTTGAAATAGGCCTCAGAGGCCCCACCGCAGTAGTGGATGGCCACTATGAGGTCCGGGATGGGAAAGTGTCATGTGGGGAAGGCAAGTCGAAAGCATATGTTCAAACTTCAAACCAACGGGACCATACTAGTAAAATATATGTATCGATGTGTAGTTCCAATTTTTCAGGGACAGTAATTCAATATCTCCTAAAGCGACCAAGCATTCTAGAAATATATCAATAAATCAAAACTAACATAATTTAATGCATTGACGGGCCAGAAACTACAAAACATCGTATGCCATGGTCTTATTTTTACCGGTCTCCATGGAATGTTTTTAACTCATTAGAAATTTAGAAAATTTACGGTCTTGATGGAATGTTTTTAATTACAGAAATTTAGAAAATATTCAGTTCAATTTGGTACAAATAATATTCATACCAATACCTAATGCGAGATGTTAGTTGATGTTGTCCAACTGAAAAAATCCAGGAAAGTAAATAGTCTCTAGAGTATTATTGCGCTGATTTCCATTTACTTGCTAAGGTTTGATCATGAAACCGTTTGACCGAAGAAAAAATCTCGTGCTTCAAAAGTGCCTAAAAGGCGTTTCTTCCATTTGCGTAGAATAAATCTCATATGCTGTACCCTGTAATACTGAGCAGCGTACACACGTTAAAGGTTAATTGAGTGGCAAGTTGTCAACCTGTCAGGATCGGGTAGTGCCAAAGCATTATCTAAATGAAGGTTGCTAACCAAAAGTTTTCTGCTGTTGCCTTCAAATAACATCCATCTAGAAACAAAGGAAAAAAAAGAACTAAAAGATACTATCCGATACTACAGCTAAACTAGCCTAACTATGGATAATAATGCTCGCAACGATGAGGGAATCAACAAAAACGATGACAAGATACCTAACACGCGGCTTAGATTCATTCACTTGGGGGCTCAGGCCAGAGAAAGGAATATCCAAATGCTGCAAGGAAGAGTACTCTGATAGGCAGAAGGGAAGCACGCAGCTTAGCAATTAACAGTGAGAATAAATATCCACTTCTAGCATCTCCTACGCTTCTTTCCACTCTTGGCCTCACTTCCTCGTGCCTTTGATGAACTCGGCGTCTTGCCCTTTGTATCTTCTACCTCTCCTGCTGAAGCATCTGAGTTCTCATTCTCTGAATCTTTTCTCTTCAATAAACCAGATTTCACCTTGCCACTACTACTGACATTAGACTTTCCACCACCTTTGGGGGGTCTTCCCTTGGAAGCAACAGTTTTCGGAGTTTCTTGCTTGGATTTCCCACTCTTTGGGGTTTCTTGCTTGGATTTTCCACTCTTTGGGGTTTCTTGCTTAGACTTAGCAGAGGGTTTTTCTGTGCTAATGTCATCATCCTTTGATTTGCTTGTCTTGGAAGTATCAGTGTTCGATTTGCCAGTCATTTTTTGTGCAGCAGCAGTAGATTTACCGCTACCACTTCTAGGGGTGTTATCCTTAGATTTTCTGCTAACTTCATCCTCAGATTTGCTAGTAGTCTTGGAATCTTTAAATTTGCTGCCATCTTTGGACTTACTGCTGGACTTTGTGGACACACCCTTTGATCTACTGGATGCTGCTTCTCCAGCACTAGAAATTGAAGTTGAAAATTTAGATATCATACATAGGTAGCACAGAAATTGATTATTAATATTCACAAACCTTTTGGACGAAGCATCCATCTTCCCTTGCTTGGTTGAATCACCACTTGTTTTCCCTTTCTTCTTTGGGGACCTGAATATGATCATAGAATAATGCAATGTAAATAAGGCCAAATAAAGAAACAGCAAGAAAGCACACCATGTTTGCCACAGCTTCCAAGAGAATCACCAAATACAGCAATGAAATAAAGACATCCAATCGAATCCTTTTTGACAAAGGGGGAACATGAAACAATGTACTAACACATTCTTCACAATTGATAAAAATCAATTTCCATTTTCCAACTCAGCACAAAGCCCAATCACTTCATGAGATGCAAAGATACAGGTTGCCGTGCACTACAATTTGGCATTTTCCATCCAGATACCAGTGGACAGAACAATAAGATGAATAGATCAGATTGTCAAAAATGTTTCCTTCTTATTAGAAGACATTAAGTTATTAAGAGTTTCTTAAATTTCTAAAATACTTTCTGAGCATGCAACACAATCTATCAACATATTTACCTCAAAATAAACAATAACCCCTACATGCTCGGGTTTTCCAATAGCCTTAATAATTAAGGCACTCAGAGACACAATTGGAATGGCTATAACATCAAAATATACAGCATGCCAAGAACTACCCTGGACCGACAAAATAAACCAAATTCAGAAATTTCATTGAGGACCATGCCATAGGACAAATCATATCAAAAAAATTATTTTTCAATTCAAGGCACATGCAAATTATCATTCAGAAAATAAACATATTTGCATATTGATAGTAACTGGATTAACAATAATAAAAACAGAAGGACAACAACAAGGAGCAAGCTCCAAGTACAGTGTATAAACTGAAATGCAGAAAGGAGTAAGAAAATATGATGGAAAGAGTGCTATCTCTGTCCTATGGCCAAGCCATCCCAAAACTACCCAAATAATTGCCTCCTCCAGCCTCTGTGCACCACACCTTTTATCCCCCACTTAATCCTAACCGAATTCCCCTTCTCACCCTTTCCCAATGCTACATAAGCAATTAGTTATGATGCCAGTCATTCTTTGAATATTCCCCATCCTGCCCTTACTATATTCCTTGAATATCCTTCCTGAGTCCATCTCATTATCAGAAGTCTATCACATATATAGTAGGTTGAGATTTTGGGGTCGTACATATCATGGTAGCATTCTTTCAAACGATGTAGCCACCAAGTCAGTAACAAGCACAATTAACAGCCCCAACAAACCAACAATGCCAAGAACACATGTAGATACACCTTCAACAAGTAGGCAACATAACACAATATATGTACCATAAAAACACACATGCAAATAATACAGGATAATTTTTCTAACAATATATCCAAAAGATGTATTACTAATAAATGACATAAACAATATGGAGCACATACATATCAGCGGAAGCATCAAGACTTGCCCGATCACTTCTTTCTTCCTGTCAACAGAAAAGAAAATTGCTATTAATTTAGATGCAAAAAAGATTTAAATGTTAAAAAGGAACAAGGCAGAGACCAACCCTGTCTGAATCAGAGTCATCAGCTTTATCGATCTTCCATTTTTCCTTTCTAAGATGTAATATTTCTACCTCACCATCATCATAATTAACCTAAAATAGATAATAGGTGTCAGAAGATAATAAATACACTACTAGTAAGTAATATTTTTTGGCCATTTAAAACTACACCTTTTAGACAGAAATTAAAAGCCATCTTGAGTTTACAATAAACAGTTAATTATGCTATACGGCAGAACAAAATACTCAAAAAAATTCTACTGTGAGGGGGAGCGTAAAGAGATGTGACTTTATAACAGCGAAATTACCTGGTGCTTCTTTATGGCAGGATCAAAAGAATGAATAACACCTTTGTAAAACCTGTAAAACATTAAGTATGTTCAACGAAAATAGAAAGCACATATGTCTATTCCACCAAATTGAAAAGGCAAACTAAGAGCATAGATAGAGTACAATATGATTGAACTCAAAAGCCCACAAAGGAGGATATTCCCGGGTTTAATTCAAATATATATATATATATATATATATATATATATATATATATATATATATATATATATATATATTCTCTCTCACCATTTCACTCCAAAGCTTTCTTGAAGTAAGCTACAGTTTATTAAAATTAATCAGGCATAACTAAAATATGGCATAGCTTAATATACAAACTGATGAAAGAAAACAAACAAAATAAGGCAAGAAGGTTGAGCTTAAACCACCAAGACCATGATAACTTGACCAAAAAGGTTTACACAATGATACATTTAACAATTGTAATGGACACATTGGAAATATGATGAAATCAAGGAAATAATTGGCACACAAAGCAACATTATTCCAGATTAAGAGGTCAAAAAACAGGCGATTCATACACTAAACAGCTCATGCAGCCATGTATGCAAAAACTAGAGATTACAATTTATAAGTAAATGGGAAACAACATATAGCACTCCCTGGACCCTTGTCAACCAAAAATTTCCGGTGCCAGAATGTCATAAAGGAAGAAATGCTAAGTACTTACTCACGATCCTCTGGCCACCAAACTTTAATCCGTAAACCAACAAGGTTTTCACCATATTCCTTGGTCTCAGACTCCTGATACAGCAGCCATATAATTAGCAATCAAAGTGTGAAGAAAATGAGAATTCTATAATTAGCAAGACATAGCCAGAATTCCATGTGATTTGAAAGTATTAACATATAACATAAAGAAAGAAGCCAGCCCATTTAAGACTTGCATAACCATTTCCTAATTCCTTCCCAACACTATAAAGGGAGTCATAGCCTAGAAGACAATATGGAAAAATAGGAAATAGAACATCTATTAGTAATATTTCACCAAATCAGTTGTGCATTTAAAAAGAAATCCAACAGATTTGAACCTACTATAAATGTCCAGCACAGAAACCATATAGCTACAGAAAGGGTTTTCCTGAAGGAAAATGTCCTGATGAATAATACATCATGAAGTTTTCATTTTACGGTTTAAATTTGAAGGAAATACATACATTTTCTTTTCCTGAAGAGCGTTTCCTCTTCACATTTGTCTTGGGAGTCTGCACTGAATTTTCCTCTTTATTCGATTTTATACCAGACCTTGGAGAAGACACCATTTCCTACACAATTAACAATAATTCCATTAATCATTTTATTTTTAAAAAAGAATAAAGCAAAACAAAGGTTGCAACAAAATTAAAAAATAACATCAAAGCAACATGCTCTACAGAAAGCACACAAAAGTACCTCATCCACATCTTTAGCAGAAGATTTTGCTGCACCTGTTTCAGAGTTAGCTTTTCCCCGCCCCCACCTTTTCTTCTCCTCCAGCTGCCTTGAGGAGGATCCACCACCACCCTTGTTGCTTTCATCTACTTTCTTAGCTAAGTGCTTTTTAGCATCCACTTCACTTGTAGAACCACTTTCTGTTTTTACTGAATCTGCCACAGTAGTTTTTCTCACATCAGACTTTCGACCAAGTGCCTTTTTCACAGACTTTTTGGCAAGTTTGGCTTCTGAATCACTTGTTCCATCAGAAACCTTCTTTGAAACATCCTCTGCAGTCACTTCTTTTGCAGATCCATCGTTTGTTTTTGCGCATCCAAGTTTCTTGGAACCATTTTCATCATTGAGGCTCTCACCTGGTGAAGGAGAACCAAGAGCTTCAGCTTCACCATGGCCTGCTTTTGGTGAAGAAATCTTAGCATCAATTTCTTTGTCATCTTCTGAAGGTCCCGCTGCTTCAACAGAATGGTCATCATGAAGTGAACTGGGAACTTCCTTGGTGTGACTTTCAGAGTCAAGCATTTTCTCAGCTTCCTTCTCAATAGCAACAGTTTGACCCTCAAAAGGTTCAGCCAATTTAGTTGAAGAGCTAGATATCCTTCCTCGCCTCTTGGTGGGTTGTTTTGGTTTCCGTTCCTTATTGTCAACTTTTTCAGTGTCCAAATCATTGGGCTTCTCATGACCAGATATATTCATGCCTTTGGACTGATCAGAACAATCGGCGTCCTCTTGCTTCTTAAGGGACTTGGAATCTGCTAAAGCAAAATCTTCTCCAACCTGGGTAATGACTGCCTTGGGAGGTAGGTCCCGAACTGGATTATCTTGTTGAGAAGGCACAGCTTCCCCTTCATCCTCTTTAACCATCTAATCAATCAGAAAACATGTTGTGCTGTTCAATTTTGGAAGATAAAATACAGAACCAGAACAGACGAATAAAAAACAAAAGAACGGGGGGGGGGGGGGGGGGGACATACTTGCGTTGATTCCTCCGGTGACTGACTTGCTAACTTGCTCTGATCTTCCTGAAAAAGTCAATGACCAAGAGAAACTTTATGATAAATTTCTCATCGTGAAAAATTTCAAAGCCAATATCAATTAATAAAATACCAATAGAAAACTTACCACATGCTCACTGGTAACACATGCGCTATCAGATGCATTTTGGCATATTGAGGCAAGTACCTTACTATAATCATCCACAGATATACCCAAGCTTTTCACTGCTTGCAATAAGTAGGGTTTAAGCTTGGTTGCACAACTTTCAAGGACCCTCTCCCCCAATTTTTGAGCAATTGGAAAAACTTCCTGGATCATGATGATGATCATGACAGTGATAAAAATATGAACAATGAAAACAAAGTTCAAGTTCAAGTTCAAAATCACAATAAACTAAAAAGAATGATATTAAATCTGTTAAATTCCAACCTTATTGTCTTTCTTAACACTGTCCAGGAGTGGAGAGAGTAATTCCAGGGATATATCTTCGCTTTCCTCTAGAACGAGGGTCATAATTGTTTCCATGGATGAAAAAACATTCTCTGGATGATGTTCCCTGGAAGTTTCAAATAGAGCTGGTTAGAAACACTCCCCCACATCAGGTATCTTCAACTATCTAAAGAAATGCTTTTGTATGTATGTAACAAAAATATGGAAGAAAGTAATCACATAAGTCACTACATGTTTACAAGGTATTAAGCAGCAAAACACAACAAGGAGACTGTATTGTGAAAGCTCAGATCATGTTTGAATGAAAAACATAAAATGACAAAGTATCCAAAGCCGTAATGATGCTGGACTTGTACACAGCAGCTCCTACAGCCTTACCTTATTTCCTTCAAGAAATGCTGAAACATCTTCAAAATTAAGGCATCACATTCAAGGTCCAGCATTACCACACACGATCTGACTTTCGCAACAGTTTCAAGAATTGAGGTCCGCTTTGCATATGACCGACTTGACTTATCATATAGATTTTCAAATGAAGATACGATTAATTGAAAGACCTCCTGCACAAAAATAATATCAGTAAAATTTAACTGATGTAATTTGTAAAGAACATGACAAAATTAAGGTCCATTGAATTTGTAGTAAAAAAAATTGTGTACACCTTCATTTGGTCATCATCATAAGGAGCATCAGGTGCAGTGATTCTTGTTATTTCACTGATGCAAGAGGCGACTGCAACTTTGACATCAGCGTCTGAATGTCTTAAAAGTTTATCAGCAATTAATGCTTTCAATGATGGAGAGAGCGCATTTTGCATAGAATTGGTAGGTGACTGTTCAACCCTTGATAGGCAACTCTCAACTCGCTGCAGTGTAGAGGGACAACGGAGTATGTAAGACCATGAAAACGAGTTCAATATTATCAACCATAAAGCTAGGAGTATGTTTCGAGACTTGCATATCTTTTATCAGAGAGAAACTGTTCAGTAAAAATTTGTAGATGATAAAACTATAAACTAAACCTTTCTTACAGTTACCCAAATTCAGAGACAATATTAATAAATAACAATTTTCCATCATCTGAGAAGCTAAAAAGAGTGCTAAGGCAACAAAGAAAGCTAAACAATAAAAAAGGGTGGCCCAGTGCACGAGACTCCAGCCTGGCGGGGTCTGCGAAGTGAGAAGGGTAGATATACCATAGTTATCAATCCCGGATAGCGGAGCGCAGCGGCCGACCCCCAAAACTGCTATAGCGGGATAGCGGGAGCGGTATGGCCGCTATTTGAAAGTATAGACATATAAGATAAAAAATTAAATATATACATATGTAATTGCTAAAACATAACAATTTTCAATAATGCAAACAAACTCATAATATATAATCATAATTCATAAGTTATAACCTGTCTAATGCTGCAAACAAAATCAAGGAACTATCAAATATTCAAAATAGACTAATGCAGCAATCAAAAGTAGAGATAATGGCCCTTGCTTTGCTGCCAACAAAATCAAAGTGACTTAATGCTAATACCAGACCACAGACAGAGACTGAAGTTGAAACTTGTGGTTGAGTGGATGAAGCAGCCATGACTAAGATGAAAAACAGAGCAGAGATGAAGAAGAGAACGAACAAAACAGAGACTGAAACAAAAGAAAGAAGAAAAGAAGAGAAGAAAAGAGACGAAGGAGAGAAGAAAAGAAGAAGAAAAAGCATAAGAAATGAAGCAACTAACCTGTGCTGAAGAAAGATGGTGGCCGGAACTATTGGGGTGGCTGGGAAAAGCAAGGACCGGCGAGTTGAAGAGCAGAGTATGACGCCGAGAAGAGAGCAGTGAGCAAAGAGTGAAAGCGGTGGAGTTTGAGCAGCAAAATACGAAGAGATTGAAAGCGGTGGAGTTAAATATTAAGCTAGACCCAAAAATACCAAAACACCCCCATTTTTTAATGATGTACGCACAATATGGGAGGGTAAATTTGGGTTTTACCCCTGTAAACAATTAGCGGCCGCTTTTCGCCGCTTTTCTGGTCTATTTCGCGGACGCTATCGCCGCTACCAGAAAGTGAGACGCGATGCAGGAGCAGTAGCGCCGAGGGTCTGCTCCGCTCCGCTCCTCCGCTATAGCGGCGCTATTGACTACCCAGAGATATACGTAGCCTTACCCACACAAGCAGAAAGGCGGTTTCCATGATTTGAACCCGTGACCTCTAGGTCACATGGCAATAGCCATGGTTGTTAGAATCGCGAGTTGACTTGTTGACTCGGACGAGTCCACGAGTCTGGGTGTGGAAATCGGGTGAACTCGGAGGTAGACTCGCCGGAGGGGTAGACTCGGCCGTGACTCGCTCGGACACGGCTAGACTCGGTAGACTCGCGAGTCCGAGTCCGAGTCGGCGAGTCTGGTTCGTCAGCTCTGATGCCTGAAACGCTGCGTTTTTTGGTCCAAAATTTGGATCCCTTTTCTTCTTCTTTCTTCTTTGAGAGACCGATTTGCTTCTTCCCATCGTTTTCTTCTTCCTCTTCGCGAAAACACAACACCTCCAACCCTAACAACGTTCTTCCTCCCTTTGGCCGCGCCGGACTCGGCCGCGCCGTGCCTGCCTTCGGTCGCTCGCGCCTCCCTTCCCTGCACGCAAGTTCTCCTCCTCCTCCCTTCTCCTCTCTGGTTCGCAAGTTCTCCTCTCTGCCTTAGGTCGCGCGACGCGCCTCCCTTCTCCTCCCTGCACGCAAGTTTTTCACTTGCTCTCTTAAATCACTTCACTTGCTCTCTATTTCTTACAATGTCTTGCTCTCTATAAAAATCACTTCAGTTGGAGGATTAGATTTAGACATGTGAAGAAATTGATTATGTACTTGACTTATGTTTGTATTCCTAATTTACTACTATTTGGATTTGGATTATGAGTATGTATGACTACTTAAGTTTTAATGATTATGAATTTATGATAATGTTAATTGGCTTTACTACTATTTTGTTACTTTTGTGTTATGTATATATGTCATTTATAGGTATTTTTTATCGTAGGTAGACTCTTACGAGTCTACGAATCGAGTCTACGTGTCGAGTCTACCCCCCCTCCACGAGTCAACCTAGACTCGCGAGTCTAACAACCTTGGCAGCAGCCTTACAGTTGTACCAAGGCTCACCCTCTAAAGAAAGTTGAACAATGATTAAAAAAAAGGTTAAGCAATTTTTTTCTTTCACACATCTTAGTGATACACACGGCTGATTTATGGTATTTGTTAAATTACCCAAAGAATCAATAATACAATACCAACAAAGTATATAAAGACATATGACAAAAATCCCAAATCCAACACCTACGGCTTATGTAAGATTGGCTACAGTATACTGTATATGGTATCCGGTAGATAAAAATGAATACATAAAGACAGATTCGGCTAGAGGAACACAACCAAATAAGTAAACATAAAGTTTCTAATTTCTCCGAAAATAATACATTGCTCGCAAAAATTTCAACTGAAAAAGAAGTAACACAATGCTTATTGATATCTATGAACACCCTACTTACCAGAGGGAACAATAGTCCATTTAAGCAAAATAAGGGTGTATTTGGTTTGCTTCCTGATTTTTGTTTTTATTCATAATTACAAAAAAATATCACCTTATTTTCATTCTGTTTCCTGTTTTCAAAGATTGGTACAGGAAATAATGAAAACAAAAAAGATGGGACTTTTGCAATTATTAACGAAAGCATAAAATAGGAAACAAACCCAACGTACCCTAAAACTTTTCCTTTAATAAGTTTCCATCCTTTTTAAATTATATTTTCCAAAATCAAATAGCGTTGAGTCAATGAACAATAAAAAATGTTGCAACAATAATCTAAATTTTAATTTGTAAATTCAAAGGATATTAACAATAACACAAAGAAAATATAATTAATCTAGTGATGAACATGATTGTATGACATGTTCTCCATGTGACTCAAAAAAATTTCTACTATCAGGAAATTTATATATTAATGTTTAGTTCAAAGCATAACAATTTACAAGGAGACTGGAACTCTGGAAGGGTCTTTAAAGATGATTTTTTTTTCATTTTTTCTTATATTAGTTCCTCCTAGGAGAATTCCTTATTCTACACTTTTCTGTGTTCTTTCCACCACCAAACAAGAAAAAAACTAGTTCGGCATAATTGATTTACAACAAATGCAGTTGTATCTTAGATGCCACTGCCCAGCTGTTACGAGACAGATAATCCACTAACATAGAGTTTTGCCTTATCTTTAAACATAACTAATATGGAAATCGATCCAAATTATCCCATCAACCAAGAAATAAATGTTCCAAATTAGGGCTAAACTATACAGTTTCAAGATGGTCCCTTTCCATATCAAGTTTTCAATGCTTTAAAACCAGGATTTGTAGCAAGAAAAGGAACACACAAAGGTAATTAATCAGCCCAAAAACTTAATTTCATTAGCTTACATCTGGAAATAAAAAACAAAAGCATGCCAGTGATACTATTTTTTCCCCTTACCATTGCAAATATCTAAACTCGCAATTAAAGTATTATAAATCACATTAACATCACTGATATTATGACAATCACAATTTCCAAAATCAAGGAAGTGCACGTCGTTCTTCTACGATCATTGCTCATACCAACATGCCTTTTCCAAATAGGTTACTGAAAAATAAAATGTTTACCTCTTCCTCCAACTATATACTTCCCAAACTATCTACCAGTTGACCCAATCCTAAATGCAATAAGAGTTGTGCTATTTAGTTCGAAAACCAAATGCACAATTCTCTGACGAAAAGACTTTAACCAATTAAAATAGGCGTGAAACGAAAATCACGGTATTGATAAACAAGATAAAAAGGCAAGTATAGTAAATAATAATGTTTTCGTGCAATTGTACGAATCCCAATTTTGTACTACATAACATTTCCAATGCCATAATGGGTCTTCTCAACTTAATGTCATTTCCTCAGTATATCGATCATTAATTCCGACAATCACAAAAACTGAACATGATCAAGATTGGCACCCAATTCAATTTTCTCCTTTTACATAACTTGTTTCAGACCATAGTTACCAGGTTAGCGATACTCTCTTGTAGAAGACATCCACAATATCAGTAGTCAGTACACACCTTATCAATATTAGAAGACTTTTTACAGTGTGAAGTACCATTAATCAGTATGCGGTACGGGCTAACTGGTATGTGGTTCGTATGATTACCGAGAGAATCTGGTAACTATGCTCAGACATCCCTTAGCAAACAAACAAGAATAATGATGTTGATTATAACTCATCCTACCACCCTGCATATTGATACTATGAAAACTATTACCAATTAGAAATTTAGAACCCCGTTCAATTTTAGCCATGCAGTGGAAAAAAATAGCATATATGAATCTATTATCTAATGATTTTTATTATAACTTAATATCTATGCAGTATGCAGTAAATCCCTGATAGCAGAGCGAAGCGGCTGAACCCCAAAACGCTATAGCGGGATGGCCGCTACACCGATGTTTAGGGAAACAATACAAGAAGTTTATACCATACATGTATAAATGCTTAAAAATAGGAAAATACACAAAATTAAATACATATTCATAATTCAGAGCAATGCTAAGGACACACTCTCTGACACACTCCTTTAAACACACACTCATATATTAAGCCATGTCACCCATTTCATTTAATCAGTTACTTGATAACCGGCACTTCCAGTTGAGAGAACTTAATACATTTTTATTTATTTTTAATTATTATTGTTGGGGTTCAAACAAAACATCAACCTCTGCAACCCAAACGTGTGTGCCTCCGTTGCAAGCTTCTCCCCTGGTTGCTACCCATTGAAAGACGATTATTGCAGAGAGTCAAATAGAGTGATACACATCCACTGAAAAAAGTTAAACACTGCCATATGATTAAAAACTAAAACTGTTTCAAATTTCTATTTCTTCATGCTTCAATTTTTTCTATTAAAAAGTAAACACTGCCATACATCAGAGTTCTATAGTAAGTAATTCATGCTTCAATTTCTATTTCTTCAATTTTCAAGTCACTTGTTTGGATTACCAAAGGTAGTGAATTCTTCATGCTTCAATTTCTAAAGGTGCCTCATTGTGCTTTCCCTTAAAATCCATTGCCACAAAAAAATGCCAAATCAAAACCCCACTTTCCTTTTCTTGTTACTCTTGCATGTTCTACTTAATGCAGCTCCCATGAGTTGCAAATCCTTCATCGAGCCATGCTCCAACAACGACTCATGCAAAGCTCTTCTTGGCTCCAACAACTGACTTCAAGGTCTCTGAGGTGGCTTCCCTCTTCCAAATAGACCCCATTGGTCTTCTAATAGCCAATGCCATTGACATTTCTTAAACACCATTCTCCCTTATCACCTCTTCCTCAAAGTCCCCATCACCTGCTCATGTGCTGATGGTATTTGAAAATCAGTGTCCACCCATTACAAGACATGCCCCTCTGATACTCTCTTCCATTGTTGATTCCATATATGGGGGTCTGGTATTTGTTGACCATCACCTGTTCCGATTGATACGTTGGCTGCAATAGCTGCTAATATTTCACCAATCGAGAGGCTCTTCTCCTATGTCCCTACCGCCAAGCTACCCCGTCGTGCTCCACGCCACCACACTTGGCTGTTGGCTCCTCTGGCCGGTTCTTGTTCTGGCCGCCATCAGAGACTATGTCGGCATTTCCTACTAGAGATGGAGGGTTTAGTTCATTCGAACCCCAACAATAATAATTAAAAAATAAATAAAAAATGTGTTAAGTTCTCTCAACTGGGAGTGCCGGTTACCAAGTAACTGATTAAACGAAATGGGTGACGTGGCTTAATATATGAGAGTGTGTTTAAAGGAGTGTGTCAGAGGGTGTGTCCCTAGCATTGCTCCATAATTCAAAATCAAAATTCATTGTTAATAAGATTCAAATCCAATATAAATCAAATAAGTTTAAGCCTCTACGGCTTAAAATAACTAATCTAAGCATTTAAAATAAATATAAGTGAGGGAATCGAAGAAAAAGGCAGCAACAAAGTGGAATGGCAGCAGTTGACAAAGAAGAAGAAGAAGAAGAAGAAATAACAGTTGATCTAATCTGAGTGATGTAAAATAAATCAGTTGCAGAAGAAGAAGCAAAGGCAGCAGTGGCAGCTGTCGGAGAAGAGGGAGTCGCCAGAGAAGGGCAGTGCCTCACACAGCAGCGCCGCTCCACTCCGCTATTGACTACTGAGTTAATACATATCTTAAAATTTGGACTTTAGGTCCAACTCAACCCCGAAAGTTAACTCAAGAGGTGCGGATTGTTCAAACCTTATAAGGACTACAATGGTCATATCTCTAGTCGATGTGGGATCTCAACACACCCCATCACGCCCAGGAATGGACATTTGGAGTGTGGACAAATGGCCCAATAACGGATCTAGGCTAGACTCTGATACCATCTTAGAATTTGGGTTTGATGCCTAATTCAACCACAAAAGCTAGTTCAAAAGGTGAGGTTTGCCCAAACCTTATAAGGACTACATAGGTCATATATCTAATCGACCTGGGACCTCAACAATATATGCTATAACAGTTCTCCCACTATAGCCAGAGCAATTTAGGTAAATAAAAGAAGTAACAATTTGGTATAAAAACATCCAAGTACTTGTATTTTCTACCAAATCCTCACAAAAACATCACAGGCTAACAATTCCATTTGTGAGTTTGTGATTTCTGGACTCCACTCAACGGATTGATATATCATGGATTCAATTACATGCAGCAACACACAAAATGAAATGGCTCGCAACTTAAATTGGAATTACAAAGCCACGGAACTGGAAAATAACGAGCAAAATATGAACAAAGGTTAAAATAATCATTCGATGGAAAAAGGGAAAGAGGGTGCTTACATCTAGAAGAGAGAGGAGCTCCTCCACCGAGGAGGGAGGATCTGTGAGCTTGTTGCCAGCTTCGAGAAGCTGCTCTTCAAGCTCTTTATCGGAAGACGCCATTGGCGGTGCCGTATCTGAGACTCTTCCTCTAGATCTTCCACAACCGAACACCACTCCCCTCGGCTTCACTCCATTCAAGCCTTATAACCGCTCCAACCGAAGCCGATTTTAGACTAAACGGTGATTTTATGAAGAAACAAAAATGGTTAGGGTTTTCTTTTTCTTGATTTTCTTTCGTTCTGTTCCGGCGACAGATAAAAACAGAAAGACCGATAAACAGAGAAAAAGATAGAGAAGAGAAGCTGAAGTAAGATCTTCGGATAATTTTTGAGGCGAAAATTTCTTGATCGATCCTGTTCTACTATAATACTTGCACGATAGAATAAGTAGATATAGATAATAGATATTAGATTTAGAACAACTAGAACAACTAGAACAATTTCATCAAAAAGAAAAAAGAAAGATATACACGCGTCAATACAAAAAATATATTTATATTTTAAAAGATGGGAATAATTTTGTCAAAAAAAAAAAAAGATGAGAATAATAAATTTTACCCATTAAATGTTATTTCAATGATAAATGATAAATATTAAAAAATAAAGAAGTATAATTATTATGCTTTCGTACTATAAAATATTTTATATTATCAATCAATTATAAATTATGATATGAAAGATTTTTAAGATAATTAAAATAAGAATCAATATCAATATTTTACTAATATAATAGTTTATGATTGACTGACAGTATAAAAAATTTTACAATGATATTGCATATCAATTAAATTCAAAAAAAGTTTAATTAATATACATTGTTAGTATAAAATTTATTATACTTTCAACCAATTATAAATTATAATATATGTGTCTCTTACATAAAAGGATTTTATTTATTTTTTCATTAATAATGTATAATAATTAATATAAAGATAATTATATTAGAATATACGTAACTCTTTTTTTTTTTAATGAATATACATAACTCTTTTAAGTAGTTATGTAACCATTAAATATTTTTAATATTAATCATATGTATATATATATATATATATAGTTAAAATTATCATTTAAAAAAAAGATTTTCTCCGTTTGTAGTTTGTTTTTTGTTTTCTACCATAAAGAAAATCTTTATGTCTGTATGGTATTGAAATTTAATTTGGGCGCTTTGAAGGAGAATCCAGCTCAGCTCGGTCGGATTTCGCGGGTTCGTGAATTTGAGTTGAATTTGGGAATGGATTATGGAATCTGCCTTTCGGATTTCCATCCCCTTCGGGCCCACGTAGCTTTCTCCTGACCGTGGATCTTGTTTCTTACTTGTTTTTTTCATTTTACCTCTTTACCTCTTACATGGAAGGGTTTTATTTTATTGACAAAAATTTTAAATTTCAAATCATTTTATTTTTGGAATGGGAGTGAATGACTTGACAATATGGGATGGGACAGATTGGATGAAAATCATCCAGTTTCTGAGTACGATGGTAACGGTGCAACGCTTCTCTTATTAGTTATAATATATATATTAGTCCAAAACCATGTATCAGGGGATAATAAATCAAATTAGTACTTTTGCCCATGAACCAAGTTGAGCCCACTTCCACTTTTCTTAAAACATTTTAGCAAAAAGTAAAAAATCAGAAAAAGGAGAGTGGATCCAAGAAAACAAATCATAGTTATAATTCATGTTTGGTTTGTTTATTTTAAAATATATATAATTGTTTCTACCAAAAAAATATATAATAGTTTGTTTTCATAAAACTTTTTATAAGAACTTATTAATTGTAAACTATTTAATAAAAGAATAAACTAACTTGAACACACTGTAACACGGACGAGAGAACTCCTTTAGAAGGTTGTATCGGATTAAATCGAAAAACGTATTTAAAAAGGAAAATATTTTTTTATAAAAACACTGTCGAAAGAAAAGACTTTGTACAAAAAAAATAGTTTATACAAAAATACATCTTATGAAAAATATTAATAGTGTAATCAAATTATTTGTGTAATTATTCAATTTTAATTTTCTAGAATCAAGTTGAAAAATAATAATATAATTAAAAATTTGAGAACATTACTCAACAAGAATATATAGCATAATAGCAAAATACATACTATGTCAAGTCTTTTTGAATCTTAATTTCCTTTTTCTTATAAATATAGGTCAAATAGTATTGGATGGGAAAAGATCCTCTTTCTATAATTTTGGAAAAATAAATGATACTCTCCATTATATGTATATTATTTTCATTTCATTTATTTCTCTAAAATTGTAATAATGAACATTTTCATTTCTTATCAAAAATAAAGAGAATCTTTATCATATAGGACAGCTCGACTAGACACATGACTATATGAGTTGATGAGAAAACTCATGTTATAACTAAGGATATATAAGATCGACTCAAAGATCAAGTCGCGAGTTTTTTGGTGGGTCGGTTTGATCCTTACAATTATGGAGCAAATGGGCGTTCAATGTAAAATTGCTCCTATCCTTTATGGTTTTTTATTTTATATTTCTTTTCTTTTTTTTTTGTAAACTTATATAATATTTCTTTAATAAAATAGTTGAGGCAGACATTTGCCAATCTGATAGGTGAACATGAACCGCTCTGATATCCTAACTCCCTTCAAATCAAGAGCAAAATAGGATGACCTTTCCTCCCACGTAATTTACTAAGGGACAAGCACATGATCTCCTCCATGTATGAGATACGACTCATTTCTATTGTGTCACCATATACAAATATGATGCATTGCTAGTTTGCTATCTAGAGAGTTCACATTTTCTTCTCTTACTATCTTCTCTATGTATGAGATACATGCTATTTACTTTGATATCTCCAGTATTGTTTGAATTTAGTACCGTGGTCAAATGTATATTCTTAATACTTTCTTATGTTATTTGATTAACGTATCAAGGGCTTTTTGATCAAATTAGTATTATTTTAGAAACTATTTATCAAAATGGGATTATATTGTAACAATTTATCAAAATAGGGTTGTTTTAGACAGCGTGAATTTTTTTATTATTTTTTTGCTGACGTGAAAGACGCCACTTGGACTGGCGCCTTCCATAAAAATGCCACATGTCACACACTCATTGGTCGCTCGTCTGCTGTGACCCGTCTGCTGTTTCACTCATCTGCTGGTCACTTGTCTGCTGAGACTCGTCTGAATCACCCATCTGATAGTCTGACAGTCAGATGGGTGAAGATCCAGCTTCAGACGAGTGACATCTCTAGCGTCGGCCTAAACCGACGCTAAACGTAAAATTTTTATATTTTTTTACAACGAACCAATGAGTGTGTGATATGTGGCATTTTTAATGAAGGCGTCAGGTCAAGTGACGCCTTTAAAGGGGCCAGTCCAACTGACGCCTTCCACGTCAGCAAAAATAATAATAATAAATTTCACATAGTCTAAAACAACCCTATTTTGATAAATTATTACAAAACAGCCCCATTTTGATAAATAGTTTCTAAAATAATACTAGTTTGGTGAAAAACCCACGTACCAAGTCCAAAGGTATTTTGTTTTTTAAAATAAGCCAAAAGGGATTTAGAAAAATGATTGTGTACAGTATTTTGATGCCAAATATAATGAACTTACTTTTAAAAAGTGAGTCTAACATAAAACATTCATAAAAAATTCAGCAAATTATTATGTAAAAAGCTTTAGACAAGGGAATCCTTGGGCATGCAACCACTTGCTTAGAAGTGAACTAAAGTGGGTCAGAAGCGATAAAAAACCTGTGAAGATTAATGGCTTACCGACCGTTTCATTTTGTTTAGAGAAACTTCAAATGGATAAATGGGTGTTGTCATGAAATGCATGGTTTTCTTCTGGAACAGTTTTTTGGCCAAAAAACATAACAGAGAGAATTCAAGAATTTTAATCTTAAAAAATGTCAATCATAACAAGGCAAGAGATTTGAGCCATATCTTTGGTTTCTGGTTCACACTTGACCTAGGCAAGAACATAAGGATATGTGCAGAAGTTTCAAAGAGGGTAAAAATGAGGGACTCATGATATTTTTTTGTCTGAAATCCTGATATCTGATGAGTTGAATCGAAAAGACTCATTTAAAAGGTCAAAGCTCTTCCAATGTCTATTTTTTATATTCATAAAACTCGAACTAAGACATTGCTTAAGGGAAATCAATTTCTCCTTATCACTTGAAACAAGATATGAAAACTCATGATATAATAAAATGAAAATACAAGAAAATAAATGGAACAAGACATGTTATTGTTTAACAAATTGACAAGGGAGGATGGTGGAATCACATTCATTCCACTCCATTCTCAAAATAACTCCCAAACCCCGAAGTATAATTTAATTCCGTGCATAAAAAATAATAATTCAATCCTTACCTAAAAATGAATGGGGATTTAGTTGATAAAATGTAGACGAATTTAGATTCACGCCAATCAAAATACACTGCACTCACTAAGATGCATCGATAGATTACTGTTATTTTATTTTTTTAAATGCACACTCAAATGCATCTAGCGATGCATCTCATTGAATGCATGAATTTTTTACTGCAGTGAACCCAAATCCAATGTAGACATGGCTTAATTTGTTAAAACTTAATTATTTGTGCCTATTGACATGTTTCTAATCCTTAAACATCATACATACAAAAAAAAACACAATCAAAAGAAAATGTTCTTCATCAAGCACAAACCTGAAACCAATTTCTATCTATAATCTCATGTCAATTCAAGATGATTAATAATTGTGGAAGCTAGCGTACCCGAAGAATCCATGAGATATTGATAGAAATGAATGTTCTTGATGAATTTTGATCTTTCGATTGTAGATTTCCCTTAGGTTGATGGGATAAAGAGAATTTTATGTTGTTATATAATTGGGGATCATAATCTCTTATATTTATAATAAGTTCATATCCTTTAATCAGTAATGCCTTTTGAGTTCATATTCTTTCATGAAGAGTCATGACTATTAAAATTTTCTTATTTCTATTACAGTCAATCATAAAAATAGAAATAAGACATTTGGTATCTATACATATGAAGTCCATATCAAATGAGATGTCATAAATCACAATAACTTTAATCCATATAAGATCACTTTTAATGAGATAATCCTTTAGATAACTTACAATACGTAATTAATGATATATGTATGCCCACAGTAGACGAATTTGGATTCACTATAGTAAAAAAACATTGCATTCACGGAGATGCCTCGTTGGATTAGTGTTGTTTCATTATTTTAATACACTCTCAAATGCATCTAACGATGTATATTAGTGAATGCAGTGAATGTTTTGCTTTCTGACTACAGTGAACCCAAATCCGATGTAAGCATGACTTAATTATCATTTTGAATTGTTGGAAATAGTGCTCAACTCTAATGCTTTCTTAGATTTGAGAAAGAAAATAAAAGAGAAGATAGAAAGAAAGAATGTGGTAGAAAGAATGTACTGAGAAAAAAAATGAATTTTAACATGATTGTTTGGTATGACAGAAACATGAAAAAGAGTAAAAAAAAATAAATACACGAGTAAAAGTCCAAATTGGTTCTTGAAAAAAAATACACAGTGACATTTTGGTCCTTGAGAAATGAAAAATACTAATTTGGTCATCATGAATGTAAAATGCAGGTCAAAATCGTCTCTGACGGAGACAAAAATGTTCATAAAAATTACCCTTAAAAGAATTAGTGTGACTCACATTTTATATTCTTCAAGACCAAATTGATATTTTCATTTTCAGGGACCAAAATGTCATTGTATTTTTTTGTGAGGGATCAATTTGAATCTTTACTCTAAATACAATCTTTTTAATAGATAATAATCTTGCCTTTGTTAGATGAGGGAATGACAGCATGATATAGTTTCGGGCAAGGCAGCATGATATAGGTTCGGGCTAATCAAAGTGAGGCGTAAAATGGGCCAGTTGTTTTGGGCTGCTAACAAAATTAAATTTTTTTTGTCTTTTGGCTAAACGGACCGGTCCTGGTTATTTCGGCAGATACCTCCCACCACTAATAAGCTTCCACGTCACTGACGCTGCCACGTGTTCCATGACGATTGGACCGAAACATGTCACGGAACGTTCCTCCGGGCCATTGGTAAAGCAGCGTGCAGGAGGGGTTGTCCTTGGCCATTTTGCTCTCAACTTCCAACTGTACTTGATATTGATATTGATATGTTGATATATTATTATTATTATTACAAGCCTACAATTCAATTGAAAGCAAACTTCTATAGCTAGCGACTTGAATTCATTCATTCTCTTTCTCTATATGTTCCGATCTGGATAGTAACTCGGGTCGAACCGTGGCTTCCTCAGGGTCGCAGACTGTGTCTCGAAGAAAGCCTTCTTCTTCTTCACAAACATCCGGGTCGACCCGAATCGTGTACAGGGAATCGAACAGGTCTTCGGAATCTGAATTCCCGTTCTGGCAGCAGAACTGGTTCATCGCGTTGCTCTTCGTTATGGCTCTCGGATTCTTCGGTCTCGCACTCTTCCTTTTCCTCTCCCTCGATTCTGACTTCCCTCATTCTCCAACCGCTTCCGTTTCTGCTGCTTCCTCCGAAGGCGTCGAGGTTTTTTTATTTTCTTTTTCATTTCCTTGAAATTAGGGTTAGGGATCTTACAATTTTTATACTAATAGGTTCGTCGCTTCTTGATCTCGTGTGTTATAGGTGCAGATTACTTATGGTTCGGTTCTGAAGCTAATGCACGAGAAGACCAAATTTCGGTTGCATTCTCATGATGTGCCTTATGGTTCTGGCAGTGGACAACAATCAGTTACCGGTTTTCCTAATGTCGACGATTCCAATAGTTACTGGGTAACTTCCTTATTTATATGCTTTTATTATTATTATTATTATTATTATTATTATTATTATCATTAATTGGCTGCTAATAGCTTATTTTAATATTTTCTATAAATCAATAAAGAAATGATTTAATTAGTATGCACGTGCGAAAAACTTTTACATTATCGATCGATCATCAATTATCACGTCATTAAAAATATTTGTTTCTTATTATAGTACCTTAGAAGTCCCACATAAAAGAACTTGACAATGTAAAAAGCTTTACAAGCTACATCGATGCTTTTGTAATGTCATGAGAGCCAATTTTGCAATATTGTGCATTTGTGCTTATGCAAACACCTATATTGATATTTTCAATAAATAAAAATTTAGCTACTTGGCATTTGGTCTTTGTATGGAGTCTTGAGCTTGACTTCGGATATGGGCTTTTTTTTTTTTTTTTTTTTTTTTTTGCAGATTGTTAGACCTGAGCCAGGAACTTCTGCTAAACAAGGTGACGCCATTAAAAGTGGAACAATTATTAGACTGCAGCACATGAAGACGAGGAAGTGGCTGCACAGCCATTTGCATGCATCCCCAATAACAGGCAATCTCGAAGTAAGTTGAATGTTGCGATTGGTTTTTCCCAAATTACTTGCTTTTGGAAATGTCATATCAAGGACCAAACTCTATGATTAATGCATTCCATGTCATCTGTGTGGGAGGTCCTTTTTCATATTATGGGAGATCTCTTAGCTCGGAGCAAACTCATCCCCTATCATTTAGTCACCACTCATCTATGTTACTAGGGCATTCTCATCTGTTCTACATTCATTTCTTAGACATGTTCCTTTCACAGTCCAACTTCATTTTTTAAAGCTTGCCATATGACAGTGTTGAATGTGTATACTGTATACTTTTAAGCAACTCATCTGAAGCCCATTTATTGTGATATATATTCTCTTGATTTCAGTTTGCTTTACATTGCATATTACTCATTACCCATTTACCCTAGATAATGAAAATGCTCAGTTTTGATGTATTTTTACCCCTTAATCAATCCCATTATCTCTTTTCTTACTCTTGCTAATTTAATGCTTTATATGTAGCATCAGTTCTATGATATAACCTAAAGATTATATATTTTAAAGCTTCTCTCTATAATCCCAGTTTCCCACTTAGATTTATTTGCTTTTAGTGTCAACTGATATAATATTCTTAAAATGTGTCCTACAGATTGAGCTATCCTTCCCTGAAGAAAAACCGAAATGACTTACTTTAACACCTTGATGCAACGCTTATTCACTTTTGTACTATAAATCAATACTACTATCTCACTGGTGTCAATTGATCTATCATATATGTAACCGACCCTAGGGAGGGACCTAGTGGGATGGGGCTTGCTTGTTGCTGTACTATAAATCAACACTCATGCAATTCACCTCTGCTTATATGTTATTTCATCATGCCTATATCTGCCCTCCAATAGACTGGTGCAAGAAAATTTTGACAATGCAACTATAGATGGTGTGTTTGTTTCTCCGTTACAAATGTATGTTTGCTTCAAAGCAACAAGAGTGTTGTTTTGAAGCAAACGTACGTTTGCAAGGTTGCAAATGGAGAGAAAAAACACGCTCAAAATAGATAGAAAGATTTTTTTTTTTTTTTTTAAATCTAGATATCTTTTTTTCGAGTCCTCTTTGGTTTCCTTTTGTTTGAATGAGCTTGTGATTAAAGTTAGAATTTTGATTCAAGTATAATACTTTTCAGACTTTTTATGACAATTGGATATCTGAGTTTATCAATTTGATTTGAAATTAGGTGAGTTGCTTTGGAGGAGAATCTGATTCTGACACTGGGGACTATTGGAAGTGAGACATGATAATTTTTTTTAATGATATTTACATCTCAATATTCTGTAAGATGCTTTATATTGGTTTAATTTTTCATTAGGCTTTTAATAGAAGGAAGTGAGAAGACTTGGAAGCAAGATCAGAGGATCCGGCTTCAACATGTGGACACTGGAGGATATCTGCACAGTCATGATAAGAAATACACTCGAATTGCTGGGGGACAGCAGGAGGTAAGAAAGGACCTGGAATCTGAAAATCTCGTATTCTATTTTAACCAATAACGAACGACTTATTGAATAACAGATGTGCAAATAAAATGATAAAATGTTTTTCTCTGGAAAATTTTACATACTTACTGCTTTCAGTTCGTCTTATATTGAAATGTCATATCATGTAAATGTAAGTTCCTTGGGTTTAGACTTTAGAGTGCAGCAACACAAAGGAGTGTATTCTGTAGATGATTTAGGATGCGTTTGGGTAAACAGCTTAGTTAAACGTTTACTCAGTAAGCTATTTTTCATATATAAGCTAAAAACAGTTTATTTTCATAAACTTTCTTTGACAAGCTTATGGAAATAAGTTAAAAAGAGCTTATAGAAAGATCGTAAATTATTTGCTTGAGTTTATTTTCATAAGCTATTCTCATAAGTTTTTTATAAGTTCTTCCAAACGCACCTTTAGGCACTTAGCTTTACTTTTGTGAAGTTAGCTTTGACTTGTAAAGTCAAAGGAATAGTGATGGTGGCATTTGCGGTCCATTTTTATAGTGATCCCGCTATTTTATGTTATATTATTATATGTAACTAAAATGTTTTAAGTGGATTATCAATTATGTCATTTACTGTATTTTACTAGGTTTGTGGTGTTCGGGAAAAGCGTGCTGACAATGTCTGGTTGGCTGCAGAAGGCGTCTACCTACCGGTTACTGAAAGCAAATGAAGTTGATTAGTTTTAATGCTTTTTGTCTTTTTGTCCAAAGGGGTATCATGGATCATGGAACTTTTGGGGGCTGCTACGGGTTCTGATAATAGATGTAGTTTGTCTGTTGAATGAAAATATAGGTGGCACTTTTAGGATGATATAATGGTAGTAATATTTTTGTGTTGGTTCACTTTTATATTCAGCCAGTGCAGGCCCCTTTCCCTGCCGAAAATACTTGCTGTATCCGTTATTTCGTTATGCAATGTGCCTATTTGGTATTTGGTAGTTCCTCTAATAGGACTAAGAAGGGCGAATTAACAGCAATGGAACTTCCTTTTTCAAGTGAATTAAGAAGTTTAATATTTTAATTATATGATCAAATGAACCCTTTGTCTGAACTGTTTTCGTTTTCATTTTGGCGTGAGTCAAATTTGGAGAGATTTGTATGCCAGTGTAATGGTGTTACAATATCAGTGTCGCATGTCGTTTTTTTATTGGCATGTTGCATTACACCAAAACTATAGAATTCGGATGTGATGATAGCATTCTGTATGACTGTTTTGAACAAAATAAGATCCAAATATAGTAGCATACCAATCTTTATTAAATATATCAGCTTTCTTAAAGAAACTATTATGTGCTAGTGTATAACTTTTATAATTTTGAATGGTTGAGATTATGAGTTTTTTTTTGGTGGGGTGCCGGCCCAAATTGACTGGCCGAAAGCCACGGATCCATAGTTGGGCCAGCCTATTCCAAGCTCATTAGCTGCCCAGTTCCTCATAAGAAATCCCTACCGACCTACGTGATCATATTGCTCAAATCTCAGGACACAACTTGCCCGTAATCTCGTAATCAATAAACATATTTAATTTTTTTTGTTCAGGTTCAACTAATTAAGCCGGATGGAGATATATATTTAAATTCTAAAAAATGTCAAAAGCAACGTATATTTAATCATGCTTATCTATATTAGAAGTTTAAATATTTTTTTAATCTATATTTTATTTGTATTCTATCTAAATCTAAATTTGAAAATATATGTGCAATTCATTAGATACTTACTAGTATATGAGTAAACCAAATTGCAGCTATTACACTAGCTTTTAGCTGTATGGTCCTGACTCAACAAACACTTACTGAATATTATTCTTTACATGGGCACAAAAAACATAACAAGAATTTTGACCGAATATAAATGTGGTTGATGAATGGAGTAAAGTGCCAGGAACCGTACTTCACTGTACTCATTCATGTAAGAGTCAATAAGCATGTCAAAAAATTATGTTGTAGCATTTTTCTATTAAAAACAGACCCGAAAAACTGAAGCCGCTAGCCTTGCATAACATAGCCTGCGTGGATAGCAACTTATAGCCCCACCCACTTAATAGGTTTCTCTATGTTCTGTTCTGTCCGAACACTCTACGTGGTCTGATCTCCTCTGGTCCTGCATGCTCTTTCGGTTTCGTGCTAGTGCTCGGTTGTTGAGGTGGTGAGAATGAGATACCTGCAAATACACACACTCTGATACTCAAGTTAGCATTTGAATGTGGAGAGTATATGCAAATATAGTAAGTGAATAGAGATGGAGATTAGATAGATGACTTATTCCCTGGTACCGTGATATTTATTTGTAGATGACTTATTCTTGGTTGGCTGAAATGAATTATTTGCATAAAAAATGGAGGCAAAGCTTTTATCCATCCAATTGATGGTAGTTGAATTTCAGTTTCAGCCTGCAGTTAAAATTTTACTACTGGCCATGAATGATAGGTTTTATAAGTGCATTTGATCTTCCAACCATAAAACACATAGCATCATCCACCACAATTTGATGCCATTCACTTCTATGTCGCACAGTACAATAGTAACCATCACATTCTGCGGTTAGAGATGGACCACACTGCACAATCATGGTTAGTCCATAGCATTCGGTAATTAATGAAGGTGTTTTTTAATGAAAAATATCAATGAAAAATATGCACTCTGCAATACCCATGCCCGTGGGCCGTGCCCATACTGATTGAGCCAACAATGTGCCACGTATACACAACAATTTTATAAGGCACTATGCATAACTACATCTGTATAAACTGTGTTCAATATAGAAACGAAATTTAAACAAAACTATCTAGTGAGGCACTTTTATACCTTTGTGGCTGAACACTTGTGTGCAAGTTTTGAGTGATGAGCAGGTCTATTAAACAGTGAGCAATTGAGCATAATGTTATCGATGAAGGATTTGTGCAGTTTGACCATGAAAAATTACCTATGTCATTTGTTGGCTTGGTATAGCGCTAAATTGGCCTTTCATCAATCGTCACTTTACTACTGTTACATATATCATTAAAACATTTATTTATCTTTACCTAACAGTTTAAGTTTTTAAGAGAGATAATTCATAACGAATACCAGTAATAATGCAAGTATAGGGAGCTTTTCGAAACTTGACCTCTCATGTTTATGATTATTGCAAATAAAAATTGGGTTGAAAACTCGAACGGTCTTTGAAATGAACTCACGAAAAATGGATATACAATCAATCAATTTGTCTCAACATTTAATTTGGGCATCCTTTGTATGAATTTTCAAGCCAAAAGTTAGGGATTAGGATTTCCTACGGTGGTTCATCTATATATCTCTCTACTTGTATTTTTTGTTATTGCACAATTATGAAAAATGCGTGAATTTTCTAATACAGGCAATCCGGGTCCAAAAGTTAGCATTAGCAATTAGCGGTCACATCATTGTTTGTGGTACCGGATCCCTTGTCGTTTTTTAAGAACCGCAGGTAATCTTAGCCATTAAAACTTATTGTTTAATGTAAAGTATTAATGAAAAATATAATATAATAAATTCCAGCCATCAGATTAGGAAGTGAACCTTGTGCAATTGTTTTATAAATGCAGAATCAGTTGTTTGTGATGCAAATTCTAACTTTCTAGCCATCCAACTACAAAGTACACTGTAGCTCAAATAATTGAAGTCCGCTTTTGGAACTTCTGGCTCAGGCTAAATAATACCTAAATTCAAAGAAAGTAAATGAACATTGACCCCACTCATGATCGAAAGAATAACCTAATTATTTTTTAAATAAAAAATTACATTAACATAAGAATATTTACACCAAAAGGCAACAAAATTAAAGCACTCAGCAGAAGTTTGCATTGCAAATGTCTATAGAGTATAGACCCCACAACGAACATGTAATGCGGAGAAAATGCCATTGATACTTAATTGCGACGAACAGCTCATCTTTCCATTCAACTAGATCCAATATAGCATTTAGATCCGAGGCCTGTTAAAATAAAACTAATAGTAATTCAGTAAACTAGGTCGTGTGGCATTAAACAAGTACATAGTAATTCTTATAATTCAGTAAACAGCTTACAATCTCACTGCAAATGCTTAAAAAATGACATTCAACTCTGCTATTCCAGAGACTCCTGAAAGCTGAACACATGGGATTTGCAAACGAACAGGGGAAAGATTCTCAAAATAGAAAATGGCAGTGAATAGTCGCTGTTTATATGATAGATGAAAATGACCGACACCCTTTCCATTATTAACCACAGTTAGAAATAATAAAACAAATAGTAGGGTCAGCAGGAAGACAAAAGTGTGTGTTATGGTTTGAAAGTGACTCCTTTAAAGTGGCGATGCTCGTAGCTGTAGTATGAGTGAAGCCAGTAAAGCAACCCTGAGATTTTCCAATTTTGCACAGCATACACCATTGACAGGGAGGCATCACTACACTACACGATGAATCACACAACTCATATAGCGCCATGGTGATTTTCCATCTTTATATCCTGGAATGTCTATGTCTCATTTTCGATTTAGTAACATGAGCTTTCGTGTTTGATGGATTTCATAGTCATGCCAAAGAAACAGAATGCCCTCAGCAAACACCCAAAAAACAAAAGAACCAAAAGAACTTGAAATATTTATATAATTATCTGTTAAGACTTTGACAAGCGATGGCTATTATACCAGTACTGCTAGCAATTTGTAATTAGCTACAAGTCCAAAAGCTCAATAAAATCATGATGTGAAGGCTAACTTCATGGTTCATTCTCTTCAATCTTGACTCCCCTCTTCAGCAGCTGCAATTCTTCAAAGTGGCAGGCTCTTTGAAGTCGAACTTGAAGTGAGTGAAGAAAAATGCTCGGATGGAACAAAATCTTGACGCAAGTTGGCCCTCTTCACAATTTTCCTCATGTTGTCCTGCAAACTCTGCTGGACTATTTGCTTCACTGCTTTCTTCTCCTCACTCATCATATCTTCCTCCTCCACACCTCCCTCTGTCTTTGTAAAAGATGATGAAGAGCCACAAATAGGTGCAGAGACAGTTGCACCCAAGTTTCCACCGTAGCTTCCAGAAACCTGCTTCCCTTTATTTATCCTCAAACATTCCAATATCCTTGAGGCTCTTTTCTGTGCCAATGGGGTACCCAAAAGCGTCAACTCAAGCAGTGATGATGCAATTCCAGCCTCAATCATGGCCTGCCTGTCACCATAGGCTTTGTGTGCCATAATCATCAAAATGTATGATGCCTTCTCTTGGCATTGTGGTGAATCTGTCCAATTCAATACATCCACCAGAGTTGGGATTGCATCCCTTACAGCACTGATAGCTTTTCTACCCGCTGGAGTTGACACCAAATTGCTTAGGATGGATAGGACTCTTTCACTTACATCCATGTCTCCTATTGAATTTATCAGAAATGAGAACAAATCAGTTTCCAAAACGAAGGAAATGTTGGTTGGAAAGATTGAAAGATTGTACAGAGCACGGAGGGCATCTTGCTTGGCTTGGGGGCTACTTTTATTATCTGAATTTTGATTTTGAAGGGTTCTAACTAGGAACCGTATTGCACCCGAGGAACCAATTATTGGTTTGTTCGTATCTAAAGCACTCAATCCAAGGAAATTTGCAACAATTGCTTCAGACACCGATGAATCTGGGGATTCAATGAGCTGGAGCATCTTGTGAACCGCGCCAACTTTGACAATGGCTGCTTTATTTCTGTTACAGGCCACAGAAAGAAACATCAAAATTTATGATTAATTAAACAAACAAGGAGGAAAAAAGGTCAATAAACATAAGGGCCAGAAATTATTGCAAAGTTGAAAACAGAGCAGAAAAGTACAAATGTGTAAAGTAAAACCAACCACCAAATTAAAATCACAAGCTAGAACCCTATTTTATAATTCAAATGTATGGGTTTCATCACTTTGGTCATTGAAAAATAAGATTCTTTCGTCAATTTGGTCTTGGATAATACAAAGTGTCATTGATTTTTTACACTAATTTAGTCATTTAATAATACAGAGAGTTGGTTTGGATGCAGTTTTTTAAATAAAGGGGAAGGTTAACAAGTGTAAGGTATTGTTTAAGTAATCAAAAAACAAAATTTTGCATACGAAAATGATATATTTAATATATGAAAAAGTGTTATAGTTAGTTTTTCGATATAAGTTTTTCTTTTGTTGATTTCTTAACTAGTATCCTTAGGACACTCGTTAACAAGAATTTTAAAAGAAAAGTCATTTTTAAAGAAATAAATACTTTTGCTGAGAATTTCTTTTAAAAAAAAAAATAGAGTTTGACTTTTTTGGCCAGAGACCCTGAGTATTTGAAAATCACATTGAACTTCAACAAATCCGAGTCGAGCTGAAAAGACGCATTTAAGGAGGTAAAACTCTTTCGGCACCTATTTTTTTCATTTACAATACTTGAAGTTTGGTTAAGGGGAATCAAACTCTTTGCCACTAGGACCAATAGGCATTGGTAATAGAGTTTAATTTTGATACATTGTAAGTGTACAAAATTTTACACTATTTATAACTTTTTAAGGTAATAATAATAAGTCATAATAGGTTGATTGGTCCTATACGTTTATTTAACTTTTCACATCAGTCTCATAAGTTTTTTTTTTTTTTCAAATTGGTCCCACACGTTATGTTTCGTTTTCACCTTAGTCCTTTCCATCAATTTCAACCTAACGCCGTCAAATACCACGTGTCGCACTAATATCATGTCACGTCAGCTCAAAACTAACAGCATTAGGTCGAAATTGACGGAAAGGACTAACGTGGAAACGGGATGTAAAGTGTAGGATTAATTTGAAGAAAAAAAAATTATGAGACCGATATGAAAAATTAAATAAACGTATAGGACCAATCAACCTATTTTGCCTAATAGTAAGAGTCAAAACATTTGAAATAAGGGATGAAGCCAAAACTTGGATGATGCGGGGGAAACTATAAAAATTAAAGTTCATTCAATAAATATACACATCAAATTTCATATAAAATATTCATAATTATAAGTTTCAAAACATTAATTACATTAATAATCTATGAAGACGTTAATTATATTAGCAATCTATCAAAAAAAAAACCGATAGGGGCCCACCTATGTCAAGGGAGCAAGTGGCTCCGTCCATGATTGTAATGATGTAATACAGCTAATGACTCATCAAAAAATATTAAATCCAACAAAACATCACTAAAAAAAGCATGAATTGTGTTTTTTTTAAATGGAAATAATGTCAATAAATTACTCCCTAAATTAGTTCTCAGTTAGAATCATTTTTCTCCGTCAAACAAAAACAGATCAGTTTTACGAAACTTGAAGAAAAAATAGCCAAAACAAAAAACAAAAAATGATGAAGACGAGAGAACAAATGAACAATGAATCATGGCAATCACATTCTCAAACGAAAAAGGAAAAAAAAAAAGTAAACAGAATGCGAATAAAAAACGACAGCAAACAATTCAAGGAGAAAACAGGGATTAAAATTAGAAAATAAATTAAGAGTAAAAAGAAAGAAAAGGAATCGAAGAAATGAAATTAGAGAAAAACTCACGCATCGTTGGCGATGCCGAGATTGAGTAACGCATAGAGCGAAGCGATCTGAGAATCAACGCATTCGGCACGATCAAGCATTCCAACCAATGGAGGAATCGCTCCGAGCATCGCAAGCGTCCCTCTCACTTCCGATCCTTCCTTCGCCAGCAACCTCACCTTCTTCGCAGCCATTCTCCGCTTCGTCGAATCCTCTCCCTCCAACTCCTTCACCAGCTCCACCAATTCCGCTTCCTTCTTCTTCCTCTCCCGTACGTTCAGAAGATCCGATAGCTTCTCCGACCTCCTCTCTCGCACCTCCACTTCCTGCTTCTCCCTTGAGGCGGTGGAGCTAAACTCGACGTCGTCGTCGTCGTGGTAGCGTGAGGTGCCGCCGCAGCTGAGGGCGTCGAAGATGATGCGGCGGAAGGTGGAGCTCTTGGTAGGGTGGTGGTGGTCGAGAACGAGAGATCCGTTACGGTGACACTTTGCCATTGTCCGACGACCTACATTGCCGATAACAACCCCGCAGAAGAAACAGAGAAAGTGAATAAGAGTTTCTTTTATATATAAATAAATTATAAAATTGTGGAAGGTTTTGTTCTGCTTTTCAGAGGGTGGAGTAGTATCGTTGAATCCACGTTATAAATAGTTTGACTTGTGTTTTGCGTAAGTACTAGTGTAGTAGTGTGAGAGTGGTGAGTGCATTATGGACTCTGCTACAGTAGTAGCCGAGTGGAGGGAGGAAAACGAGCAACACTGCCTACACGCTTACTTACACATTTAACTGCTTAACATTTGCATCACTTTTATCAATTTGATTCCATTCCTTCCAAATTTTTGTTCACCTTCAGTTTCATTCGTGTGTTTGGCTAAACTCAACCAATTGTTTTTTTTTTTTTGGGTAAAAGCTTGTATATTGGACAAAACTAATTAAATTACAAAACAATTGTTTTTGTAGGAAAAAGTTGTTTTTATAGAAGTTAAAAGTTGGAAACTTATCTAAAAAGTTATTAGATTATTTTGAACCTAATAATATTATTTTTATTTTATCCTTACAAAACTAACAACCAAACAAATATTACTAAATTATACAAATAACTTTATATATTTTTTTTTGTACATTATTGTATAAAGTGATTTTTTTTTTACACAATTCAAACGAAATATATTATCTTTAAATAGCTTTTCATTAAACACACATTTCGGATATGATCCAAATTCACTTGGGCTAATACTAGACGAAGGCCCAACAATTCAAGCCCTCCAATTAGGAGACTATCGACCTAACTGAATAGGCCATGTAGGAACCTGCACAAACCACGCATCCAACTAAAAGGATGACCGTGTGCCCCGAGACAAGCGAGACGCCTACTCAGACCGCATCTGGCACGCCGTCCTACAACGCCTATCAACATTGTTACAGTGGTTAACGGCTCCTGACATGCAGGGTACGAACCGACAAAACAGCAGACACGCCCCCACAACTTGTCAAAAGCAGCCTGCATCCCTTAGACTTTATCCCCTCACCATTCGCCTTCCAAGAGGGTCTTCCTCTCGATAAATATCAAGGAGTATTCGAAAACACAACACACTTCTTCTCCCTAACACTAAATATTGCTATGTCATCTTTAGGCCTGCATACCCCATGCTAACTTAAAGCATCAGAGTGTCTTTGCAAAAATCTCCCTCATTGAGTGTTCCGACATCCGACCAACTTGGGAAAACGTTCGACACTGAAGTTGTTCGCTGAACACACAATCTCCTCCACAACCAGCAAAAAGGAGCATCTAAGGAGAACAATAGGCCAGATGAGGAAGGACCAACAACCTAGGGGAATTTCAAGCCTTCAAATATCACAACTCAGGTCATCTTGAAAGACCCCTCTCATAAGCAGTAGAGGACACATGGATCATCTCTGGATCCATACCGGAACAACATTCAAACATAAAACTGATTCTATTATAATCAATTATACATATAATCGATTTTTGAAATAATCAACTTTTTGCAGTTAATCCAAACACACATATTCTAATTCGAGTGTAGGTAGTGTTTTCTCTCTTTAATTTCTGTTCATTTTGTCTTGTGCACTATTTTTTTTTTCATTTCTCATTTTCTTAAGATATTGTTTTCCATTCTTTAATTTGAAAATAAGTTTTTATTAAAAAAAAATCATATGGCTAAATAAATTAACTCATCATGTTTTTTTTTGCGCACACAGGTATCCAATCGACAACCGGAGATATAATATCTTTCGAGGTACAAAGATTATTAAGATGCGTGCTTAAAAAACTTGGTTATCTGGCAATTGTTCGGGACCTTGTTGGTTAACATATCATGCTTTTTTATAAGTAGAAAATAGGGAAATAAACAAAGGTCTTGCTAACCAGTACCCTAAAGAAATCAAGAAAAGACATTGTTTCTTTGGGAAAATAAAAACTTCACTTCACGATACATTGACTACACCACTCTCCCACTAAAACTTGCCGTTTTACTTCCTTAATAGCATTATCCATAAACAAAACACAAAAATATCTTTAAAATTGTGAAGGATCCAATCATGAGATTGAAGGATGGGACTCTGCTGGGATTGGTCAAACCCTATTGCTTGAGGAAATTATGAAATTACTGAAAAAGAACGCCTGGGTGATAGGGTTAGGGCTTGTTGAACCTATCTCTCCTCTGCTTCTACTTCTACTTCTACTTCAATTCAAACTAGCGCTTAGCCCCTTTCCTTAGTAGTTGGCCCCTAAAGGCGGTAACCAGTTCGGTGAAAACTCTTCGGAGTATCTTTTTGATAGACGCCTCTATTTGTATGGGGAATTTGTTGCTGATAGATCCCGCCCAGTGTCCTCCTCCTTCCCCCGTCGTGTGTCTTGCTAACGAGCGCCCTTAAGGAATCCATAAAACAAATTTGTATTGTAAAACTAAGCATACAACTTCTTAAAATATTTAATACATCATTTCTTCATATAAATTTTCTTCTTTTGATTCTTTAACTAGTATTTTTAGGATATGCGTTAGCATTTTAAAATTTTTTTTTTGAAAAGAATGAAATTAAAGAAAGGAAAAGAAAGGGAAAAAGAAGGAAGGTAATTGCATTGGAAAATGTGTAGAGTGGGATTATGTACTAACGACGTCGGTGTTGCCCGCCAGCTAATGTTGAAGACGAGGCAAGTTTTGTGCGGGCCCAATGGCCACCGCCTCCTCCTTGCTGAACTCGCCAATGTAACGCGGATTACATTAGACCGTGATTATATCATACACCCTTTCTACCTTCCACTTTACCGATTTTTTATTTTTATTTTTATCTTGTTTTCTTGAAATTAAAAAAAGTAGTAATCAAAAGAAAGTTTATGATCTTTGTCTAAATTTTGTTTTACTATATTTTATAAGTTTATCTAACAAATTTATTTGTTTTTGAAAAGGAAATGTTTTTCAAAGGAAAAAGAAAAACTCAGAACAGAAGCAAGAAGACCTTGAGCTATTAAAATTAGCAAAAGTATCCTTTTGAAATTTCGATCGCATAGTCCCACATCAAATGTGATTTCCACTCTTCTCGAAATCAAGTTGTTTAACCGTACTCTATATGATGTGTGAATACTTATGAGGTACGTGTGCAATATTCATTCGATAATAATGGGTGCCTAAATTATGTGTCCTATTTAAGGGACAGATTCAAAAAATATTAGAAAGAGGGATGCATAGCAAATATTTTTATTAAGGTATTTTTTTATATAAAGATGTTACATATGTATATAATTAATCTTACAAAATCCATCCCTACCTCATTTAAATATTTTTGCTAACTTGGTATATTTGATGAAGTTTTGTTAAAAATTTTAAAGTTAAAACTATTATCAAAATTGTGTTTATTCCATTATTTAATTACTTTATTATATATATTCTTATATGATATATCTTACTACACTCGGATCCTAATTCTTAAGAATTTTGTCATATGACATATCTGTACTAATATAATACTAGTACTTGTACCCCGTGTGTATACAACTTATACAGTACAATAGTATTACATTTTGAGACTACTTAATTTTTCCACTTTTCCTTCGCCTTAAATAAATAAATAAAAAGTCAATCATTTTAAATTCTAATGAAGATCCCGATATCTTATAAATATATTTTTACATAACACCATAAACTGCAGCCATGTTTCGTGGTCTCACCTCCCCCACCTTTCATTTAATATCAGTCACAGATCTTGTCTTCAACATAAATCTCGTGAGTAAGCTTGCTCCATTTCTTTTATTTCCTTCTTTTTCTCAAACAACAAAGGTTTTTTTTTGGTGCAGAAACAACGCAGGACAAAGATAGAAGTATCTAGATAATCAATTCATTTCAATAATGTGTAGAAACTATTTTCCCTGCCATAGCTTTACACTAAAATATTCTCAATTGATCAGAATAATCGATGAAAAGATAACTTAAAAAAGAAAAAAGAACCTTGACATTTATCTTCTTATTTTGATGTCAATTTTTAGTTGACATATATCAAAGATTAGATGGTGATGTGTTATGCGTATATAGGATACTACAATTTGTTGGAGTAAGAAAACTAGACAGCAATGCAACTAGAATACTTAGAACCAATTCCTTTTCTGTATTCGGTATTCCTGGAGTTGTGGCAAGAAGGAAATTCAGGATTCTGCCACGATCAGAAGCTGCTCCATCGTGGTTTGAGAGGCATACCTACCTCGCATTAGGGATCCACACACCACGTCATGGGGTCGTTGTGATATTCCATAGCTGTTGCGAACTTGGGAAGAATCTGATGAGACATTTTCCCGTGTTAGGCGATTTGGTTATGCTCAAAATCAACTTGTAAGTGATTTTCGGAATCCATGAGGAGGTTTTAAAATTAAGTTTGGAGAATCTAAATTTACTTTTCAATATGTTTGACATTTCCGGTCATTATGATAATATCTTGGATTATCAATTTTATGATACTAAAATGAGTGATTTATTGTTCCTTTTATAACCTTTTTATGATGTTTATACTTTATCCGATAGGTTTAGCATTTACTTCTGTGTCATAATTGTTTTGTTGTTTGTAATTCAATTTATGACTTTTTCAGTTAATCTAATTGCGCTATTTGTGTTTTTATTTTAGGAAGCAAATAAAGATGGGGGAAGGAACATAAAAGTCAAAAGATGAGTAAAAAACCTCAACATTTGAGGGAAGACAAGCATCGAGCAATGCTGCATCTATAGCACGAAACACTTGAAAAAGAAAATTCAAGTTGAGTGCTAGATAGATTGATCAACACTATCCAATCAATATCACAAATATGGTAATACATGTATAAAAGTCAGTTTGATTTATCCAAATAGTGATTACTTTACCATAATCATTTTTAATAATAAAATATCCAAACATAAATTAGTAATACAAAACTCATAATTAAAACTAAGTTTTCACAATTCAGTTCATCAAAACTCAATTTTACAAATGAGTTCCAAAACACATCAACAGTCATTATTACTCATTAAAATCACCATTTGTTTACCCTGGGTTTTATAAGAAGCAAGGCAGCATAACATAGAGGGTGGTAAATGAACTACTATTGAAAAGTAACATTTTGCAAACTACTAAGCAAAAAATTTTGATTGAAATAAACTAGAAACTTTTACTTTGATGGTGAATTTGTGTTTGAGATCCAGGATTAACTAGGGTTTTGAGACAACTGCCCATGATGATTGTCCTAATTATGTAAGGCATGCGTACAACCTGAACCACTTAAAGAGGAAACATGTGAGCAGACTAACTTGCTAGCCTAAGTTTTGATTTGAACAATATCTTTTATCAATAGATAAATATTAATGTTAATATTAATATTTTGTTAGTTGATGAGTTTAAATCGTCAACCCTCTTATCACTTCACTCCTTAACTCCCCCATCCAAACACCAAGCCAACCTTATCACTCCTATCTGAACAATAACCTTACTATTTGAGAAGACACCCTGCTGGTCTGGTGCCTTTCCTTGCTGCATATTTTGATCGCTGTTGCTTCTCGGTTTCCCTTTTTGGGCTTCGGCCCTACGTGTTCAAGTAAAAAAGAATTATTTAACTGATAACCTGATAAGTGAACGGGGGATATTGCTTGTTTTGGCACTTCCCAAATTCTTCTCCAAAGTTTATTTCATACTCTTGGATTTATTCGGGATTAGGACACTTTCCTCGCACAATTTTAGCCTTTGGAAAGATGCCATAAATTTTGAGCAGAACGAGAATTCCAAAGTGTATCTTGCTTTGAGGCGTTACGCTCTTCAACCTTACCATTACTTTAGATATTATAGAATAGAACGTAGCCATAGTTGTATATAAGCTTCATGTCTGCACATTTCTTTACAAACCATACAGTAGTGAGTAAGAAAGATGTCCTAAAAAATTGATATCACTATTTCTGCCAAAAAATATTTGAAAATAATGATATCACCGTGAATTTCGCAAGCTTCAATTCGCGTCACGTTTTTATATCAGCAGTCAGCACTGCTTCCTTGCGTGTTTGTGTTGTTCACGGATGAGGGTCGGTTCATGCAAGAAGAGGATGAGAGCCAAATAAAAAAGGAGAAATCTCGTAATTCCAAGAACCTTTAAATTGAATAATCTCATTAACAAAAGTAGGGAAACATGGAGTGATAAATAAATCACAGGGACAAGTTCATACCCTATAAAATTGGTCAGTAATGATTCACTATTCACAAAAGTTTGAACTGTGTGCTCTTTGCTACCAGCAGATCACCTGTGATCAAGTGAAGTTTTCGTGAGTCCAATGGGCAAAATTAGTCATTGGCGACCATGGCATCCGCAACAGGGCTGTCCAGCTTCTTAATGAGCAGTCTGTTCAGGGGAGGACGGTCCTTGGATGATGGAGTCGTATCAGCATCAACAATGATCGAGTCCTCTTCTTTGAAATCTCCCCTTAGAACTCCCATAGCAATTTCATTTTCAACCAATTGCTGTATTACTCTTTTAACTGGTCTTGCCCCAAAATTTGGATCAAAACCCAATACACCAAGAAGTTCAACAGCTTCTTGTGTGTAGTGAAGAACAATTTTCTTCTGCTTGAGCCTGTCCTTCACTCGTTCCATCTGTAGCAGGTAAGAAAACATGTATTAACATACATCTTCGGCAATTAGAATGAGTCGACTGAACAGTTTCAACTTGGATTAAATCATTAACAATCAAAAGAAACTTCAATAACATTAAAAGTTCAATTAATATGTAATGCATATTTGTAGAGAACAGTTATTTACGTCAATCATTTATTTACTTCCAAACATAATACAAACAAGCTACAGATACCTATGTCAATCTTAAATACGTGACAAATATTATCACCGAAATTGCATTCACATCACTTGAAGATGTTCATTCTAATTTCTAACACTTCATTTAAAATAGTGTCATCTGAAAAGAGTAATTACCAACCCCACAACTCTCAAGAACAAGTTTAAGTAATGTCATCTAGATGAGGGAAATTCACATTCCAAGTCAGTATCAAATAGATTAAGAGTTTCCAGGAATTTGCTTTAGCTGCAAAGCATGTCAACTTCTTTTGAAGACTATGTTACACTTAACTTTCAAGGCAGGGTCTGATTTTATCAGAAACCATATGTGAAGTCAATAACTGTTTTATCAACAATAAAATACAACCACTGAAAAGGAAAACCATGTTCATTTAATTATGTTGGAAATAACAAATTACATTAAATTGTATTGGAACTCTGATGCGAACTTGAGGTCCAATAAGCCCAATATGGCCAGAATTACTAAGTTTTATGTAAGGAGGGAACACCTGATGACACAAGGGTGCATGATGCACTTGATCCAGACCCACATAACTAACCTTGCTGATCTGGCAGGAGAGAGAAAAATGAAGCTGAGAGGGCTGCGTCCAGCTTGTGGGAAGGATATGTTGTTAGGGGGTTACTCACTACGGTTTTTAGGCTGGAATTGGGACTAGACTCTTGGGAGAGCAGGGCACTCTTGAATTGCCCATTATCTTTCTTTCTTTGCTTTCTATCTTCATTACTGTAATTCAAGCTCTGTTATCATCTTGGTAACAGACTTGTTCATCATTCTCAATACAAATATCTTCTATTTTCCTATTCTATTTCTGGGTACCTATCAATGGTATCAAAGCTCTCGATCCAGGGAGCCGGAATGGAGAATCCGAGAGCATCGTTGGAGTCTAGAGTGGAGAAAGTGGAAAAAGGCCCATTGGAATGGAGGAAAGAAATTGAATGCAAGAGGAACGAGATCAAGCAACTCTTGAAGGAGATGAATAGAAAATACACCATACGCCGATCTCGACATGATCATGCTCCAAGCCACCGCTATGTGAAAGAAGAAAGCCCTAGAAGCAGTGAAGGGAGAGAGGAATCAGACGCAGTGATCGCCGAGGAAAAGGAAGACGAAGAACCAGTGCGGAACCGAGAAACAGAAGAGGAGGAGAATGTAGAGAGGGACGACCTGGATACCTATTTACAACAGATGGGCCAGATCCAACTTGCTGATGGTGGTAAGCAAGCTGAAAAATACTTCATCGCTGTGATCGTGTTTGATAAGATTGAAGGAAGGGAAGACGAAGAGGTGAAGCTCCCGCTGGACAACTTGCACCGCACTGGCGGGGGCTGTCCGATGGTGGAGAAGAGTAAAATCGAGATGGTTTTTTCTCTGGGAGCCAGTAGAAGCATCGACTGCCGCCGAGGAGTTGACGGAGTCAAAGAGAAGAAGACATCAACAAAAGGATTGGCACTGCCGTTATCTCGTTTATCGCCACCGGATCAAGACGCGCCCATGGTGGAGGTTGGGTCGTCACCGGTCGAGCTTCCACCGCCAAAGTCGTCGACCTCCCGCTTGCCGCCTCCGGAGCCGTCGGATCAGAACGAGCCCGTGAAGGTGGGTGGAACGTCCCACGGTTTGGTCAAGCCGTTTTTGCTATCTGCAGCTGAGATACCTTATCTAGGTGGGAGAAAGAATGAAGCTAGGGCAGAATGGGCATTAATGAAAGTGGGCCAAGCTTTCGGCCAATTGGACCAGGCCCAAAGAGTGGAGATCAAGATGGCAGATAAGGAAGGAAGGGGAGAAAGGGCAAGGATTGGAGCCGCAAATGAGAAACTGATGGTATTACAAAAAAAAGGTCAGTATTATTATCTAATGGGCCCAGCCAATTCCTTGGGAAGAAATATTGCCTTTCCAATATGGGCCTCTGTTTTCTGGACTTTAAGAATCTAGGCCAACTCTATGAAGACAGAAATGACCTCTATGAACTAATTCTCTTTTCAACTGATGTTTACCGTGAGTTGTCCTTGATAGATGCTACAAGGAAAAAAATTAGCCTCCACGAGTTAGTTTCTTACGAACAATCTCCTGCATTCAGTGGTTCACCTATAGTTTTAATTGTTCTTCATATTGATGAGCCTTGGGTAAGCCATTTTCCTTTTAGACAAGTGAACCGAAGGCCTCCTGAGATTGGCAAGAATGTAAAATTGATGGATGGGCTGTTATTGACTGACATAATGCTTTTATTTAGTGTCTTTGAAAGTGAAGAGATTGGTGCCTATGTTGTGGGTGTTCTGGAAGGAGTGGATCTTCAAGGGCATCAGTTTTATTTGTTTCAATCAGTTCAGGATTTTCTGCTGGAGTTCAACTCAGAAGCATATCCTAATGCATTGAAATTTCTAGACTCTGATAACCTAGAAGAGATTGAAAATGACAATTCTCACTGTTCATTAAATTCGAAAGAGGCCTTTAATAGTGTTGTTGACAGGACAAAGTTAATGGATTTGCATTTTCATGAGGATGAAGCATTAGAAAGCCTGTGTGCTAAGGAGATATGTAGAGGAAAAGACCTTGAAGGAAAATTAGCCAGGGAAAAGCAAGAAGTATTGAAGCTGAAGAATAAGCAAGATAAAATAACACATGAATTGCAAATGGTCCAATACCAAAATTCAGCACTTAAGAACCTATTTTTTGAGTCCCAATGTATGGTGACAGAGTTCGAGAAGAACCGATTTAGTCACTGGTATGTAGCTGTTGAATTTTGTGAACTGACATATAGCCAATGTTTTTACTGCAACTATGAGACACTACCTAGTAGGGCCATGTGGTTGAGCTTTAAATGTCTTTGCGACACTTGCCTACCAAGAGTGAAGATAGGCAAGACCCTGTTTTATGGATTGGAGACATTCTTAGCTTGTTCTAAGAGAGCAGAAGAACTCCTCCTAAATGATACTATTCGGAACCACAAGTCGGATGTGGCTACAGGATCATCATTCCTCAAATAGATTTCCAAGGAATTAGAAATTGGACCATTAGGTCTCAAGCAATGGGATCCTGGTGGAAATTACTATGATTATTGCATAAGTTGGTCTTTGTATTTCCAGCATTAGGATCTTGGGGAAGATTTTTTGTCGGCCGCTTCTTGTACCTTCACCTTGAGGACAAGGTGAATTTTGAAGAAGGGAGATTTGATGCGAACTTGGGGTCCAATAAGCCCAATATGGCCAGAATTACTAAGTTTTATGTAAGGAGGGAACACCTGATGACACAAGGGTGCATGATGCATTTGATCCAGACCCACATAACTAACCTTGCTGATCTGGCAGGAGAGAAAAAAATGAAGCTGAGAGGGCTGCGTCCAGCTTGTGGGAAGGATATATTGTTAGGGGGTTACTCACTACGGTTTTTAGGCTGGAATTGGGACTAGACTCTTGGGAGAGCAGGGCACTCTTGAATTGCCCATTAGCTTTCTTTCTTTGCTTTCTATCTTCATTACTGTAATTCAAGCTCTGTTATCATCTTGGTAACAGACTTGTTCATTATTCTCAATACAAATATCTTCTATTTTCCTATTCTATTTCTGGGTACCTATCAAACTCTTCTTTTAAGAACTAGCTCTTCTCTTAGGAGATGGCTAGAGTTATTGTTGCATAGGGATTATTTCGATTATTTCTTGTAAATAAGTGTGCATTTATTATCCAGGCATATAGATGGCTGATTTTTTAATGAATAATATTCCATTTTCTACAATCTCTGAGATGTTATCAGAGCAGTTCTGATATGGACTGTCTCTGTTTCCGCTGAAGTCATCTCTAAACTGATTGGCCTTCATAGCCATTAATTATCTGCCACTCACTCCTGTTGTTTTCTCCCTTTCTCTCCTCAATCAATTGGCCTTCATTGCCGATGCTATCAGCTCTTAATTGCCTAAGAGTGTCCATGCTCTATCACTCAAGATGTCGAACAAGGAGGATGTTTCGAAAGGAAAGATTGTTTCTAGTACAATCCAATCGACAGAGGATGTGAGATCACTTATGAGCAGCCTTGAGAAGCCCGCGATGGTCTCAGGGTGGCCGGATATGGGAGGTCAACCCCACGGTATATTGGCTCCTCCTCCTCCTCTCTCGTCTCCCTCGTCCAGAATCTGTAGATGCATCAACGGCGTGAGGTCCCAAATGTCGAAGGAGTGCTTACTCGATGGATTTGTGGTTTTGGACGGATTTGAATGTTGTTGTCGTTGTTGGAGAGCAGATTTGATCAAACTGAGCTTGTAGTCACAATTACCAGATCTGAATGTTGTAATGGAGTAAATTTTCTGGATTCTCGTTCGTGCATGGTGGCTGTGCGTCTGGTCGGAGAAGACGACCCGGACAAGGCAGCTCCGGTGGTGGCCGTTCATATGGGTAGTTGCCGATTCCGGTGGGACGCATCTCCCATATAGTCTCCTTTCGCTCCTCCAACCTCCTCCACCGCTTGCCCCACCATCTCCCCCGCCGCTTCCAAACCAACCGTCACCGAGTCGCCGACAGAGGCTCTCGCTACTCCAGAGTCCAGGCCCTAGTAGCACTGCCGCCTCCCTCTATAGATTCGATCTCGATGGATCTTTAGCCACCGTTCGATTAGGGTTCCAACAAGTTTAGGCGGCGGAGGAAGCCACGAGAGTGGCTACCATGGAGAATGGTTTTCGGGAAGAATAGAACTGAGAGAGAAAGGGCAAAAGGGTCATTTTAATTTGTCTACAATAAAAGTTAAAAAAAATTGAACCAATAAATCTAAGCCCTTGATTATTTTAATATTATATCCAATGGCTCAAAATGATGGTACATGAGTGAAGCACCTATTTAGGTACCTCACAGTAGAATCCGACCAATCTTAGTAGCAGTACCTTAATGTAACAGAGACTGCTGGGTGTAGTCTTTTTTTTTTTTTTTTTGGTTCGGAACCCACTGTAATTAGGGCCTTTGGCTCCCCAATGGGTCCTTTGGGACTAATCCTTGGTTCGGCAGCGACAGACATCCGGTTTTTTACACGGGGTTGGACTGCCTCCCAACTGGGCGATTCCAGGAATCGAACTTGCACCCTCTTCTTTGGGGAAGAGTCACGTTACCAACTCTCCCAACACCAGGTTGGTTTGCTGGGTGTAGTCTTATTCATTAGAATAATGAATCACTCACTTATTCATTTTTTAAAAGCACATTAACTTTTATTAAAATTACTAGAAAATTTCCATCAAGGAACTGAAAGAAATAAGAAACAGATTTAAATGGGCCAAGGTAATATGAACACATCAATTACCTGGAGCTCCACTATTTTGCTGATCTGTTTGTTATCCAGAGGCTGGAAAACAATATATTCGTCAATACGATTCATGAACTCAGGGCGGAATGTTTGCCTAGCCAGCTCCACAACTTGTCTTTTCATCTGGTCATAAACTGCAACTTTGTCATCTTGTGTATTACGAAGGGTTTCAAGTATGTAATGGGAGCCAATATTTGAAGTCATAATCACAACACAATTCGTGAAGCTAACAGTCCTTCCTTGAGAATCAGTAATCCTTCCATCATCCAACAACTGTAACAAGATGTTGAAGACATCATGGTGCGCCTTCTCTATTTCATCAAATAGCACCACGGCGTACGGTCTTCTCCGAACCACTTCAGTTAGCTGACCACCTTCTTCATAACCAACATAACCAGGAGGGGCCCCAACTAAACGTGAAACAGCATGTTTCTCCATGTACTCGCTCATATCAATTCTAACAAGAGCATTTTCTGTGTTAAACAAGTAACAAGCCAAAGCCTTGGCAAGCTCGGTTTTTCCAACACCAGTCGGACCCATGAACATGAAGCTTGCAATTGGCCGATTTGGGTCAGACAATCCAGCCCTTGAACGGCGAATTGCATCAGCCACTGATTTTACAGCAATATCTTGACCAACCACCCTCTTATGAAGAACCTGTTCCAGCAAGACCAACTTCTCTCTCTCTGTTTGTTGGAGGTTTGATAGTGGTATACCAGTCCATTTGCTTACAATCTCAGCAATATCAAGGTCAGTGACCTCTTCTCGAAGTAAAGATTGCCCAGATTTACGGAAGTCAGCCAGGTTCTTTTCAGCTTCTTCTAATTGGCGCTGAAGGGACATTAAAGTTCCATACTTAAGCTCAGCAGCACGGTTCAGGTCATAATCACGCTCAGCAGCTTCCATCTCTAGGTTGACTCTATCAATCTACATATGCTCAAAATGTGTAAGAAATTTAGGAATGGAAATAACCAAATAGGTCCAATCCAATAACACATAATAAACAAATAGCTATTTTCTAACATGCAAGACACAGAATAAAGTAATTGAACTAAAGATTACCTCTTCTTTGATTGATCTTATCCGATTCATTAAAACCTTTTCACTGTCCCATTGTTCTGTTAACTCTTTTTGCTTCTGCTTAAGTAAATTTAAATCATTTTCAAGCTTACTTAATCTTTCTTTAGATGCCTTATCGGTGTCATTTTTCAGAGAGAGTTTTTCCATCTCCAATTTCAAGATCGCTCTGTCAATCTCATCCAATTCCGTAGGCTTTGAGGTGATCTCCATCTTCAGCTTTGCAGCAGCTTCATCGACAAGATCGATGGCTGAAAGGGAAAAATTAAATTATACATTGAAAGCAACAAATCAACCAGAAAAATTTCCAAGCTGATGGCAGCATGTGGCTACTCAAGCTTCTAGAAAAAAAACATAAAAAACACAACAATCTGAAGGGTAAAAAAAAAAAAGAATGCTTTTCTTTTCAAAAGGAAAACTTTAACATGTTTTAGTTATGACTAAGAAACTTTTTATAAAATACAAAATTATAAAATAAACTGTTACAATGAATCAACCAGCCATCAAGTGTAGTCACAACATACCTTTGTCGGGTAGGAAGCGTTCTGTGATGTATCGATCTGCAAGCACTGCTGCTGAAACAAGTGCACTATCTGATATTTTGACACCATGATGCAACTCATAGCGCTCACGCAACCCACGAAGAATGGATATTGTATCTTCAACAGATGGTTGACTGCAAAACACTTGTTGAAATCTACGCTCAAGTGCAGGGTCCTTCTCAATGTATTTTCTGTACTCATTCAGCGTAGTTGCTCCTATACATCGAAGTTCACCTCGTCCAAGCATTGGCTTCAACAAGTTCCCAGCATCCATTGCACCACTTGTAGCCCCTATTATTAGTTAACCAATGACCAAACACAACATATTACTAATTGGCTGCTGTAGAACGGAAACAAACTAGAGTGGATGATGAATCAGGATATCACTACAAAAATAAAAGTGCAGACAATCAAAGACACATACACAAACAGACAAATATTGGTTTTTAACCAATTAAAAGGTCAGTTATGTACAGTATAATTGTATCACTTACTTCCTTTCGTCAGTACTCTATTAAATTTCCCCAGTCCATCCAGAAAGGTAAACCAACCAGAAAAGTGAAAATTATTTTACAGATTAGGTTGCTTAGAGTTAAGCCATAAATGATTTTGTTCATTAGTTGATGATAACCAAGAATAGATAACGAACATTCTGATTTTCACCAGAGATGGCTTCTTATAGATAGAAAGTACACAATATTATAATGTTAACATTATAACTAGAGCGATAAGAGCAAGGTACTAACCTGCACCTACAACGGTATGAATTTCATCGATAAACAAAATTATTTGCCCATTCGATGCTGTAACTTCCTTTAGGACAGCTTTCAACCTTTCCTCAAAATCTCCACGAAACTTCGCGCCAGCAAGCAATGACCCCATATCGAGAGAGATCAACTACAAAGCACCAAGATTAAAAGCAAAATTTCAATACAAATTTAAACAAAAAAAAAAAAAAAACACTATTCCGCCTACTTATAGATCTACATAGTGGGTCCAACCTTTGGCGGATTAGCTGGAGCTTTATAACACCAAGCTACCCTTTATTACAATATTACATTCCAAAGCAAATTAAAGAAAAGAAAAGGACAGAAACAATATCGTAACCCATTTCATAAGATTTGCCAACTTCATTGAAAATGTCATAAATTTTAAAAGAAGCAAATATCACAAGCTTGTGAAGGGTCAAGGAAACTGACTCAAATAGGAAAAATAAATATTTTGCAAGACAACTTCAGGCAATCACAGTATTCTCAAATGATATTTTTCAAACCACCTTAAATGTCTTGTTTGGAACTCAAGAAACAAGCATGCTTTGTGTGTTGGAAGAACTGGGTAATCTTTTATATATCCAATAATCCAGAAGTATCTAAATTGAGTGATCGGTCTTGAAATGCACAAGTTAGAGGAAGAAAATAGACCTTATGCTTTCCAACGAAATTTTCAATGTAAGAAAAATTAGTTTTAATGTTTCAGGAGAATATGATACTGCAACAAGGTGTTATAGTAGCGCTCCATTAGACATTTTCAGTAACTTCCACACATTCAGCATGCATTGACAGTTGACACCACATCAAACAAGTAACTCAATTCATATTCTCAGTTTGTAATCAAAGGAGGAAAACACTAAGATTTCAACCTTCCGGTTCATCAATGGTTCCGGAACATCACCACGCACTATACGTTGAGCTAATCTGTAAAACAATAAAAAAAACATTTAGCACAATCAAATGCTAGGAAACAACACATGCAACAAAGGGAACATGTAGTTCCGCATTAAAGCTATAAGCCATCGGCACTCTAAATCAATAGTACAAAATCAATAGCACAAATATTTGAATTGTTTCACTTTATCAATATTTTTGGAACTTGGTGCACTTTGTTTATAAAGTATTAATCCAAAAACATGCCCTGTGTTGCTAGAGTTCATTGCAATTAAACAAGATGAGGATATATCAGATAATTCAGTACATTTTTCACATTGAAAGATTTTAGCCTTGATTCAAAACCCAGAGTTAATTTCCATGAAGGCAGGTGATAAAAATATGTGGTAGAATGTGGCACAAGGAACAAAAACTACATGCTTATCAAACCATCCTTTTCTCACAAAACAATGCACACTTCAATCCATTAGGAAAGGTTACTGTCAAATGAGGATCTTACATGCATAAAACAAGACATCAATAAACCAGGGATGCAAGGTACTCATGAGTCATGAAAAAAATTGTTATAAGCACATAGGAGAAGGCTACATATACATATATTTTAGATTTAAATGATTCTTGCTTATTTTGCATGGGTTTTGGTTTATGTCCCCCCATGTTTCTGTTTTCTTTTGTTTTTCTTCTTTTTATCAATAAATTTTTAGTTTATAAAAAAAAAAAAAAAAAAAAAGAAGGCTACATATAGCCTAAACCAACACTAACATACATACATGAAAAATCCAAATCATGCATAAAAAAGGAAAACAAGCACAAAAAATAAGATACAGATATAATAACAACAATAACAAGTCATATTTTATAACACATTCGAAAGAATATATTAGACGAACCCTTCAGCAATCGCCGTTTTCCCCACACCAGGTTCACCAATAATAACTGGATTGTTTTTTGTTCTCCTTGACAATATCTGGATACAACGCCGAATTTCATCATCTCGACCTATGACAGGATCAAGCTTGCCACGCCTAGCAAGTTCAGTCAGATCATTTCCATACTTGTCCAATGCCTCATATTTCCCCTCAGGATCTATACACAGTTATTGCCAAATAAGGAAAAATGTCTCTGAGAAGTGCTGACAAACTAACAACAGGAACTAGAAAGTAGAAAGTATAATAGTCTAGGCCAAATGTTAAGAAACAATGTAAAAACATGTCTCAGTTTAAATTTATACATTTGAATATTTGGTTAACAGCTTAGGCATATTTAAAAATGAAAATAATAATAATAATGATATAAGCATCGAATCAGGCCTTGTTTCAAGGTTCTGTCTATGGTGCACCAGTTAAAAATAGGTGCATCCATGCACCTTTTAAATATAGCCATTGATTTATTATTATAAAAATTTAAAGGCTTCGATTGTTTACTTATTACCTGAATAACAAGTTTGAAAAAAAAAATAGAATTTGCAAAATCATCCCACCCCATCCCACTGCCATCACCCCCAACAACTCACCCCTCACCCTTCTCCAGTGACCGCTCCCATCACCTCCACCCTCAGCCCCACCCTCATTCCTCCCATTGTTCTCTCTTTCATGGACACTCCACAACTGCCACCATCCCTAAAGCCCCAGAAACCATCCCAAAATCACCACCACCATGCCCAAAAATCACCTATGAACAGAAAGCAATGAAAACCCTAACACTCTAATTTGGAAATCTGTCGTTCTCAGTCTTAATGACCAGGACATTCAAGCAAGTCGGATTACACCGTTGCGAATCATCCACCGCCTCCCATCTCGACCTCAAGTTCTCTGCTATTGCCTGCGCCCTAAACAACAGAACCTCTGCAGGCGCGTGTGGGCTAGGCGTTGCGCGGCAACAATCGTGAGTGAGTGGGTGATGTTGAAGATCTGAAGCTTTGAAGATTTTTTGTCATTTTCCATTCACAAATCGAGGTCCAGATCCGCAGTGGTTGAGATTCCCGACGGTCATGGCAAAACTTGCTGGAGATCGAGAATCTGGATCTGGTTCTAAGTTGGGGCGGGAGTAAGGGGCAAACGGTATGCGAAGCCATTCCCGAGGTGGATGGGGCCACCGAGTTGACTCAGACCGAAGTCGCCGTCCGCGGAAGCCCATTCCTGAATGAATGACATGTTCTTGTCAATAATTTCTGGCTTGATGATCTTCTTCATTGTATTTCTACTATAAATAGTACAGGAGCCATTATAGGCATTTACAACTAATAATTGTACAAATATTGTGTTGCCTGATTTGCTAGCCTAAATTAGGGAAACTAAATATATACAATTAAAGGGTTGACCAACATATAATAGGAAACGATTAACCCCTCATTAACATCCCCCCTCAAATTGATGCGGCTGGTCAAGGAGCATCAATTTGCTAACAAGAAACTGATGCCGCGGGCGAGGAACAGCCTTAGTAAGAATATCCGCAACCTGCAATTGAGTGTTGACGTGAGGAAGTGAAATAACATGATTATCATAGGCCTCCCTAATAGAATGACAATCCACTTCAATATGCTTTGTGCGCTCATGAAAAACTGGATTGGCACAAATCTGAATGGCACTTGTGTTGTCAGCATAGAGAGGTGTTGTCTCTGTCTGAGGAAATCCAAGCTCAGCCAAAAGACCCCTAAGCCAAATTATTTTAGAGCAAGCAGTAGACATGGCTCGGTACTCAGATTCAGTGGAGGACTTAGAGACTCGTGCTTGCTTCTTACTCTTCCAAGAAATCAATGCAGAACCAAGAAACATGCACCAACCTGTGACAGAACGACGAGTATCAGGGCACCCTGCCCAATCAGCATCACTGTAAGCAATCAGTTTAGGAGTCGTCCCAGAGGGAAAGAAGAGACCTCGTTGAGAAGTGCCTTTCAAGTAACGAATTATGCGACGAACAGCAGCTAAATGAAGATGACGAGGCGAGTGCATGAATTGACTTACTTGCTGAACTGCAAATGAGATGTCAGGGCGTGTAATAGTGAGGTAATTAAGACTACCCACTAGCTGACGATACAACAATGGGTCAGGCAAAAGATCTCCTTCATCACGGCGATATTTAACATTAACCTCGAGAGGAGTATCTACCGGATTAGATGAATGTAGTCCGGCCAGAGCAATTAAATCCTCGGTGTACTTGTGCTGATGTAGAAATAAGCCCTCGGAGGTAGAATGAACCTCAAGACCAAGGAAATAGTGCAGATTACCAAGATCTTTCATATGAAAGGAGGCCTGTAACTGTTGTTTCAGTTGTTGGATGGATGCTCGATCAGAACCCGTAATGACCATATCATCAACATAGAGAAGTAGAAGAACAATGCCAGTCGGCGTGCGATGAATGAACAGAGATGAGTCAGATTGACTTTGAGTAAAGGAAAACCCAAGAAGGGTAGAACGAAATTTTTCATACCATGCTCTGGGAGCCTGCTTCAAACCATATAATGAGCGTTTGAGCTTGCACACACCTTTAGATGATGAAAATAGACCTGGAGGAGGAGTCATATAAATGTCTTCTGTCAGATCACCATGAAGAAATGCATTCTTTACATCCATTTGATGGAGGGACCAGCCATTAGAAGCAGCAATAGAGAGCACTGTTCTGACAGTTGTCATCTTTGCCACAGGTGCAAACGTTTCATCATAATCAATCCCATATTCTTGCTTATTCCCTAAGGCAACCAGGCGAGCCTTGTAACGGTCTAGGGAACCATCAGAATGCAGTTTCACCGAGTACACCCATTTGCAGCCTATGGGTTTGATATTAGATGGGCAAGGGACAATATCCCATGTAAAATTGTCTTGAAGAGCCTGAAGTTCATCTTGCATTGCTTTCATCCAACACACATCCTTAACTGCCTGTGAGTAACATGTAGGAATAGATATACCAGAGAGAGTAGCAGTGAGGGAAGTATGTGAGGAATCATACCTTTCCGGTGAATATCTATCAGGTGGTCGGGACACTCTGCCAGAGCGCCGTGGTACCACTGGCATAGGTTCAGGTGGCGGATCAGCATCGGGAAGGGGTGTGGGAGCCTGCTGTCTAGGTCGTCTGACATATATGTGACCTGGTTTAAAACGTTCTATAGATGAAGACACAATAGAAAAGTTGGGAAGAGAAGCAACATCATTAGAATCAAAAGAAAGACAAGGAAACACAAACTGATTATCAAAGAATGTCACGTTCCTGGAAGTACGAAAGCGATGGTTAGTAGTATCATAACACAAAAAACCTTTTTGCACAGTACTATAACCCATAAATGCACATTGAACAGATTGTGCTCCAAGCTTATGGCGTTCAATCTGAGGTAAGTGAACAAAACATACACACCCAAAGGTATGTAAATCAAGATAATCTGGATGAGTCTTAAAAAGACGAAAGAAAGGGGAGTCAAGATCAAGAACCGTAGATGGAAGACGATTGATCAAGAAGACAGCCGTGGACAAAGCTTCAACCCAGAATCTAGGTGGAACAGATGCTTGAAGAAGCAATGAGCGCGTCACATCAAGCAAGTGACGATTCTTTCGCTCTGCAATCCCATTTTGTTGGGGTGTATGTGGACAGGAACGTTGAGCGACAATGCCTTTTTGCTGCAAGTACCCCTGAAACTCATGGGACATGTACTCACCACCAGAATCAGAGCGAAAGATTTTAACGTGGGCTTGGAATTGATTTTCAACATATGCCAAAAATTTCTTAAACATTGAAAAGACTTCAGCCTTAGATCGAAGAAAATATATCCAAATAAAACGACTGTAATCATCGATAAATGTGACAAAATATTTATAGTGAGCAGGAGAAGCTACAGGAGACATACCCCAGACATCACTATGAATCATTTCAAAACAAGTGGAAGCACGATGAGCACTAGATGGAAAAGGAAGTGTTTTACTTTTGGCCAATTTGCAAACAGAACATGAAACACAGGAAGTAGAAACAACATGTTTATTACCCAATAAACCAGTTTTAAATAAATGAGACAAAACAGCAGAGTTTGGATGGCCCAATTTTCTATGCCAATCGTCATAGGAAGTCAAAACATCATTACAAGCAAGAGATAAATGACTGGAAATAAACTGGAGTGGAAACAAGCGTCCCACTTTAGGCCCCTTCGCGATCACCTTCCCCGACACCTGCTCCTGCACAAGACAACCAGCCCGAGAAAAATTAACATTACAATTGTTGTCCACCAATTGACCAACAGATAATAGATTAGAGGCAAGTCCAGGCGATACTAGCACATTCCGAAAAGCAGAGTTTATGTCACCAACATTAGTGATAGATAGAGAATTACCATCAGCAATTTGAATTTTCTGATTACCATGATAAGAATGTAAATTGTGCAAGTATGCAGAGGAACCCGTCATGTGATTCGATGCACCAGAATCAAGAAACCATGGACGAGAAATATTAGAAGACTTACCCTGAATGCCCAAGGCTGAAAGGACAGAAAGTACCATTTGTTGAATCATTTCAGGCTGGAGAGCACCACCATCAGATGCACCAGTGGTGGAAGGACCAGCTGCGGAGCTGGTAGTGGCATGGAATGCCTGCACCGGACGCTGTGTTGGTCGTGGAGGACGCGTGGGACAGTCAGAGATGATATGACCCTGCTGCTTGCAGTAATTGCAAAATTTCTTAGTGCAACTACGAGCAACATGCCCAAATTGTTTACAAGAGAAGCATTGGACCTGTCGCATATCACAGCCTTTGCCTCTACTCTGAGCAGCATATGCAACCGTCACAGGTTCAGAAAGGATAGCATCATGAGACATGGTTCCTTGGGTGAGGAGACGTTGCTCCTCCCTGAGAAGTTCGCCAACACATATATCCAGAGAAGGAACAGGATTCCTATTCAGCAAAGCACCTCTCACAGTCTCAAATTCCGGGCGAAGTTTCATGAGAAATTGATCCCGCTTACTGATGTCGTAGACATCTCGGACAGCCGAGAGTGAAGTTTTGGGAACAGCAGCATATATAATAGCAGAGTGTTCGGTCCACAAATTCAAAAAACCAGAATAATATTCTTGAATGGACGAATTACCTTGTTTGTAATTGGCTATCTCAAGCTCCAACTGGAAGCGTTTGGCCGTATTGTCCTGGTTATAAATACGCTTCAAATAAGACCACATTTTTTTAGCAGTTGTAAAAGAGCGCAAATTATTGATCATCTGGGGATCAATAGAGCTGAGAATCCAAGAAATAATTTGAGCGTCTTTTACTTCCCACGCATCTAGAGCAGCTTTATCTGTCGGTGCCGTGGAGAGCTCATCCAGGTGATCCCATAATCCTTTCCCTTTAACGTACATCTTGAATTGAAATTCCCAGGCAGCATAGTTCTTACCGGTGAAACGGACACAAAAATTATCTCTTTCCTTTTCGGAGGCCATTAAGTAATGTTGATGAAGCAAAAAAAAATGAAGCAAAGAGCAAACAGCAAAATCACAACAAAGAGGGAACCACAAAATCACAGCACCAGAAACTGAAGCAACCAAACAGAACTCGTGACAGCACCAGGAATGACGCAGATCTTGCGAAATGAGAACAAGCAGGAGGGTGAACAGAACTCGCAAGCAGGAGCTGGAGTTGCGATCGGAAAGCACAGCAGGGCGTGCGAACAGAAGCACGCGAACGAACGCCAAGCAAGAACGCGAACAGGACTCGCGTACGGAACTAGCGAGCAGGAGCAGAACTCGCGCACGGAGAAGACAAAGTGGAGCAGAAGCGCACGGAGAAGACGAACTGGAGAACCAAACGACAGAAGCACGATCTCGCAGGTCAGGGAGAACCAAACGACGGCGAGAAAACTAGGGTTGCAACTCAGATTCAACAGGTTTGATCGACCAAGCTGATACCATGTCAATAATTTCTGGCTTGATGATCTTCTTCATTGTATTTCTACTATAAATAGTACAGGAGCCATTATAGGCATTTACAACTAATAATTGTACAAATATTGTGTTGCCTGATTTGCTAGCCTAAATTAGGGAAACTAAATATATACAATTAAAGGGTTGACCAACATATAATAGGAAACGATTAACCCCTCATTAACAGTTCTGTGACTCAGTGACGCTAAGAGATCTAAGATCTTCGGGAGAAAGCAAGCGATTTTGCGTTAAGATTCTAGTTCCATAAGCTGAGAGATTGAGATAGGTGGAGCTCGAGGGGGTGGTTCAACAATGGCGGCGGGTTGACTCAGTGACTTCACAGGGAGAAAGAGGAAGCGAGTGAGGGAAGAGGGCTAAGATGCAAAAACATATAATAATCTTAGGGTGTTATTTGCAAAACTAAACAAATTAATACCTGCGACTGTGGGTCAATCAACTGGTGCATGGATGCACCTTAATTTACAAGGTGTACCATAGAAGCACCCTTTTTTCAAACCTGAAACCTGGTCAAGAATCAAAGCATATGGACAACCAACATGCTCCAGGTCACATAATGAAGCCAACTGAAACAAAAGGAACCTTAAATATACAACAGTTTATAACTCACTACTTAGTTTATTAATTCCATTTATTTATATTATAGCTCATAAGAATAGTAATCATTGTTCTTTGTTTTGTCATCTCATCCAACTTAGCATTCTTATATAATAGCTCAAATTTGGTTTCATGTTCATTATAAATTTTAACAATTTTCAGCATTATTTTAACAAATAGAACCAATCTTGTCGTCTTGTCTTCCTCACAAAAATAAGGAATCGAAGAATATAAATTTGTACTTTGATCGGTCACTCTTTGATTTCCACGAACAGCTTGGATGGCATCTTTCAAAGTCTTCTCATTAAGCTGGAGATTCTTAAATAACTGTTGCCCGAACCTCTTATCTGAATGAAATGCTAGCAAAAGATGCTCTACAGACACATAATCATCACCCATTTCTTTCTTGTGCTTTCGAGAATTGTCCAAGAGGGAGCTAAGATGTGAACCCATCAAAGGACCACTAGTGTCACCTGTCACCTGCTAAATGAAAGTAGCACTGAGAATTTTCTGAAATACCAAAAGGAAACTATCACCAGAAAACACACCTTTGGTTGCTGAGCAATAAAGTCATCAGTAGCCTGTAGCACTGATGTGTTGTCTAATCCTGCCTTAGTAAATATCCTTCTAGCCAAACCATCCTTTTGCTCCAAGAGGGCTTTCATTAAGTGCTCAGATTCCACAACTTGTTGTTTACTAATTCGTGCAGCATCCACAGCACCAAGAATGCCCTCCCATGCCATATCCGTGAAGTCTGTCTGTGTTATCTGATTAAAAATAAAGAAAACATCAGTAAACATGAAAGAAACACATCTTACCACAATTTCTGAACCTAACTTCAACTTGTTTCTTTTAGCCCAGGGGTCTAAAGAATTGCTGAGCCATGGCGATTAATAAAATAGAATAATAAGTGAGCATCTGCTCTGAGCAAAAGGTGAACTGTTGTTTATAAATAGGAAGTTACAACAAAATAATGTAAAGGAGAGGGGGGGGGGGAGATTATACAGGACAAGATACATTCATGACAAAACATTAAAGAAGAAAAATGGAATTTTCTGCTGACTGCTAAATGGTTGCCAAAAAAAAATGCAAGTCATAATGAGATTTTAATCACTTATGTAAAATCGGAGAAAGTCATTGTGAATATTACAATTCACTCTTTTAAGTGGCTAATTAATTGTCCAATTCTTCATCGTTAACTTTATTTTGTAAATTTTATGAAACAAACCAGTTATATAAATTAGCAGACTACTCTAAGAACAGGTAATTTGAGTAGATAATTGCAAGAATGCAGCATACTCGATTTATTATTTAATATTGATCAAATTTAACATCAACTCGGAATAGGAAAGACCCAATACAAAAACAAGCAAGAAGAGTGTAAGCAAGCAGGTCCGAGATGACTATTTGTTAAAGTCTGCATGTTTTCCCCACACTGAAAAGATTATTATCTCATGGCGTCGTTTCAGGACCCAATTGAATTTTGCACTTGTTAATTAACTAACCTATACTCTATAGTCTAAAAGCCTGATACTCATATAGTATTGGAATTTTATTTCCTCAAAATTTCTAACCGTTTTGGAAATTGGAAATCCAACTATTATCAAAATTTCATTCTCAAATCCAAGTTCCCCGATCATTCATCTCACAATTCACAAGCTCGTTGCGAAATCATAACTGAATTAAATGTTCGGAAAATAAGGAAATGTATATAGTGACCTGAGCACTGGGAGCTGAGCGGTAAGAGGGATTGGAGGCGTGGAAGGTGCGAGTGAAAGAGTGGGACAAGAACTTAGCGGAGGCGACATTGGTGTCGATAATCTGATACCGAGAAAGGGGATTTCTAGAATACTCCGAAGCAGAAGTAGGAGCGAAGGCAGAGAAGACTCGCGAGCAGCATGAACGAGAGAGAGGGTTGTGAGAGGTTCTCGAAGTTACGGCCGCGAAAATGGATTTAGTTAGCGTTGGAGTTCTTCTGGTTGCCATTGACGGCAAGACGAAGCAAGAAGGATTAACGGTTATTTGTTGAGGTGCGTAGTATTACAGTGTCACTCGGAGTGGGGTTTTGAGATGAAGAGCCAAAGAGGGCGTCTGGAAGCTTGGGGAAGGGGGCAGCAAAGGAAGCTGGTAGAAGAATATCTGTATAATAAAATTACTTAAAATAAATTTTTTATGAATAAAAAATATTGTTTCATAAACATCAAAATTGATAGATTTTAATGGAGAAGAAAAAAATCATATCTTTAATTAATTAATACATTTAAAATATTTTAAATCAGTTGTGTTCAGTATCGGAGGGAAGCAAAATTTTGGTTAGGAGAGATTCTGCTCCCTTTTATTCCCTTCCCTTCTCTTCTAAATAATAAATCGAACAAAAAAATTTATAAAAAGATTAAAATATCACACTTCATTTGTCAAAAACAAAAAATATCCATACGACAAAATATGTATATCCATATAAATATTTTTTTTTTTACTAATAGAAATATTGATTCTATCAAATTGGTAAAATATATAAAAAAAATACAAATTCAACATCGCTAAAAATAGAAAATGATGAATCTACGAGCAAACTTAGAACACCCAGGTTAATAGCAAAACGGTAAAATGCCTACAAATATGATAAAATCAAAGTGATTGGAATATCTATGCATTCGAATCTGTAACGTTGACACCAAGTCTTGATTGAATCTGTAATGGATAGAAGTTGATTTGTCAATCTGAACCAAACAATGCCGCACTAAGACGACAAACAAAACAACGCTCCATTCAGATGACAAAATCACATAAAAACACAAAAGAAAAATCAGATCTATGTGAAAAAATAACTTATTTAGATAAAATGAGAAAAAAAAACGAGATAGATGGTTGATCCAGACCAATAATAGTCCAAAACAACCGGTTTCCGGTAGATGAGGAAGAAGGAAGAGAGAAGTAAATGAAAGGATGAGAGAGAGACGGCTAATCCTAGTTTTTTTGTTTGCTCGTATAAATATAATATAATATAGCGCGTTGTTATGATACCCTTGAAATTTAAAAGGTTTGGATATCCTATGTCCAATCAGAATACGCCACCTCAATTAATTGAGTCATGTGAATATCATATGAGACTAAATTCTTACCATTTAATTGGACCATATAGACAAGGATATGATACCTAAAGGTACATAAGAAACCGGTTTAAGCAACTTAAAAAAATTTAATGCCTATGTATAAAAAATCCGTATAACAGAGTGAAAGAAAGTGTTAAATCAAAAAGCAAAAAATGCTTTCATTGAGAGTTGAACTCAAGACCTCCCGCTTACTAAACGGGTGCTCTAACCAACTGAGCTATGAAAGCCACCGGTACTGTCTCGTGAAGCTAATAAATATATCTTTAGTATGCTTTGTTTTGGTTGTTTTCAAACAACTCTGATATCGTTTGGTCCGCGCATGTGTAAAGTCAGAAAGGGCTACTTCCGTACTTCGTAATTATGGCCACTGTGACACGAGAAGATGAATATTTTTTCTTGTTTGTAATTAGGCCTACTTCGTAATTTCAGAAAGTGCTTTGATAAAATTTATTTGGTTTAATGAATATTATCATCCCTATAAATAGGACAGGTTTTAATTTAGTCTCTCCAAAAGTTTTTCATAGATTTTGGTCTCTTAACGTTTTAAAATTTTGAAATTCGTCTCTGCAGTTAGGATATCTCTGTTAAGTGATCACGTGACAGACGGAGTTCTACGTCATCAGTGTCACATATACAAAAATATTAATTTTTAATTTCATAAAAGTTTTTAAATAAGTTATTGGTTCCTGTAAAATTCACCAATTTTGATTTTAGTCGCTATAAAAAAAAATATTAGGTTTTCGTCCTTGTAATATCAATTTTTTTTTGTAAATAGTCATTACCTTGTGGGATGTGTTTCTTCCTCTATACTTGTTCGAATTGAGTGAAATCATATTAGAATTAAAGCTAACATCCTCATCTAAGTCAGGTAAAATTATTAGAAATTTTAGATGCACGAATTGTTTCCAGTAACAGCTAAAGCACCGCTAGATTTCTGCAGAATTTGGTTGCTAACAACCTGTAAATTGTATCGCATAACTTTCATTATATGTATCCAAATTGAGTGAAACTGTTATAGCACCCTATTTTTGGACATGATACGGCTGACGTGGTGTTCCGTTTGTCACGTCAGCAATTAACAAATAAAGGTGACGGTAAGAACTATTTACAAAAAAAATTAAGATTAAAAGGACAAAATTCTAGGAAAATTTTTTATAATGACTAAAACCAAAATAAATGAACTTTACGAGAACCAAACACTAGTTTAAATTTTTTTTTTGGAATTTAAAATTATTATTTTTTTACACGTGACATTGATGACGTAGCAGACGAAATATCACGTCATCACTCAAGGGAGATATCCTAGCGATAAGACGAATTTCAAAGTTTTAAAACGTTTAAGGACCAGAACATAGAAAAATTTTTTGGAGGGACTAAAACTAAATATCACCATATTTTCAAAGATCAAAATATTCATTAAATCAAATTATTTTTAGATAATTAATTATTATTACTAAAGTAAAAAAGTATTTTTATTTAGGTTAAACTAATTATTTGGTTCCTATATGTGACACTGATTTTCAATTTAATCCCTATATGTAGAAACTTTTCAAATCAGTCCCTATATGTAGAATTATTTTTAAGTTGGTCTTTGCCGTTTATTAATGTTATAACATCGTTTGTTGAAGTTAAAATATAAGGACCAAATTAAAAATGATTGTCAAGTGTAGGGATTGAATTTAACAAAAAAAAATTGAATTCGGTCCCTACACGTGACAACCATTTTCAATTTAGTCTCTACATGTGACAATCATTTTCAATTTGGTCCCCTATCATGTGATGACTATAACAATAAACTATGAGGACCAAATTAAAAATAATTGTACATATGGGGACTAATTTGAATTTTTTTTACCTATAGGGAATAAATTGAAAATCAATCTCCCATATAAGGACCAAAATATTAATTTAACCTTTTATTATAAACTATTTTAAACATAAATAAAGTAATCTACACACATAAAATATCGATTTCCAAAAAAGTGAGACATTTCTAACGTTATATTACCTTATACACAGTTATACTCTAATTATTGCCCTCCGCCACTATAGGCATAAAAGGGATTGCATAAAATTCTAGCCATCCAAAATATTAGATATGAAAAAATATTAATATAAAAAAAATTACAATCCTCTTTTTTTGATCATAGATTTCAATGACTTGGTGAATATATAATTTTGGTGACCGTAGAGGGATCTTGATCCCAAGAATTAAGGGACAAAGCGGTAAAGACTAAGTGAATATTTGAATTTTTATTGATACACCTAAATGGAAGTTTGCAATAATAAATATAATAAAAATATCGTCCAATGTGAAAGAAATTTTTCTTTTATTTTTGGCAAACATAAATTTCAATTGGAAATCAAAGACACCGTAAAGCTCCTTGAAGAAAAGCCAAGACCTTTATCTCTTCTTGTCTCGCTTGTGCTCTACGGACCGTTGCTACACTTTGAAATATTTAATAAGTGTGCCAATTTGATTTTCCATTTTGTTTTACTTAAATAAATTTTCAGAATAAAACTTTTTTTTATGCTTTATATTTTTCATGCAGAGAAAAAAAGAGAGACAAATGAATATATTTATGGAGGCAAAGGAATAAAATATTATTGCTCTGTGGAATTTGTATATATACATATATTAATAAAAGGGTATAATAATATTTCTTAGGTAATTTTCATTTTTTAAATATTATTATTATTATATATATCAGATAAAATTTTAATTATTTCAAAATAAACTCGCATGGCACAACATCCAGTTAATAGATATTAACTTGAATAGATAAAAAAATCCTTCTTTTTGGTTAAAGTTCTCTGTATTGGAAAAAATCCAAGTCTCAAATTGACTAGGGATAATGCCTAATAAGAGCTTATAAAGTTTGAACAATCCTTATATCTTGAGCTAACTTTTGGGGTTAAGTTAGGTCCTGAGGATTATCCGAGCTTTATAAGCTCTTGTTAGACATTATATGTGAGATTTAGTTTTTTCTCAATACTCTGTTTTCTATATATTTTTATTTTATTCTCTTGAAATTTTATACTTCTAATAATTCACGCAAGAAAAAAAAAGATGGAAAGAAGAACGAAAGTCACAATTATTTAATACCAGTATAATAGTAGACCAGTATACTTGCCAAATATTGGGAATGGATCCCCTCATGTTATGTTTTCCCATGTTGAATCTCAACCTTTCATTTAAAATGTTGAAGGAGAGAGAGTGTATTTAAAATGGGGGATGGGGGGATTGAATGATGGGAATTAAAAACATAATCCCCTCATGTTTTTCTCAACATGAGAGAATCTTCTCCCCCAAATATTACGAATGCAGTCTATCCATACTAATACTGGCTAGACGTGCGAATCGCTTATCTATATATAGATTTTCAAAAACCCTACAATTTTCCTAATTAAACTTCAACTTTTTCTTTTGTAGTTGGCAACATACATTCGTTGATATTATACCAGCGTCTTAACTAGAGCTGGGTTCACGGACAGTCCGTTTAATCCACGATCCGTGTGGGTTAGGACCAAGCAAAACATAGGACCGTTTAAATGCGGGCCTTTTCAATCCAGTTCGTTTAGCCCGCGGATTAGACGGGTTGGATCCGCAGGTTAATGTACCAGCCCACGAACAACTACTTCTTTATACACAAAAAAAAAGGCCACTTTGACACATGAGTTTGGACCACATCTGATTTCTCCATCAACAACCCATATGCTTAATGGTACTCGTTTGAATGCATTATTTTGTGAAGAATACGATTATCCAACTTCACGATATTTTTTAATAACATATTTCATTGTGTATATGTTTTTTTTTCCCATTCTATTTGGACTTCCTTATGTTTATTATGACACTGAATTTTGTTTTCCATTTTACTCATGTGGTCATGTATGATAGTGTGACAATCTTTCTGCTACAATTTTCTTTGTCTAACTGTCACAGCAAATGGTTGCAAAAGAGATCCTATAAAGAGAATAAAATCAAAATATATTATTGTAAATATAGTGGTTGAATATAGCGTTTTCAAAATAATTTAGAATTTTTATTTTTTTTATTAATGAGTCTGCGGGTCAGCCTATTTAACCCGCGGACTATGTGGGTTGGACACGGACTAGCTAAACGCAGGTCCGTTATCTTCGCGGGCCAATCCGGCACAGTCTGTTTAAGTGCGGGTCAATGCGGGCTGGGCCTAAACGGACCGGACTGACCCGTATACCCAGCTCTAGCTTTTGCCAATCCTAATTCGTAGAGGGGTTTATACCGACCTTGTTATTATTATTAATTAAATTATTATTATACCAACAATCATGCCCTATGCCACATCCGCATCCTATTTCTGGAGTTGCCTCCCTCGTTTCTCCCTCTTATTGCTTCAATTAATTTTTTGCTGATATATCATATTCTATCTTCGAAATCCCCACCCAACATGATATATGCTGGAGATTGTCATTTGTCGCGTGGTTTGATAAGTTAATTTAAATAATCGTATTTTTCAAGATGAACAATAAAATTATTCAATTGAATGTGTAGCCATTTCTAAAGTTTTAGAATAGTAACAAGTGTGTGTTAATTTGGATCGAAGCACAAATAATATCGGAAGTTATTATAGATAGAGGTGGGTGGGGTTGGAGTTCCCTCCATTGCTGAATATATGACTTAAGTTGGGCACTCATGCAGTGGCTAAAGGTCACCATAAATTATAGTTGTGGACTGTGGTTTTGTCATTTGATGATTGGGATATTTTAATTTTCCAACAAAAATCTGCTTAGCTGACAAGCACTGCAATCCAATTTTTGTTGAAGAACTCGCATAAGAGAGGAGCGGGGGCTTTAGTTTAGCACCAAGGGTTGGTTTCTGCTCTAGAAGTCTTGGCATATGTCGCGAATTTTAATTAAAACATGTATTATTACATGCATATGTACATACAGATAAACAATTTCCAACAAGAAATGCTAAGTTAGCATAAAATTAAGCAAAATTGAAATCCCATAAAAGTTGTGAATGAATAATTTTGTTAAAATCTTAATAAAATGATATTTTTTTAAGAAAAATGATATTTTCACACTCCTTTTCTCTCACACTCTCTTTTACATCTGCTTATAACCATTGATTAAAAGACATTTGATTTGAAAACAATAATAAGTACATAATCAATGATTATAAAATATGTTCAAAAGTGTGGCCGTATGGGAAAAAAGGTACGTAAGAATATCATTATTTTTTTTTGGGTGCTATAATCCATAGAAAATCATTATTTTATTTCTAATACTTCTTTTACCTTTTTACACATAATCTTTTTTATTTTTAAAAGTAAGCTCCTATCAATTTTTATTTTATATAATGATATATATGAAAATTATAACAAAAATTACACATTATATTTACCTACAAATCCATACAAAATTAAATTAACACTTTTTGCAACAATCATATGTTATTCAATAAATTTGCATGTTATGTATTTTTTTTTTGTGCTTGCGTGTTATGTATTTAATATACTATTTTATGTCTTCAAATACAGACCCTCTCTCTAGTATTTCTCAATCATTGCACATGTCATTTTGCTCCTAATCACGTTTGTCAAACCTTATTGAATTTTGGCCCATATTGGCAGCTTTATATTGCATGGTAACGGCAGTTATATGAAATGGTATTGGTGTTCATACTGAACGGTGAAAACTGAAAAACGTTTATACACTGCAGCCTGCCATTTTGGACCATATATGGATGACTATGATGCGGATTGGAGTTATTGTGGCCCCTTTTTTTTTCATACTTTCATATAACCCGATGAGTTGATTTTAAATTCCTTTACATCATTATCATTATTGATTTACATTCACTTCACTTGACGACTGGGCAAATGGGCAATGACTTGATATGTGATATAAACCTTCCATGATAGAGACCCGGTTAAACAAACATTATTATTGGGGATTAATTAAATTGAAAATTATTTCACTTGTTGTTGATAGTAAACTATATATAATAGTTTCGAAGGACAATTGCACAAGAATATAATAGCAACAACACGTAGTTACGTAATATAGTTTTAAGGACTGACCAGTCCCATGATGATTGAAGGAAACTATTATGCTATATAGTCCCAATCATAAAATTATCAATTATGGATTAGTTTGTAAATGTGTTTGAAATAAACTGACCTTTTCATTCATATATCATACATGATCGAAGGAAACTATGAGATATCATTCCACGCATGAAATTAGACTTGCAAGTGAAACTTAAAGTTAGAATCAGTCCTTCCAATTTTGATTATATTACTTTATATTGTGCACATTAAAATTGAAATTTTAATACTCAACCTGATTGTATTAAAAAATGATTAGTTTATACAAACCTGGTGTTAGAAGAGTTGGTAAAGTGACTCTCCACTAAGGAAAATGACGCAAGTTCGATTATCGAAGTCGTCCAGTTGGAAGGCAGCCCAACTCTGTGTGTAAAAAATCGAACGTCTTTCGCTGTCGAACCGGGGATTAGTCCCATAGACGGTCCAAATGCCCGAATTTGTGGGGACACCTGGGTGGACCCACTGGGGAGCCAAAGGCCCTAATTACTGTGGGTTCCGAACAAAAAAAAAATATTAGCTTATACTTTATGTCATATTCAATTTTTAATTTCTTAGTTTAGACATAGAGAATTTACTATTAAGGATCATAAAGAGAGCCCAAAAAACGAGGAGATCTCAATCAATGGATAAAGCGAAGAATCACATAAATGGATTTGACATCACATCTTGGCCTAAAACCTTAAAACAATGAATATACGAGTCATCTCATCTATGTAGTCTAATCTATCCATTCTTTAGCAATGTAGGACTTCCAACACTCACACATGAATTCCAACATTTCTCCCTTAAAGTGCGACTCCCAACATTGGGATGTTCCCCCTCAAGCGGAAGCGATTTTGAGTATTCACAGGATTACCAACCAAGACTATGTCTTGTCAATGTGCTCCACAACACGGGTTAAGGTTAAATCCAAGCACTAACCATCATCTCTAAATGCTTGGCCTAACTGAACCATCGACTCTAATACCACTCATTGTAGCATAAGGGGAGCCTAAAAGCCGTGGAACTCTCCATCATTGGGCTAAGCGAAATACCGTATAAGTGGATCATTTTGACCCAAAACCTCGAAACAATGAGTATATCGATCCTCTAATTTATATAGTATTACTATACCCATTCTTTATCGATGCGAGACTTATAACACTTAAATTCCAACATTTATAATCTCGAGCACTAAATATAAAAGTTAAAATTAATATTTTATATTGTATTATTCATTTCTTTAACCAACTACTATCGCAGACAACCATTGATTGTTGTTGTCCTTGCATACTTCTTATGACCATTGTTGCCATTCGCGATCTTTGACCACTATTGCTATCGACAAACTTTGACCACCATCGATGTTAGGGATATACGTCCATTGTTGTTGTAAGTGTGTTTTCGACCACTTTTGTCGCCAAAGACCTATAACTTTAGTCTCTGTTGGCGTCCTATAATTAACCAATGATGTCATCTTGTGATCACTGTTACTACTGGTGAGCTTAAACCATCGAGTTGTAGAATACTCATGATCGACATCCTCCGACCACCGTTGGCGTCGGTGTACAACGATCACTGTCGCCACCGAAGATCAACAGCCATCACCGCCTTTGGTGTTCCACGTCCACCATTGCGTCATTAGGGGTGTTCAAATCTAAACCAATAAAAAAAGTAAAATCGATCCAAAAATTTGAAAACCGAACAAATCAAACTTTATTTGATTATTTTGGACCTCGTGAAAATCGATCATTGCTTTTTTGGAAACCTAATCGAACCGAACCACATATATAAATTTTAATGCTTATTTATTCAATTATTAGTATGCAGTGCAAAAACCCAAAAAGTATTATTAGGAAAACAAAAACCAACAAATAAAAAGACAATAACTCAGCAGACTCTCGAGCAACTCAACAGCAACAATAACACCAATAGACTACTATTTTTAATGTTCTAAATATAAAAGCGATACTTGTTATCAGTTCATAACGTTTTAATTCTTAGTATGTCATATGTTATATTTATTGATGATATTTAGACTTAGTTTTTAATGATTGTGTTAGTAAAAATTGATTCATTCAATCAAATCCAAACTGCTTTAAATTGTATTGTATTGGTTCGGATCTCATAATAATCAATTCAATGCAAATCGAACTGCAGTTTATTTTTATTTTTGGGTCAAATGACTTTTTTGGTTAAAACCGATCTGTCAACTCCCTTAATTGTCACTGTCTTTCAACCATTGTTGCTTGTAGCATCCTTAAAAGATTTTTTTTTGGGTAACCATGTTATAGATACAGAGTATCCACTACCGTTAAGAGTGACTAGATTCAGCCGGGGAACCTATTAGCCACACAAGGTGAGTTCTCACTTCCCATTAAGGTTTTCTTCATACACAAAAATCAGGATTCGGACCCCTGACTACTTGATTAAGGTGCCCAAGACCCTTACCACTCAGACCAACACAAGCTGGCACTTAAGAGAATTTTAATTCGATTCAAAAGTTTGGTTTTTTTTTTTTTATCTCTATTCTTTATTTGTCTTAAATATAGAAATTAAGATTCTTAATTAATTTTGATTCTTACAATAATAAAATTTAAAATTAGAAGCTCTAACTATAATTTTGATTTTAATTAAATCCATAAACTTTTAAATTTTTTAAATAAGTCCTTATATTTATATAAGTTTTTATTTATTAATTATTGAATTTTTATAATGAAGACTTTTAACTCGTATTAGTTTTTTTTTTTTTACTAAAAAAAAATATTCATTCATTTAAATTGGTAAAATACATCGAAAACAACATAAATTCAACATCATCAAAAACTGAAAAGGATGAATCTGCGAACAAACTCACAGTACTCAGGTTAATAGCATAAAACGACAAAATGCCTACAAATATGATAAAATCAAAGTGACCATAATACCCATGCCTTTGAATCTGTAATAGATCGAAGCTGATCAGTCAATCTGAACCAAACGAATACCGCAACAAGATGAGAAACCAAACAATGCCGCACCAAGACAAAGAACAAAACAATACTGCACTCAGATGACGAAATCACGGAAAAACACGAAAAAAATCAGATCTCTGTGGAAAAATCACTTATTTGGATAAAATGAGAGAAACGATGTAGAAGGGTGATTTTAGGCTAAAAAATGGCCTAAAATCATTCCCCTCCGGTAGATAAGGAAGAAAGAAGAGAGGAGTAGAGGGAAGGTTGAGAGAGAGAGATGACTAGGGTATTTTTCCTTTAACTCGTATTAGTTGGTACCTATTTTTTTTTTTTTTTGAAGTATAGAGATCTAATTAAACACTTTATAAATTATAAAAATTTAAAAACCTATTTAAATTTTCAATAAAACCTAAAAAATGTTTATAAAGAAAATAATGCTAAATTGCTAATGATATTATATTGAAATATGATAATATTATTAGAGTTTAATTGATATGAACTAATAGTGTAAAAAAATTTATAATATCAATCAATCAGAAATTATGGTATAGATGATTTTTAAGATAGTTAAGATAAGAGTAAAACATTTTTATCTTATGTGACAATTTTGGATTGATTGATAATATAAAGAATTTTTACAAATATCAATTAAATTTATATTATTAATTAATTAATTAATAATAATAAATTAAAGAAGGTCGGTGATTTGGAGCTCAGGACAGACGTTAACGACAGGTTTTATACTGTCGCATCCCGAATTGCTAAAGCCAAGTTGTAAACGACATCTCCCCTGTAGCTGTTACTGACCAAAACGACCCCACGCCCCACACCCAGTACAAATCAGGTCTCAACCCTCGTCCTCACGCTCCTGCCTCTTCCTCTTCTTGCTCCCCAATCTTGCTTCGTTGACCTCCAAATTTCTCTTCACCGAAGCGAAAATCTACGATTCTGGGTTTTAGATCGGCGAAACTTAAGCTTCTTTTTCTCCACTACAAGGTTAGATTCCTCACTCTTTTCCATTTCTTGTTCTAGGGTTCCTACTACAACCCTAGTTCACTTCATAACTGTTAGAGTTAGTCCTCGTTCTCAAACTGATCTTTTATGCTTCGTTTTGTTTCAGATCTAGCTGAATATCGACCAAGAATCTCTGTTCGGAGCTCTATTCACTGAAAAATCCTCTTCAGGTTTGGCGATTCTCTTTGCTTCAAGATCTGTTTCTCTGTTAGGTTAATATCTGTGATAATCGTTGCAGATTTGTTAGGTTTTGAGATCTGAACGGTGTTAGCGTCTTTTGTTTGCAGATCTGGGGGGTTTGATTGCGAGTTTCATTCTGATATTTGAATTCGTTCCTCGGAAATGTCGATTTTACCGAAAAGCGATTCGGTTCAAATCAGAGAGGTTTGGAACGATAATCTTGAAGAGGAATTTGCGTTGATACGTGGAATAGTTGACGAATATAACTACGTCGCCATGGATACTGAGTTCCCTGGGGTTGTTCTTCGCCCCGTGGGGAATTTCAAAAACATCAATGACTTTAATTATCAAACTTTGAAGGACAACGTTGACATGTTGAAGCTGATCCAATTAGGTCTCACCTTCTCTGATGAGGAAGGAAACCTTCCTACTTGCGGCACTGACAATTTCTGCATCTGGCAATTCAACTTCCGCGAATTCAACATCAGCGAGGACATCTTTGCCAGCGATTCGATTGAGTTGTTGCGCCAATGCGGGATCGATTTCAAGAAGAACAGCGAGAAGGGAATCGATGTGAACCGATTCGGGGAGCTTCTCATGTCATCTGGGATTGTGTTGAATGATGGTGTGCATTGGGTCACTTTTCACAGTGGTTATGACTTTGGTTACCTCCTTAAGCTGCTGACATGTCGAAGCTTGCCCGATACGCAGACTGGATTCTTTGACTTGATCAAGACGTATTTCCCAATAGTGTATGATATCAAGCATTTGATGAAGTTCTGCAACAGCCTTCATGGTGGGTTGAACAAGCTTGCTGAGTTGTTGGAAGTGGAGAGGGTTGGTGTGTGCCATCAAGCTGGATCAGATAGTTTACTCACTTCTTGTACATTTAGAAAGTTGAGGGATACTTTCTTCAATGGTTCTGCAGAGAAATATGCTGGTGTTTTGTATGGTTTAGGTGTTGAGAATGGACAGACTAATTGAAAGAAATATAAATTGGTTGTAGAGTAAGTCTAAGTGTGTGTCTTTTTACATGTGTACACTTCCTCCAAAGAAAATGGTTGCTGTTTACTTGTAACATTTCATCCTTGCTTGAATTGTAACTGAAAACCTTAGATGGTTTTGTTAGCTTTGAGTTCTTTGTAAATCACTTCAGTTTAGTGCTTCAATAATAACTTATGATGATTCCTTTAGTCTGCAGCTGTTTGTTTCAATAATAACTTATGATGATTCCTTTTGTATGGTTTAGGTGTTGAGAATGGACAGACTAAGGGTGCATTTGGGAATACAGCTTATTTAAGTGCTTATGTAATAAGCTCTTTTTTAAATAAGCTAAAAACAACTTATTTTCATAAGCTTCTCTGACAAGCTTATGGAAATAAGCCAAAAACAGCTTATGAAAATATCATAAATTATTTTCATAAACTATTTGTATAATTTTAATTCCATAAGCTATTCTTATAAGCTCTCCATAAGCTCTTCCAAACGCACCCTAAATGATAGAAAATATAATTGGTTGTAGAGTAAGTCTAAGTGTGAGTCTTTTTACTTGTGTACACTTCCTCCAAAGAAAATGGTTGTTGTTTACTTGTAACATTTCATCCTTGCTTGAATTGTAACTGAGAACCTTAAATGGTTCCTTTAGTTTGCAACTGTTTGTTTCAATAATAACTTATGATGATTCCTTTTGTATGGTTTAGGTGTTATGAATGGACAGACTAATTGAAAGAGAATGTAGTTGGTCGTAGAGTAAGTCCAAGTGTGAGTCTTTTTACTTGTGTACACTTCCACTTCCTCCAAAAAAAAAATTGTTGTTGTTTACTTGTAACATTTCATCCTTGCTTGAATTGTAACTGAAAACCTTGGATGGTTTTGTTAGCTTTGAGTTCTTTGTAAATCATTTCAGTTTAGTGCTTCAATAATAACTTACGATTCCTTTAGTTTGCAGCTGTTTATTTTTTGTGATCAACATGCTTGGTGTTTCAAGCCTGTTGCTTATAACCATGACAGTTTGAACATGTAAACCAAATCTGTGGTTTAAATCAGTGATGTTTCTCTATGTGTAATGGCTTTTGGTTGAAGGGCTGCACCATGCAGGATTCGTCATTTAAACAACTCCAAGGTTTAAATCAGTGATGTGTCTCCGTGTCTAAACTGATTCCTATCTATTTTGGTTTGCTGTAACTGCTATTTGCGGTGAATTGCTTATGCAATGCAAACAATAAACTTCAAAATAATTGAAACCAACCAGTTATGCTCAGTGTTGAAACTGTCTTCGAAAGCAAATCGTTAGAAGCATTGGGGCCTATTCTTTGTTGATACTGTCTTCCAAAAGCAATTCTTGAATAGCATGCAATGCTTCGATCACATCGAGAAATCTGTATAGTTTATTACAAGCCAAACAAAGACCTCGGAAAAATAATCTGTCAATATTTAAATCTAACAGACGTCACACATAAAATTTTTTATACCGGTAATCTATCAAAATTAAATTCAAAAGTTTATGTTATAATATAAAAAGGTTATGTCTAGGGTAAGTGTCCAAACATGTCTTTCACCATATCTCACTTTTACTACCTACAACAGGTAACTTTCATCTGCTTCGTTACCTTTCTCTCTCCTCTGCTCCCTCTCCCTTCGTCCTCGCCATCGCCTCCTCTTTCTCGTCCCTACCTCCTTGATGCCAAGTGCACCATCATCGTCGCTGAGAAGCTTGGCGAAGTGGGCCTCAAGCTTTCTCCATGACTCACTCTCCGCTCTCTCAGCATCCCTCTCTCTCCTCCTCTGTCGCTGCCCCTCCCACCCCCGCCGCCTGGACTCCCTTCTTATTGCAACTTCCATTGCTTTTGCCTTTGCCTATCACAAAATGAGTTGATGTGCTCCACTACCGCATAAAACATTTGGTTATTAGATGCTCCACCATCGTACTCTCCTTAATCATGATTTTGGAATCGATTCAACTTTGAAGGAGAGAGAAAGGGAACATATTTGGTTATTAGACACTCCACCACCGTACTCTGTCACAAAAGGGAACAAAAATGGAGACAAAGAATGTTGGAGTCGCCGCATCCAAATTATCCAAATCATCCTCTTCGACTAGAGCCGTGCGTCCAGCCCTGAAGTGTGTCCTCCGACGAGCCTAATAGTAGTTTCCGCTTCATCGCCTAAGACCATCATCACATCGTCCACTGCCGCGTTTAGATCGTCCTCTCTGCTCAGAACCACCTTGCCAACATACGCAGTCCAGCCATAAGTTTTGACTCGCTTTCACTCTTTCGTACATGCACTCATCGGTGAGCGAGATCTGAGACGGGCCTTGTAGCACTTCCACTCCACCGTGAAAACCAGATCTAGCACACTGAAGGCCACACACGTGAGCAGCACCACAACCCCCACCTTATTGCACGCTGCTCCATCACTCCTTTACAGGTTCTCCAATCCGACGACGACGCTGCATCATGATGATCTACTTTCTATGTCTTCATTCATTCATCGGGAGAATAGGTAACCATACTTTGATCTAATCCATCCATATATTTTTTTTATCAAATCTGACGGTTGAAACATATTTTGCACGGTGAGCAACTTATAAATGTCGCTCACCCTAAAAGCCGCCATGTAACAAACTACTTAATCTAAACAAATTTAGTTAGTAAGACTCAACAAGACATTGCAATACAAATATTGTACTTATTTTCCCAAAATATTCTTTTTATTGTTTTTTTTGTTTCCCATAATATCCTCTCATCCGATAGGTGAGAGACTAATCTCTCGGAGTGAGTCAGACGCTTAAACGAGGATCCCTTCCAATAATGTTTTTTAATGTTTTTTTTTTCATACACATGAATCCGGAAATAAAACCTAGGACCACATGCTTAAGGGACTCAGACCTCTTCCACTCAGATCAACATACATTGGTTTCCATACATTCTTTTTATAGTTTTGTTACATTGGATAAACATCAATTAAATTTTGAAAAATAATATATAATTTTTACAGGGCCAGGAACGACAAAAGTAAAATGGAGTAACTTTTATGTCATTTTTCATTTTAATGTTTTATAAATATACAATATTGTCACACTATTTTTAATTTGTTTAGATTATTGCTTATTTTTTGGTGCAAAGATTATTCCTTATTTAATAAATAAGAAAGTATATTTTGCTCCATGATTAAACACGTAAACATTTTCTTTAACAATATTATTGTTATAAGTTTAATTGTTATTGTTATTGTTATGCATTATAAAGATAAAGTTTTTATACTCTCAACTAATTAGAAATCATAATATCAATAATTTTCAAGATAATTAGGATAAGAGTCAAACATTTTATCGTATGTGACAATTTTTAATTGATTGATTGTATAAAAAATTTTTACACTAAAAATGCATATCAATTAAATCCCTTTTTTATATATATAAATTTTAAAATAATACTTACAATTATTTTTTTAAAGGATTTAAATACCCTTTCTCCACTCACATTTTTTATAATAAAAAAAATCTCATGTGTGGTTTTGTCATCCCTAATTATTATTTAATTTAATTTGGTTTCAAAAAAAAATTATTATTTAATTTAAAATAAATATACTTATATCAATATAATTTCGCCGTCCGAAAATTTCAGTGCCTGTTTGGTTGTTTTTCCGAATTTCGATATCAGCAGGTTTGGCGTGGCTGTTAATCTCTGGTCACTGTCCTGGTGAGTCTAGCATCCCTGTTTCTCCCTTCCCTCACCGCTTCGTTTTTTAATTTTAATTTTTCACTTTCTTATTTTGTCAGCTCAGGTTTGCGTTCCTGCGAAATTCCGAAGCTCCCTGACCAAGATCTCCGGAAAATCTTGCACTCTACGGTGCGTCTCACTCTGAATTTTCATATAACACTTCACTTTGATTACTGAAGGCTCATAAAATGCCTGATTTATTTTACGGATAGCCGATTCTTGTCGTAACCGTTATTGCCGTTTTTAGCTGTTCTAGGGTTTCTGCTTTTTTTTTTTTTTTGGTTAATTGGAAGTGTATTCAGGCGATACCTTGCTCGTTCGCCAAGAATTAAAAATAACATGCTGCTCTTCTCCAATTGCTTCGTTGATTTGATTCAATGTGCATACATACATATATTTTTTTAACGTGTTCTTATTTTTACTTATCTGTAATTTTATTTAAATCGTCCATTTTATAATGATTACTCTGTGGAGGGTTTGGTTGACAGAATTAATTGTTTCTTCTTCTTGCTCACATCAGGATTATATTTTAGCAGAACATGAGTAGCTTGGTCGAGAGGCTTCGTGTAAGATCAGATCGCAAGCCAATTTATAATATAGATGACTCAGATGATGATGCTGATTTTTTGCCTAGAAAACCTGGAACAATTAAGGAGAAGTTTGAGAGGATAGTTAGAAGTGATGCGGTATGTTACATCATTTTTGCTCTAATGAATTTCATTTGATTTGATTTAATTTAGATTTATTTTGCTTTTTATAACAATAACAATCGTGAATATCCATTAAGCACCCACTGAACTTAATTAACCATGAATTTGCTCACGTTTGTAATGGGTACAACTTGAAATATCAGGGTAAGCAATTAACCACCAACAAACCAAATTAACCATGAATTTGCAAATCATTAATCTCGTTTGTAATGTTTTATTTTTTACTGGTAATGTTTTGTGAAATATGATATACCACTCACATAACAAACATGAGTAACGATAGACACTCTTTTATTTTTTCACCCAAGAGGTTCATAAAACATTTCATCAAAAACAGTCTTTTATTATTTATTATAATAATTAAAAATAAAAAAATTCACCCATAACACTCTTTTATTACAGATAATAACCATAACAATCATGAATATCTAATTGTTAATGTTAATTGAAATTTTGGATAGGTATATGATAACCATAATATTCTATCTAATTCAAAATTCAAAATAGGTAGACAATTTAAAATTTTAGATCTCACTCTATCTCACGCCTCCCTGTCCCTCTCTCTGCGACTCACCGAGATCTCAACATGGCGGAAGGTAATATCCCAACAACTTTACTCTTATCTCTGTCGTTTTTTCTAGCATTCGTTTATGCAAAGTTATAAACTTTGGTTTGCTCTGTTTACAAATGGTAGGTAGTTCAGTTGGTACAAGCTTTGATTTTTTGGTTACTTTTTCCACTTTTCGTTGGAAACAAACCATTATTTTCTTACTTGTTAGCCATTATTTTCTTTTTTCTTTTTTGGGTTTTGTTTGAAGATCCCATTTTTTTTTCTACTTTTATATTGGGTTTTATATTATTGATTATTAATATTAATATTATATTATTTGTGTGTTTCTTTTCCACGAAAAAGCTGAAGATTGAGAGACCCTTTAGTTGTGTTAGAGTACTAGGTATTGGGCCCATACGCCCATTTGTGTATTTTGTATATATAGCCATGTAATCATCTATTCTTTCAAGATAATGAAAGATAATTTCTACACTTTCTACATGGTATCTAGAGCCAACCCTAATTTGTTTGCTTCCTTTCCGTTTTCCGGTGACCACCTCTATTTCCGGCGACACGTTTTCTTTTCCGGTGAGCCCTTCTCCGGCGAACGGTGGCTGTCACCTCCAGCACCACTGTGTTCGCCTTGTCACTGCCGGCCAACCCTTCGAACCCCGCCCTGAATGGAGCCGCTACGTGCCGCCACAAGCTCCGACCGCCCTTTCATTTTCCGGCCGATCTCTCCCTCTCTGACGCACGTCTGTTGTCACCACCGCCATCGCTGTGACCCCCTCATTCTGGCGAGTCTGACCCAGTGGTCGGTTACCTTCGCCGTGCTGGAGTCGCCGCCAGTCGTCAGAAGCTGCCACTGTTTGAGCTGTTCTAACCTTGTTTTTGTTGAGGACTTCATTTTCGTTGTTCTTTTCTCCTAATTTCATCTTGGAGATCAGTTTTTTGGGTATTTCAGCCCCTTTTTACTTAAAGCGTGGCTAGTTCCTCCTCCACTAAGTCAGGGTCTTTTTCTGCCTTCACATCTACTCCTGCCATTGCAACAGAAAAATTACTGGGTTCCTCTAATTATGTTTCATGGTCCAAGGCTGTTGAAAAGTGGTGTATTGGACAAGGGTTGAAGAATCACCTCGTCACTAAGCTTGAAGACGTGAAGGAGGAGCCTAAAGAATCTTGGGAACGGAATGATGCTCTGTTGTGTACTCTGTTATGGCAATCAATCGATCTCTCTCTTCACAACATCTATATCAACTTTGACACTTGTTATGAGCTATGGACTTAAGCCAAATCTCTTTACACCAATGACATTCAACGCTTATACTCTGTTGTTGACAAATTAATCAACCTTCGTCAACAAGGTCTTACTATTTCTGAATTTGTTGGTCAAATGTCATCTATCAAGGCTGAATTCAATGTTCTTCTACCCGCTGGAAAAACTGCTACTGAAGATCTTGCTCAGCGAGATAAGTTTTTTTATGGTATGTACCTTGGCTGCTCGATCATGCATCTGTGAGGGACCAAATCCTTGCAAGTCCGAATGTCCTTACATTGGATGAGGTTTTCTCTCGGCTTATTCGTGTAACATCTATCAGTTCTCCCAATCCTGTTCCATCAGAAAGTTCAGCTTTAGTTTCAGCTTTAGTTTCAGCTAATGCTCAACGTGACTCTAAGGAGGAACAAGGTGGTGATCATCGAGGTGGCAATAGGACATCTTGTCCTAAATGCACTTATTGTCACAGATGGGGGCATACTAAGGAGAAGTGCTTCAAGTTGCATGGTTGCCCTCCTCGGGTTAATCTCGCTCACAACGAGGACACTTTGCCTGAGCAACCAAGGGACCTTCCACTGCAACGGTCTGTCACCCTTTCTGGGACTGATTATGATGTTGCTCATTCTGGTAATTCCTTTGACTGTGTGTCCCAATCTTCATTAGGACTATGAGTTCTTGATTCTGGTGCCTCTGATCACATCTCTGGTAATTCTCACGTACTTTCTCACATTACTTATTCCAACTCTTTACCTTCTATTACATTGGCTAATGGCTCTAAACAGGTTGCTACTGTTGTTGGTAGTGCACATCCCTTTCCCTCTGTTCCGACTCTGTGCTATATACTCCTAACTGTCCCTTTAATCTTGTATCTATTAGTCGTCTGACCTGTACTTTAAATTGCACTATCACCTTTTCTCACAATTTTGTTGTCATTCAGGATCGCAGTACGGGATGGGTGATTGGCGCAAGACATGAGTCACAGGTCTGTACCATCTTTCATCACCATCTGTTGCCTGCACTACTACTTCATCCCCAGAGCTTCTCCACAACTGTTTTGGACATACAAGCTTATCCAAGCTCCAGAAAATGTTCCTGGTTTTTCTTCTTTGTCTAGTCTTAATTGTGAGTCATGTCAGCTTGGTAAACAGTCTAGAGTGCCTTTTCCTAAGCGTCTCAACAATTGGGCTGCGTCCTCTTTTGCTTTAGTTCACTCTGATATTTGGGGTCCTAGTCATGTCGTCTCTATGTTTGGATTTCATTATTTTGTATCCTTCATTGATGACTATTCTCGTTGTACATGGTTATATTTAATGAAAATTCATTCTGAAGTTTTATCCATTTTTGAGATCTTTTGTGCTGAAATTAAAAATTCTCAAATATTCAAGTACTAAGAAGTGATAATGGATCTGAGTATTTTTCCACGGCTTTCACTCAGGGAATTATACATCAGTCTTCATGTGTGTACACACCTCAACAAAATGTGGTTGTTGATAGACATCTAATTGAGACAACTCACACACTTTTGATCCATCATAATGTTCCCACTCGTTTTTGGGGGGATGCTGTCATTAATGCATGTTATCTTATTAATCACATGCCATCTTTTGTTCTGCAACACCAGACTCCTCATTCCATACTTTTTCCTGACCAGACAATATATTCCCTTACTTCATGCACTTTTGGTTGTATTTGCTTTGTTCATAATATGGCACCTGGATGGGATAAGTTGTTTGCCAAGTCACTCAAATGTATATTCCTTGGGTATTCTCGTGTTCAGAAAGGTTACAAATGTTACTCTCCTGATACTAACAGGTATTACCTTTCTGCTGATGTCACCTTCTTTGAGTCTTCCTTTTTTTATCCTTCATCTTCTTCGACTCCATCTCAATCTATGGCAGAGGTTCTGCCACTTCCACAATTTCCCCTTTTGATGTCCTTTGACTCCAACAAACCTGGAGAACCTACTGCACCCGATCCTTCGACGGCCCCCAGGCCCTTACAAGTTTATCATCGCAGAGATCGCATAGGTGGTGATGCTCCTCCCACAGTCCCTACTGGCTTATCTCCTGCTCCAGCACCTACTGTCACTGCGGATCCATCTCCTAGTGATCATCTTCCCATTGCCATTCGAAGTACTCATTCCACTCGTAATCCTCATCCTATTTACAACTTTTTTAGTTACCATCGTTTATCCACTCCATATGGTGCCTTTATATCCTCTTTGTCTGCTGTATCTATTCCTAACACCCGTAGTGAGGCTCTTTCACATCTAGGATGGTGTCAGGCAATGATGGATGAGATGACTGCCCTTCATGCTAATGGTACTTGGGAGTTGGTCTCTCTCCTTCTAGGTAAAACTCCTGTAGCTTGTCGTTGGATTTACACTGTTAAAGTTGGTTCTGATGGTCAGGTTGATCGCCTTATGGCTCGCCTTGTTGTGAAAGGGTGCACTCAGGTTTATGGCCAAGACTACACCGATACCTTATCTCCTGTTGCCAAGATGTCATCTATTCGTTTATTCTTGGCAATGGCTGCCATCCGTTCTTGGCCCTTGTTTCAACTTGATATTAAACATGCTTTTCTTCATGGTGAGCTTCATGAGGAGATTTATATGGAGCAACTGCCTGACTTTGTTGCTCAGGGGGAGTCCAATCTGGTTTGTAAACTTCGTCGTTCTCTTTATGGTTTAAAGCAATCTCCTCGTGCCTGGTTTGGAAGGTTTAGCACTGTTATTCAAGAATTTGGAATGTCTCACTGTGATTCTGATCATATAGTCTTCTACAGGCACAACTCTCAAAGAAGGTGCATATGTTTTCCCCCTTTAATGAGTATATGTTATCCTCTGCTCTTGTAGCTCTCTCTTTCTCTTCTCTAACAAAATCTCCTCCTTTATCCGAAGGTAAAAGATGGAGGTTTTCTTGTTATATACACATTAGAAAGGTTATCATTCTCTCATTAATGATAACAATTGAAACCAGTTTCAATTTTTTCAATTCATAAATGTTGTGTATCTGCCTTAGTTTGATATAGGTGGCATCTAGTAAATTTTCTCGCATATTTGGTGACACTAGTAAATGTTTTGTACTCATTTCCTTTCCCCCCCTCCTTTTTTTGACGTTTCTTTCCCTTCTTAATAGAAAGAGAATTCGTGTCAAGCTTGTGGAGAAAGTGGATATCTTCTGAGCTGTGAGACATGCACTTATGCTTACCATCCTAGGTGTTTACTTCCACCACTTAAAGGTCCCCTTCCAGACAGTTGGAGCTGCCCTGAATGTGTAAGTGTTCATGTTTTTTACCAGTGATACTTATAATAGATTTCTGTTTGAGTGATAGCCTATATATATAATTTTCTTTTTTGCAGGTTAGCCCACTTAATGATATTGATAAGATATTAGATTGTGAGATGCGCCCTACTGTAGCTGCTGACAGTGACGCCACAAAACCAGAGTCGAAGCAAATTTTTGTCAAACAATACCTTGTTAAGTGGAAAGGACTATCATATTTGCACTGCACATGGTAAATTTGTGGGAGCTCATTCTTTATTATGTCCCAGCTCCCCATAGTGTCTAGTAAACCTTCTGCAATGCTTATTATATATTAGTCTCCATTCCTCACTTCTGCTGTCTATTTTTATATCATTCCCAATTTTTAGTTTTCAGTATTATGATTTTATTTATTTATTTATTTAATATTTTTGCTTTCGAAGCCTGTCTTTTAAGATTTTATCTCTCCAAATCCTTCTCATCATTTTGGTATTTCTACTTACCAGCTACATATATTTTTCCTTTAGGGTGCCGGAGAAAGAGTTTCTGAAAGCTTTCAAGACCCATCCTCGCCTAAGGACCAAAGTGAACAACTTCCACCGTCAAATGGCATCGGTCAATACTTCTGAGGAAGAATTTGTTGCCATTCGACCTGAATGGACTACAGTTGATCGAATACTTGCTTGCAGGTTCAACTTTGTGGGACTTTATTTTCCACATTCCCTTTATGCAAAACGACATGAGATGATACTGTTCCTAATATCTGGATCAATTCTGAGCTTGGATTGTTTTGAAATTCATTTATTTCAGAATTTGAGCTATACTTTGAAGGTTTAACAGGAATTTGGTAGTGTTGGTTTGTTATGTTAGGTCAGCTCCAAACTGTCATTCGTGAGAAACTTTTTTTGGGAGGGGGGGGGGGTAATAATTTTTTACCATTTTGCTGTTTTTGTTGTTGATATTTTCAGGCAGAAGGTTTATTATTAGAATCTGAGAAGCAAGAGAGAACTCTCTGAAAACTGAAATTTGTTATTCTGAATTGTTGAGTCTGGTAATTAGACCTGTACGGTATTTATTCAAGTGGTGACAGCTGTCGAGCCAATAAACTAGCTAACAAACTGAAACTAACTCTAACTAACTAAACCTTAACATCTGAGTGGTGACAGAGGCTTGGTTAGCAGGTTAGCTGTCTGCTCATGTGCTGGTACATGTGCAACTCCAAGGTTCTGTTGATCACCTCTCTTACAAAGAAGTCCATTTCCATATTTTTGGTTCTCAGATGCAGAATTGGATTGTCGTGCTTATGTTGTCACAAAGAATAACTGGACAGATTCAGTTAGGGGTGTTCATGTGATCGGGCCAGCCCGATGACCCAACCCAAACCGATGTATTTGGTTCGGATTTTTTCCTCTTTCGGGTCCAACCCGACTCGACCCAATCAAACCTGAGCTGTTTTGGTTCGGGTATCAGGTTTTATCACTTTCAAACCCCAGACCAGTACACCTAACCCGTAGACCCGTACACTTATTTTTTTTTTTAATTTTAATATAAAAAAATCCTTTTGTTCTCCAACCTTCCTTTGATCTCAACCTCGATCCGTCGCGAAACTCCAGAGAGAGAGACGGCGATTGGCCGCTTCAAGAAGAACAGGAAGAAGAGCGGGCACGTGAGCGTTGGCCACGACTGTATCAGTAAGCACCATAAGCATCCTGACGGTCACGGAAACGTCGGAGGCATGCACCACCACCGCATCCTCTTTGACATCAGAGGCATGCGCTACTTCCACAAGCTCTGTCTCGATATGTTTTGAGATTGGCGAGAGGATGAGTATCTGGCTTATGGGTGAAGTAGTGAAGCAAGTATAGGAAATATATTGGCAGGATGAGATTAGCTCTGTCTCCTCATCGTTGGCGACTAAAGTTGGCCATAAACCACTATGGCCTAAAGTCTAAATCCCTAATTTTTGTGTTAAGCTTAGCTCTGGCTCTATAAGTTTTTTGATGATGTATTATTTCAATAACAGCCCGATGAACCAACCCGGGCCAACACGTATTTGGGTGGGTTGGTTTGGGTCGGGTCCGTAGAAAAATTTTCATAAACCCGAACCGACCCAACCCGTCAAACAAAGATTGGTTCGGGTAACGGGTTGGGTGAAATCCGACCCGACCCGTGTACATCCCTAGATTCAGTCACATTTAACTCGTTGAGCAGTGTCTGAATACAAATAATTTTTGAGGTAGTGCCGCGATATTCAGTCCTCTGTATTGGATCTGGCCACTAGCTGCTGCTTTTTGGACCACCAGGAGATGAGAATAGGTCCTAGATAAATGCATGAACCTGAGGTTCATCTTTTGTCATCAAGATCCGATGCCCAATCAGCATTGCAAAAGGCTTGTAAGGACGGGCAGAGTTGCATTAGCTGGCTGCTACAGTAATCCAAAGGAGACAATGCCCTTTATGTATCTTAGGATCCGTTTGATCACTTTTCAGTGTTCCTCAAGAGGTTGGGGAGGGATTGGCAGACTTTGTGGACACTGTATCTAATTTCTGGGTGTGTGATGGTAGCATACTGAAGGGTTCCCACTATTGACCTGTATAGTGAAGGGTCTACCACATAGTTGCCCCCATATTTGGTTAATGCCATTGGCCATTGGAGTGGAAATGCCTTTTTGCATCAGCCATTTTTGCTCTTTCCAGTGGATCCTTGATATACTTTCCTTGAGTTAAAAACAAGGACCCATTAGAAAGAAATTTCACCTTAATTCCCAAGAAGTATTCTGGACTACCTAATTGCTTGAATCAGTTGAATGCAAAGACATAATTGAGTCTAGTGATCAAAATTTGAATCAGCTATACTGCCTGTGACGATTATGCCATCCGCATAGACTAAGACTTTGCTTGTGAGATGAGGTAGACTGAATGAAGAGAGATTGGTCACATTTGCTTGAGTGAAACCCAAACTCAAGAAGTGTCTTGGTTAGCTTCTCATACCATGCTGGCCTTATGGAGCTTGCAAACTATAGACTTTACGGAGCTTGCAAACTGCTTGACGACTAGGGAAAAAGGTTTCTGTGTAGTTGAAGCTAGGTTGCTGATGAAAACCTCTTTCAACCAATCTGGCCTTGTATTTATTGACAATCCCATTGGAGTTTTCTTTAACCCGTAAAACCCATTGTGACCTATGGCTGTTCTCTTATCTGGGAAATGCACATGGCTCCAGGTATTGTTTTTTGATGTGAGCAATGTACTTGGCTTGCATAACAACTTTCTAATGAGGAACTGCTAAGGCTTCATTGGCAGTGTTAGGCTCAACATGAGTAAGAAAAACTTGAGGACCATCTTTAGACATACCTTTAGATTTGCAGATTTTGCATAGGATGACTAGGAAGAGAAACAATGCTAAACTCAGATGGCACGTACTTTGATTGAGAAGAGAAAGGTAGAGAAGTGGACTCAGACAAAGAGGCTGGGAATGGGGACTGACCACTAGAAACCGTGTATGCAAGAGATGAAGATTGAGACAAACATGAAGAAAGAAAAGGGTGTGCGAGATGCAGGTGAAGAGAGGGATGAGGGTGAAGGATTAGGAGATCTGGAAGGACAAAAGGGTCAATGATGCACTAGGAGGAGCTGCGTCTGTTGGTAAGTTTGGACTGGATGCACGTGACAGGGCTGCTGGTGAGACTGGATTCGAGGCATGTGACAAAGGAGTGGTAGAGGAGATAGTAGCAAAACCAGAAACGGTACAAAAGTCAGTGAGAGAAACATCCTGACTTGAGGGAGATGGTGACACATAGATGGAAAACATGATGTCACACTAGGTAGAAGAACTAAAGGATTGGGAGAAATGGAAGGAGAATGAGACATGGATGTGGAGGTAGTGGAAGCTAAAACTGATGCAGCAAATGGAAATTTAAACTCATTGAACAAGACATCCTTGAAGATGCAAATTCTGCCTTCAGAAAAGAGACATTATACCCCGTGTGTGCTAGAGTAGCCAATGAAAGTGCACTCACCTGACATATTGAAGTTTGTTGGCATTGTAGGGACGTAGACAATGGTAACTTGCGCACACGCAAAGATTTTAAGGAAAGTGTGGTTAGGACTAGCATGAATACTAGATTGAGAGAGATTGCAGGCAGCAACAACTCTTTGCTTGGAACTAGTAGATGGAACGTAGAGCTTGTGAAAGACATAAAGGCTATCAGGACTTTATATAAATCCCTCACGCAGGACTTGATTACTACCCTATGATTTCGCAAAACAACAATACTGGTGAAAGTAGAACTAAACAACATAATCTCTAGCAAACTTACTCACACGGACTAGGTTTTTCGTAATTGAAGGAACTAACAATGATTTAGAGAAAGAGTGACATTAGGATTAATTGGTGGCATAAATTGTGATTAGCCAAAGACTGGATAGGCAAACCTTGGCCGCTTCCCATGAAAATCTGGTCAAGCCTATAGAGATCTGACCTTTGTGACAGATTGGTAAGATCGACAGTTAGGTGATGAGTGGCACCATAGTCAGGATACTAGGCTTGGGAGCTGAACCTTGAGGAGGTGGCCGCCATAGCCGAATGTCCTGGTTGCTGAGCTTGCTGTGGTGGAGCAGGAAAGGCCGGAAGCTTAGGTGCAGGAGAGGCACACTGTGGAGTAGGTGCAGTATGTTGAGGTGGAGTTTGAAAGTTCCAAGGCAACTGTAGCAATGGAAGAGACCGATGAGCTTACTGAGGAGGTTTATAGGAAGGTGACTGGATTAAAGGTTGCTGCGATGGAGGATAGGAACCATAATATGGAGGAGGCTGACCACTAGACTGTTGACACTGGCCACCATCAGCACTTGGGGAATCAAACGACGGATCAAACCTGTAATAGCATTTCAAAGCATCATGGCCATTCCTAATACATAGCCGACAAGGAAAGCCACCGCGATAGCCAAAACGACCTCCACGACCTTGACCAAAACGACCACCACGACCGGTGGAGGATATGAGGTAAAACGGTGTAGGTGGCTTGTTAGGCACGACAACTTGAGCGACATTGGCAGAGAGCGTACGATTCACTGCTTTTTATTGAAGATGCTCCAACCGTGCTTCACATGACATCAAAAAGTGACTCAATCTCGGTAGTAATGTAAGGATCAACTTGGTTATTGATGGCAGTGACAAAGGACTATGCTACAGGCAAACCTTAGAGGATCCCATTTGTTAGGGCCCAACCCAATTAGGAAATAAGGGGAATTCTGATAGTTTGTTAGTTGGTTAATTAGTTAGAGGGGTGGACTTATATAAATCGGGGAAATAAGGGTAGAATGGATTCATTCAGAGAATCTGAATTAGAATTTAGAAGAACAGAGCTATTGCTCAGTTGGAAAAGGGGCAACCTTTTGTCAAAGGGAAACCCTTGGAAGAGAATTCTTTCTTCTTTTACTATTCAAATTCATTCATTGAATAAAGTGTTCTTTTTCTCCATTTCAATCGTGGGTTCCTAACAAATTGGTTTGACCCGCCAGATCTCTTGTCAGGGAGGAAATGGAGAATTTTTCGGAGATGTTCTTGGAGGAGGAAACCATCGTTCCTGAGCTTAAGAAAATTCTGCATTGGTTGCTTAAGATGCAAGGACTCGGTGAGGGAAAAAAGGTGGAGGCACAACATAGCAAGACCAAGAAAAGAATTGAATGGGTAGGAGAGGTCAAGCAGATGCTTGGTCTGTTGACGAAGAAACAGGGACTGTAATGGAAGAAGGTGGGGACGTAGCTTCAACGCAATCGAAACAACAGCAAGGATAGAGTGTTGTCATTAGGGATTTTGGAGTTTCCGCGTCAATGGAAATTCAAGATTTGCAGAACCCAAACTGTGACTATTGTACGCATTATTCTTGCCATTGCTGACTCTGAACCTCTGAATCTTGGCAAATAAATCAAAATGGATGTCAAGAACGCTTTCCTCCATGGTGACCTCAAGGAAGAAGTTTACATCAAACTTCTTACAGGTATGCCTTCATCTTTACCTAATTCTGTTTGCAAACTGAAGCGTTCTTTATATGGCTTGAAACAGGCACCCAGAGTATGGTTTGAAAAGTTTCGAACCACACTACATTGTTTTTCCTTCATACAAAGCAAGTATGATCCCTCACTTTTTACACAAAGGACCTCAAGGAATTGTGATACTCCTTGTTTATGTGGACGGCATTGTGGTCACCGGATCCGATCAAGAGGCTATCACCACAATCAAGAAACTGTTACATTCAACTTTCCACATGAAAGATCTTGGCTAGCTTACTTACTTCTTGGGATTAGAAGTACATTTTCAACAAAAAGGCATCTATGTCAATCAACACAACTATATTGAAGATCTAATTTAGTTAGCCGGTCTCACCAATGCATCTCCCATAGAAATTACTGTAAAATTAAGATGAGATGAAGGTGAACTTCTACAAGACCCTACTTTCTACCGGAAGCTAGTTGGAAGTCTTATCTACCTAACCATCATAAGACCTGGCATCTCTTTTGTTGTCCACACAGTCAGCAAATTCATGCAATCTCCTCGACACTTGCATCTTTCAGCAGTACACCGTATTATTAGATATCTACTGGGCACTTCCAGCCATGGTCTTTTCTTCCCTACCGGTGCATCACCACAACTTCAAGCCTACAACGATGCTGATTGGGCTAGATGTCTAGACACAAGGAAATCCACTACAGGCTGGTGTATGTTTTTCGGTGATACTCCGATCTCCTGGAAGTGCAAGAAACAAGACTCGATCTCCAAATCTTCCATTGAAGCAGAATATTGCGCCATGTCTGTAGCATGTTCTGAGATTATTTGGTTACGTGGTCTTCATTCAGAGCTTGGTTTCTTACAAACAAAACCAACTCCACTACATGCTGATAACACAAGTGCCATACAAATTGCATCAAATCCTGTATACCATGAAAGAACGAAGCACATAGAGGTTGATTGTCACTCAATCCGGGAAGCCTATGACCGTCGAGTTATCACTTTGCCTCATGTCTCTACATCTGTTCAAGTCGCTGACGTCCTCACAAAATCCTTGACACGTTATCGTCATAATTTCCTAATTAGCAAATTGATGCTTGTAGACTTACCAACATCAATTTGAGGGGGGGTGTCAAAGGATTTGATTTGGCAGAATATTATTTATTATTGGAATATTTGGAATTGATGGGCAAAATATTATTTATTACTGGTGCAGATTTGTTGGCCTTTTAAAACCATCAGATTCTGCATGATTGTACAGCTGTAATTATGTAATTATTAGATAGCCCAGCTGTAGGATAACATTTATAGCAGAGTAGCTAGTTTTAAGGCTATAAAACAGATTGTATTATCACTATTTAAATGGGAATTCTCCAGCTGGAGAACACAGTTTTTGACCTACATTGTTCTGAGTTTAATAGTTAGTCTTTTGTCTTACATTGTGATTAATCATATTGGATTTTATCCTGGTCTAGTCTATTAGTGTAAAATAGTATCACCAGAAAGAAAATTATTTTGATATATCTTTTTGTAGGATATCTTCAATTTCTTGTATTTTTCCACTTCTTCATCCATGTGTTTCTTCTTTTAGTCTCCCCAACCAAAAAAGAAAAAAACCTAATGATATTGTCATTTATTTGTCATAGAATCATGAGTGACACTGCAATTTGCAACCTAATGGCTTAGAAAGTTTACTTAATTGTTTTCTGCTATTTTTTCCTCAAAAATGTCGACAATTGCATGTTTTGATGGAATAAGTTGTTTAAATGGTCTAGGGGTGACGATGATGAGAAGGAATATCTGGTGAAGTGGAAAGAGCTTCCTTATGATGAATGCTATTGGGAGTTTGAGTCAGATATATCTGCATTTCAGCCAGAAATAGAAAGATTCAATAGATTACGGTCTAGGTCCAGCAAACTTTCTTCCCGTAAGCTAAAATGCAGTGATAAGGATGATGCTGAATTGAAGAAACATCAGAAAGAATTTCAACAGTATGAACATACCCCTGAGTTTCTTTCAAGTGGTATGTATTTTTTTTGGCTGATATTCTTCTGGAAATAGTATGCTTTATGTTTTCTTTCTTAGGGATGACCTAGGTCACCTGATTTCATTTCCGCGTTAATGAAGGTACGCTGCATCCATATCAGCTTGAAGGATTGAACTTCTTGCGATACTCTTGGTCCAAGCAAACTCATGTTATACTTGCTGATGAAATGGGACTTGGTACTTTGTCTCTGATTCTCTGTCTTATTCTCTATCTATTTATTCCCTCTTTTTTTGGGGTAATTAAAAAAATTAAGGGGATGGGAGGCTATACCATTCCATGACAAGGGCATTCCACAAGCCTTTACAAGGGCTATAGTGGAACTTACCTGTGTCTTTCAAGCAAAGTTATTTGTTCCTTACCAGCTTGTAGACAGACTTAGAAGTAAGAAAGAAATTGTGAAATGCTTGAGTGTGTTTGCACTCAGCTGATCTACTATTTATATACACTCATAGGAGTAAATACAATTTACATTTACAAGGAGATTAATAATATTTCTACTTCCTAGGTGCATGTATAACATTCCCTAGATGCATGACTAACTATGTACATGAATTTGAATATAATTGCTACAACTCCCAATATTAATGCTACTAATTCCAACACTCCCCTTCAAGCTGGAGCATACAAATCAAATGCTCCAAGCTTGGAACAAATATATTGAATTCTTGACCCCCTTAAAGACTTTGTGAAAATGTCTGCTAGTTGGTCATTAGAACTAACAGATTCAGTGATAACTTCCTTAGAAAGAACTTTCTCTCGAACAAAATGACAATCAATCTCAATATGTTTAGTTCTTTCATGAAACACCGGATTAGAAGCTATGTGAAGAGCTGCCTGATTATCACAACATAGTTTCATCTGTTTGGTGTCTCCGAACTTCAACTCCTGAAGAAGTTGTTTAATCCAAATGAGTTCACAAGTGACTGTAGCCATAGCTCTATATTCAGCCTCTGCACTGGACCTTGCGACCACATTTTGCTTCTTACTCTTCCAAGAGACAAGATTTCCACCAATAGAAACACAATACCCTGAAGTGGAACGTCTATCAATAGGTGAACCTGCCCAATCTGCATCACAAAATCCAACAATTTGAGTGTCTCCTTTGTCTTCATAAAGTAGTCCTTGTCCTGGTGCCTTCTTAATGTACTTCAGAATTCTAGTCACCGCATCCCAATGATCATTATGAGGAGACTGCATGAATTGACTTACTACACCAACCGCAAAGGAAATATCAGGTCTTGTTATAGTGAGATAAATGAGCTTACCAACCAATCTCCGATATCTTTCCGGATCAGAATATGGCTCCCCTTGACTAGGAAGTAATTTTAGATTCGGATCCATGGGACTATCAACTGGTTTACAGTCCAACATACCAGTTTCTTTAAGTATGTCTAATGCATATTTTTTCTGTGAGATGATAATTCCATTTTTTGACTGAGCAACTTCAATCCCAAGAAAATATTTCAGCTTCCCCAAATCCTTGGTTTGAAAATGGTTGCACAAATGTTCCTTCAACTGAGAAATTTTCTCCTGGTCGTTTCCTGTGATGACTATATCATCTACATAGACCACCAAGTAAACACATCTATTTGGAGAGGTATGACAATAGAAGACCGAATGATCTGCTTCACTACGTTTCATTCCGAATGCTTGAATAACCGTACTGAATTTCCCAAACCAAGCTCGTGGAGACTGTTTCAGCCCATAGAGAGATCGTCGTAGCCTGCAAACCAAACCAGACTCCCTCTGAGCAACAAATCCAGGAGGTTGCTCCATATAAATTTCTTCTTCTAGCTCACCATGAAGAAACGCATTTTTAATATCCAACTGATATAATGGCCAGTGACGTATAGCAGCCATGGCAAGAAGGAGTCGAACAGAAGTGATTTTGGCCACAGGGGAGAAAGTATCTCCATAATCAAGTCCATAAATTTGGGAATATCCTTTGGCTACAAGTCGGGCTTTGAGTCGATCAATCTGACCATCGGCCCCGACTTTAATAGCATAGACCCATCGACAGCCAACGGGTTTCTTTCCTGGAGGAAGAAGAGTTAAGTCCCAAGTACCATTAAGCTCCAAAGCCTGCATTTCATCAATCATGGCTTGTCGCCATCCTGGATGATCAAGTGCCTCACAAACATTTTTAGGAATGGAAACAGAAGATATGGATGACACAAAAGAATAATAAGAAGGAGATAGACGATGGTAACTTAAGAAGTTATAAATAGGATGAGGATTGCGAGTAGACCGAGTACCTTTTCTAAGAGCAATGGGCAAGTCAGGGTTCTCATCATGGAGGTCCGTAGTAGGGCCATCTGTTGGAGTAGGACATGATTCGGTCGGTCTTTCAGTGCCTTCTATTTCTGTATTAGCAACACGAGGACGACGTCGATATATGATGGGTGATCTTTGAGGTTGCTCGAGAGGAGAATTGTCAGGAATATCTGCAGTTTCAACTGGTTCGGGCACAAGGGAAGGTGATGGACCAAGATAAGGGATCGGAAAAACTTCTTGAATAGTATGAGACTCAACTATGGATGGTGAGAAGTAAAGTTTTTCTTCGAAGAACGTTACATCTGCAGAAATGTAGTAACGATTCTGCATAGGAGAGTAACACTTGTAACCTTTCTGTAACCTGGAATACCCCAGAAAAACACATTTGATGGCTCGGGCAGACAGCTTATCAAGACCTGGAAACATGTCATGAACAAAACATGTGCATCCAAATATTCGTGGAGCAACATGAAACAGTGGTTCTTTAGGAAATAAAATGGAATGTGGTATTTTGTGATTAAGAGAAGAAGAAGGCATCCGATTAATTAAAAAACAGGATGTCAAAACTGCATCACCCCAATGTCGGACAGGAACATGTGCATGAAGTAATAACGTCCGAGCAGTTTCAACAAGATGTCTATTCTTCCTTTCAGCTATGCCATTCTGTTGAGGGGTATGAGGACAACTGGATTGATGGAGAATGCCTTGTGATGACAAAAAGGATGAAAGAGCAGAAGAAAAGTATTCTTTTGCATTATCACTTCTAAGGATTTTGATCGTCTTACCAAATTGGGTTTTAACCTCATTAACAAAAGTGGTGAGAATGTACAAAAGTTCAGATCGTTCTTTCATTAAGAAAACCCAAGTGCACCGGGAGAATTCATCAATAAAAGTGACGAAATATCGAAAGCCATTAGAAGACACACGACTTGGTCCCCATATATCTGAATGGATAACGGAAAAAGGAGAATCAACTCGGCTTTCAACTTTGCTGGGAAAGGAAGAGCGAACATGCTTGCCTAATTGACAAGACTCACAGTTTAATGATGACATCTTTGCAAGATTCGGAACCATTTGCTTCAATTTTGACAAACTTGGATGGCCTAATCGTTCATGAAGAAGATTTGGAGATTCAACCGCAGTACAGCTTACAGAAGGAGCTGATTTGAGGTAATACAGACCATGTGATTCATGTCCTACGCCAATCATCCGACCCGTACTACGTTCCTGTATAGTAAAAGAACCAGCATCAAAGGTTACTGAGCAATTTAGAGAGCGAGTAAGTTGACTAAGGGAGATCAAATTAAAAGGACAACCAGGTATAAACAAAACAAATTTTAAAGTTATAGAAGGAGTGACTGAAACATGACCGATTCCTTTGGCGGTGACCTTGGAACCATCCGCAAGTGTTATGAAGTGTGGAAATTTAGGAGAAGATATGGAGGAGAATAAAGAACTATTACCAGCAATATGATCAGAGGCACCTGAATCAATTATCCAAAGATTTTGATTGTTACCAGATTGAGATATGAAGGCCGCAGAGTCATGAACACCAGTGGCAGTAGACCCATGAAAGTGACGGGCAGCTTTTAATTGAAGATATTCTTGGTACTCAGCTTCGGAAAATTTGTTGAACATTTCAACATTACATATATTTACTGATTTTCCAGAAAAACCATGAAGAAAGTAACAAGTCTTTTGAGTGTGACCCATTCTCTTGCAATATGTGCATTGAGGACGACCCATTCTAATAAAAAACCACACAGAGGAGAGTCCGAACTAACACCTGAGATTGTATGGAGACGAGCAAGCAAATAGCAGTAACAAAACAACCGTAACAGCAACAAAAAAAAAAAATAGGAGGCTAAAAAAACAAGGATCAACTTCCAAACAACTGGAAAAGTGGGTTTTGACCAGCTAGACGGACAGAGGAGGCTTAGGCGAACCTTTCTGGGCGGTCGCGGCGAGATTCTGGTGGTGGGAAGGCGGCGCGTGACTCACACGCGCCGAGGACGTGACTGCGACTGGGCTTCACGCGCCGTCAAGAAACTGGCGCGTGACGGCGCGTGACGGTTGTTTTGGTGGCGGTGCTTGGTGGAAAGGATCGTCGGAGGTTGCTGAGTAGGTTTCCGGCGATAGTAGACTGTGGGTTGGCCGGAAACAGTGAGTTTTGGACCTGACAGTGGCTGTTTGGGTATTCCAAAGGACAATACTTTAGGGATTTCAAGGTTCTGCTGGACTAGAGGCAGAATCCTTCAAAATGGGAACGAACCTGCTCTTGATACCATGTAGACAGACTTAGAAGTAAGAAAGAAATTGTGAAATGCTTGAGTGTGTTTGCACTCAGCTGATCTACTATTTATATACACTCATAGGAGTAAATACAATTTACATTTACAAGGAGATTAATAATATTTCTACTTCCTAGGTGCATGTATAACATTCCCTAGATGCATGACTAACTATGTACATGAATTTGAATATAATTGCTACAACTCCCAATATTAATGCTACTAGCTAAACCAACTTAGTTGAGTATACGTCCTACTATGTCTCTGCGTCCTATGTCCTTAATTTGAAGTTTCTAGTGGAAGTGTGTTATTGCACTTTGATGGCTGAGTTTTTCACCCACAGGGAAAACCATACAAAGTATTGCTTTCTTAGCATCCCTTTCTGAAGAGGGCATTTCTCCACATCTGGTGGTTGCTCCGCTTTCAACATTGCGAAACTGGGAACGTGAATTTGCAACATGGGCACCTCAAATGAATGTTGTATGTACATGGAAATTTCTCAGTAATATTGTCATTTGTGTAGTTACTTTTTTAATTGTATGTTTGTTTCTGCAGCTTATGTATGTTGGATCTGCCCAAGCTCGTGCTGTTATAAGAGAGTATGAATTTTATTTTCCTAAGAAACTGAAGAAGATCAAGAAAAAGAAATCTGGTCAAATAGTCAGTGAAAGCAAACAAGACAGGATTAAGTTTGATGTCCTTTTGACATCATATGAGATGATCAACTTTGACACAGCTTCATTGAAGCCTATAAAATGGGATTGCATGGTAGCATTCTACTTTCCATTACATCACCTGACCAAAAAATATGAATTTGCCAGTTGTCTATCACTTCTATTCTTGTTTCTTCCTAATGCTGACAGCCTGTCATCTATATCTGTATTCAGATAGTTGATGAAGGTCATCGTCTCAAAAATAAGGATTCAAAATTATTTTCTTCATTGAAGCAGTACTCTACCAGACATCGTGTGCTCTTGACTGGGACTCCTCTTCAGGTTTACTTTAAATTATGTCATTGTGCCATAGGCAGCTTACTGCATGGTTATGCCCTAATTTTTTATTATTGGTTAGTTGAACCATGCTTTGTTTTGCCTTTTGGGCTTGCTGGCTGGGTTTTTGTCCGGAAAGATTGTGTTGTGACTACTGACTAGTACTAAGAGTTCCATTTTCTAAAGGGTCATAATTTTTTTGAGCAATTAATCTTTATTTTCTAATGTACATCATGAAATTTGTGTTACCTTTATTATACCAAGTATGTTCAACATGATATTTTTGTTGCCATAACAGGGGAATTACCACTTTGATATGTGTGTGTGCGTGCATGCCTGTGAATAGCTCTGATATAGGAGTGTTGCACACTTAATGTTGTCATTATATTATTAATATAATGTGTATGTAATTGGCAAAGGGTAAGTCTACATGGAGGGGCAGCTCTCAAGAATATGGTTTTCAAAATCGTGATTCAACATGTAGAATTGTACCACACCTAGGCTGAACAATTCCGATCCCAGTGAAAACTTAGTTTGGGTGAGATGATTATAGGATCACACTCTAGCACGTAGGATCTGTAGGAACTCATGATGCTACCAACCCCAACAGATGGATATAGCTGCCCAGATCGAGCAAGAATTCAGCTCAGACAGCAGTCAACAGTCACCCCGAAACCCAGAAAAATTAAGAGCTGAGAGAAGAACAGTGTTGCGACTAGAACTGAATGCACTGGAGTCTTCTTCCTGAAGTGTTGTGACTGGAAGTCTGAAACCAAGTGCTGCAACTAGAGCATTCTTGCGGGAGCCTTCCTACTTGAAATGTAGGGCTGTGACTGGAGTCGTCTTCTTGGAGTGCCACAACTGGAACTAGAAATTGATAGATAAGATTTGGGTTCGTTGTTGCAGAAACTTAGTACTAAAGATTAGGTGTCGTCTTGTGGGTATGGGTGTAATATGATATAATAATCTTCCGTTCCTTGTTTTTGTCTTTTTCTTCCAGTCCCAATTAAAATGTCAGTATGTCACTACTACTGGTGAAGGCATAACATTTATCAATTTACATTTTATAATGATTTTATTTTAAATAATTAATACATTAATAAAATGTGATCTTAAATACAGGACACATTTACAGTTTACTTACTTTGTATCACTATTTCTCTTAATTAAAACTTTTTATACTTCAACGATCTAGTGAAATTAACACTAAGTATACATTGAGAGGAAGATTGAAAATTAAAGTTAAATCTGTTATGACCTTTGTGTTATTAGAGGATTTAAATTTTCTTACGTACTTACACTTACACCTGTTATGTATTTTGAATAGAGTTGATTTACATATTAGTTGTGATTTGACAATTATTCAGTATTATTTTCCTAAGTATATATATTAATATAAATAAATACCATTGGTAAGATCTTATGTTATGTGTTATGATCTCACGCTTTACGTGTCTACTCCCACCGTCTGATCCTAGGTAGGGTCTTCGATTTTGGCAGCCTTGCCCAAGAGCTTGAGCTTTTTCACCATAAGATGCATATTGAGACTCACACATTCAAGTTAAATGAGAATTCAATTCAACCACCAATAAGAGCTACACGTCTATAGAATTCCCCATTGTTAAAAGAATATCTTAAGTCAGATATTGGAATCACATGGAGAATGTTAATACTTTGTTCTTGTGACAATCTCTTTTGTGAGTCTAACTGTGGGTTTGTTTTGTTTCCTGGGTGTCTACAGCAACACAATTATACGTCTTTGCATTTTAGAATAAAATTATATTTATGCATGATGGACATTATCTGTGTTTGTGCAAGATTATGCTCTGTTCCCCGTGATGGTGAATAGGTTTTGGTCCTTTTCTTTTTCAACATTTACATGAAAAGTATATTAAACTATTGTTCTTTGTGTGTATAATTTAATTTCTGTTTTGATCCCGGATTAGAAGCTCTACTAATCTGAAAAGAATGGTTAGAATTTTTTTGAATTTTCTATTGAAATGTACTTATGGCAACTTGTCTGGTACACTTCACTCCTTCTGAAACACATTATTGATTTAAAGCCCAGTTGCATATGTTGAATTTATCTATTGGAAATTGAAAGGTACTTATGGCAGATTGTTTGATGAATTTCAGAACAACCTGGATGAACTTTTTATGCTTATGCACTTCCTTGATGCCGGGAAGGTTAGTTTGAGGACTATACTATAAGATAAAGCATGAGTTTAAGTTAATGATTTGCCCATGAAGGTCAAGAGTATCTTATGGACTTCCTTTTTGGCTGCTGGTAGTTTGGAAGTTTAGAGGAGTTTCAGGAAGAGTTTAAGGATATCAATCAAGAGGAGCAGATTTCAAGGCTTCATAAAATGTTGGCGCCGCATCTCCTGCGAAGTATACATCTTAATCTTGAATAAGTGGCACAATTTCTCTTCATTTGCTTGTCTGGATTACTGTTCACTCTCTAGATTTGTAATACAGCATGAACCTATTGATTTATGCTATTTCTCATGCTAACTTTGTGTTGTCTATCTATAGTGAACTTGGTTTTACTGATGGTGGTAACAATTAGACTTTATGATATTTCATTGCAATTTGTCAAATTTACCAGATCATTGAGTATTGAGAAAGAAGTCTTTCTTTTAAAAAACATGTCCGAGACACTTTTTTTAACATTCACTTCAAGAGCATATATCATCATATCTTCTCAATCAATATCAAGCAAGTAACTGGCTATTTCTGATGAGCCGCTCCTTTGTTCAAGACTGAAGTCATATTTTAATATGTTGATCCTCCTTTCTCAATCTGTCTAAATCTTGTTCGTGTAGAAGTTTTAGTCTCCGCAATCACTCTGGGACGAAGTGGTAGGATACTAGCAGAAGTTGTAGGTCTTTTTATGCATATAGGAATATGTCTTGATCTCAACCTGAGAAAGAGTGATTGGCAGTTGTTGGAAATCCATATTGGAATTGGACCATGAAACTTTTTTAATCTCTTGACTTTTCTTGCAGAAACTGAAAGAAAATGATTGTTCGGCTTAATGCTAGGCCTCTAAATTGAAGTGCACAGGGATACTATAGATTCAGCTAATTTAAATCGGTGTTTGTGATTTTGAATTAATGAAATTTTCAAGAGGGCTCTCAGAGGCCTGTTTATTCAATGGTTCTTATAGTAAACTAAGTAGTTGGTAATTTGTTTATAGAAAAACATGTATAGCTGAGTTGTGGATTTCAAATTTTTAATGCCCTTGCAGGAGTGAAGAAAGATGTCATGAAGGAACTACCTCCTAAAAAGGAACTTATTTTACGTGTTGAATTGAGCAGCAAACAGAAAGAATATTATAAGGCAATTTTGACTCGTAATTATCAGTTATTAACTCGCCGCGGTGGTGCACAGGTAAGAATCATTCTTTAGTGAACCGACCTTTTTGGTTTATTCTTATTCTTAGCTTTGTATGTAAAGAGACAAAACATCATAACAGTATTGGCAATATGATGTTTTTACCTTTTTATGTTTTTTGAATCAGATTTCTCTTATCAATGTTGTTATGGAACTGCGTAAGCTCTGTTGTCATCCTTACATGTTAGAAGGAGTTGAACCAGATATTGACGATGCAAAAGAATCATTCAAGTAAGCTTTCATGCCATTTTTCTCCGAGTGTGACATTGAGGTTGTCTATTAGAAATACAAGGTGCTCTGCTTATTTGGTGCTCATTATAGTTATGTGATGCTGAGAAAGTGAGAGAAAACTAGAGAAAATGAAGGAGAGTTGAGAGAGAATCAAGAGAAACTGAAACAGAAAAAAGCTGAATATTATTGATATTAATTGACAACAGTCACAACACTGTTGCAATGATATATACCAGGTAGTTTAACAGAATCTGTTAGTAACTACCTATCACTAACAGAAACTGTTAATGCTAACTATAACTGTAACAGAACTGTTAATTATAACAGTAACTGTAATAGTGCTAACACAACAGCACAGTGAGTCGCAGCTCACGCTCTTCTGTACAACAGTGGTAAATCTTGTTTCTGTTTTTATGTTATACTGAGAATTGTTAGCTTTCGTAATTGTAACTAAAACAAAATATTTAGTTATCATATTGAAAAGCATTGTTGTAGTATAATTTGGATTATACAATCGATCAATTAACTATGTAATTGATTGAGTTACTCTATTGTTCCTTTTTATTTCTATTTGACAGACAGCTGCTGGAATCATCAGGGAAGTTGCAATTGCTGGACAAGATGATGGTGAAGCTTAGAGAGCAAGGACATAGAGTCCTCATATACTCCCAATTTCAGCACATGCTTGACTTGCTTGAAGATTACTGTTCATACAAGGTATTCATATATAGTTATTCTGTGTTATTAACTTAATATTTTCTGAAGTTGATTTTTTCTGTATGATATTCAGTTTTTTATCTTTTCTTTATATATATATATATATATATATATATATATATACACACTAGAATTGGCAGTATGAAAGGATAGATGGCAAGGTTGGTGGAGCTGAAAGACAAATACGGATAGATCGTTTTAATGCCAAAAATTCATCAAGATTTTGCTTTCTTCTGTCTACCAGAGCTGGGGGGTTGGGGATAAACCTTGCAACTGCTGACACAGTTATTATATATGATAGGTGAACCTTTTAATTCCTGCAATATTTTTTCGTTTTCTTTTTCTTCTAGAATAAGAGTCAATGTTAATAAAATTGGCCATGAAACAAATTTTGCTGTCTAAAGGTTTTTTCTTGGGTTAAAAATATATCCCATCTTCCACAATTACAACTTCTAGTCTTCTACCACATTTTCTTCTTGCAAAACAAATGAAAATAGCTGCAACCTAGTAGTTTCTTGGTGCCTGGTCGTTCATTGTCATTGTTATTTGTTCCATTTTATCTGAGTGGCTGTTATTTGGGGATGTTCTCTTTCATTTCTTTATTGCCTATTGTCTCTGTTTTTTATTTTTCTTTTTCTGCCTTTATTTGCTATGCATGTGAGATGTGACTTAGTTACCTTCAGCTCTACTTTTTTATGCTCTTAGACACTATACTGGTAGTAGCCTACTAAAGTATGACAAGATTGAGCTGTTTCTGGTTGGGGGGGGGGGGTTCATCAATGGTTTTAGAAAGTTCAGTGGGAACTTTGATTTGAGCAGAAACCTTGTATGGTCTTTGACAATGTAAGAGACAGTAACTTCCTGATCAGTCTGTCTTACTTTTGTAGATTAGGCATGTCAGGTTGGTTGGGTTGCCTGTTTTTTTTCTGGAAATTTTTTTAGTGATTTTGGAAAGATGCCATCAGATGAGTTTCTGGAGACTACCCTAAAAAAAGTTCAAGAAAAGAAGCATAATTTTAAGGGAACACAAATCTCTCTTGCATAACAGTTGGGCATGTTTGCCTTCTTGCCCTGTTTAAGCTTTTATTTTTGTATGATTTGTTGTCTAATTTAATCCAATTTTTCATTATTATCCACTGATCGAACTGCCTTTCCATAGTGATTGGAATCCTCATGCTGATTTACAAGCTATGGCTAGAGCTCATCGTCTTGGACAAACTAACAAGGTTTGGGTTTTTTCATTTATGTAACTGATTATTATTATTGATTTTAAAATTTAAATGTCATAGTAGTTCTGCCATCGTAGGTGTTGATTTATAGGCTTATAACACGAGGAACCATTGAAGAAAGGATGATGCAGATGACAAAAAAGAAAATGGTGTTAGAACACCTAGTTGTAGGGAGGCTAAAGGCTCAAAATATAAACCAGGTGAGGACTTACATTTTCAATAGTAAAGGCTTATGTTGTGAAAGCTGATGATAACAACTACCAGTCTCATTGGTTAGGCCACATTAATTCAAATTGGTTAGGTGCTATCCTCTTGTATTTTTTCACTTTTGTTTTTGTAAAAGTATTGATGATGTTGACCGGTAGTTTGGCATTGCGCTTAGGTGCATATTCTATTTTCAATTCATGTATGCTCATTTGTTTGTTCATAGTCACTGTTCACTGCCTTGTTTATTTTATGTTCTAGTCAAAATATGGCCAACATGCTAGTATACTCCTACTTCTTTGTACTGGAATACATGAATTGATTTTATTTCTAACTGAATCAAGAAGTAAGGATGAGAGTGGAGAGATTGTTTAGCATCGGTGCGTTTTTTATTCTCTTTGGTTCTTCATTTCTTAGTCCCCCATCTCTGATAGGTTTAGGAGGAATGCTTATTCTCACCATAGTTGTAATTCCTTTTGTTTTTCCTAAAAAATTTTTTTCCCTATAAAGAGAAAATGTATTTAATATGCAGTTTGGCTGTTGATGTGGATCTAAATTCTAGAGAAGTATCAATGTTGGAGGTTTAATATGAATTTTTTTATTAACATAAGAAAATTTTATGAGTAAAGAAGAAGCACAAAATTGAGGATAAGGCATACTCCTGAAAAAAATGACAAAAGAAGCTACAAAGAGTGAAGAGAATAGCACATCAAAGTAATTCACTCCGTACTCTTTGCATATCAGACAAAGCTAATTCCAATTTCCGAGTAACTATTGGCTAAACCCTACAAAAAGGGCAGAGGCAGAGGCAGATTCTTGAAAAAGTCCGGCATTGCACTTGTTCGTATGCTCCAAATTCCTCATGTAGAGAATCTCCTTTTATAATAGAATGGCCATGTGTTTCAAAATTGGAAACTGCTGTATAAAATAAACAAATTAGCCTCCTATGTGGTGCAATGTGTTGAGTGTGTCCTTGAAGATCATTATCTTTACCCCCTTCACTTTTAAAAACTTCCTGATTATGTGAGAGTTGCGAACCCTTATTTAAGTTCTATATTTATTGAGTCTAGGTACATATGCCAGTTTGTTCGAGAGATTGATATTTTCTAAAATATTAAAGTCAAATGATGGTTAGTGCCAACGGTTTTAAGTATTGAAAAACGAATCGAATATTTGAACTATATTCAATTGAAAATAGTGTTGTTAAAGATTTGATGGTAACTTTTGATTATTAATTGTGCTTAGGAAGAGTTGGATGACATCATAAGGTACGGCTCAAAGGAGTTATTTGCGGATGAGAATGATGAAGCAAGCAAATCCCGCCAAATCCATTATGATGCTGCTGCTATAGATAGGTAATCAAGCACTTCTCCTCTAGAATGAAATAAGAATATGCTTGAGAATTTTATTTCATGTATATTTCTTCATAATAGATTACTGGATCGCGATCAAGTTGGAGATGATGAGGCTACTCTGGATGATGAAGATGAAGATGGATTTCTGAAGGCCTTTAAGGTTGACCCTATCATATAATCATGCATATATATTTTTGTGCTGTTAATGTTTATTCTACCTTGATGAGGGTGAGCCTTGTCGCAACGGTAAGATTGTTGCCTTGTGACCTGGAGGTCACGGGTTCAAATCCTGAAAACAGCCTCTCCGCTTGCGGGGTAAGGCTGCGTATATCTACCCTTCTCAGACTCTATCGAGTGGGACCTCGTGCACTGGCCCCCCTTTTTAATGTCTATTCGACCTTGATTTATTCACTTTTGTTTGTGGTGAGTTCAGGTGTTCTTGTTTTCTACTCTGTCATTTATCATTTTACTGCAACGGATGTATAGACTCACACACACATGGACACACATAAATCAATCGAAGTAAAAGAGGGTCTGGGGAGTACAACTGGATTGACTTGTCCCTGCATAAAAATATCTACTGCCACTTTTATTTTTTGGATTAATTTGTTTTGTTGTGAGAGCATTACTATGGCAAACCACTTCTCATGATTATTTAACTTCAGTATGCGTATATCTAGGCTTGCTTTTGGAATTTGCATCTGTCGATGAAATGGTTATGTGGGGTTCTAGTGGATTTGCTATTTCCTTGTTCTCATCCTAAGTTTATACATCATTCCGCTGCCACAGCTTTCATCTTGCTCTTCTCTTTTTTAAAATGTCATTTTAAAATGTCTTTTTTAAAATGTTTACTGATAGTTTCTTTGTTTTACTTCCTTTTTTAATTATATTCAAATATTTGTGAAATGAATTTACTCTTGGCTTAGAGCTCTGCTTGAGCATGCTAAATTGGAAGTCGTTGAATATTGAAAATTTAAATAACTGGTAGTAACATGTGTATCTGCAAAAATGAATTTATGCATATAAATTGTACAGTGGATTTTATGGAACTCGATGAGTGCCTTTTAGAATCTATGAGCACAGAGAAAATGCTAGAAAACGTTGGAAAAGAGAGGAAAAATGTAAAGGGAAAGAGGAGAGAGAAGGAGAGAGAATCTAAGATCCAAAAGTTAGACAGTTGTTTTCTGACTGAATCTAGTAATGATTTCAGTACATATACATGTCAGAATTGTCTGGAGCATTCTAGAACCTAAGCTAGTGAAACTGAATTTTAATTAACTGACACATCAGCACTGAGCTCTGACTAAATTGATGTGTCAGTGACTCAGCAGTATGGTGGTCCTGTATATACTCTAACTTTTCCCCCTCAAACTCAGGGTGGGTGCTGGTGCTGGACTGCAAAAAGATCTTTCAACTTGAGGCTGTGTTGATAGGCTTCTGTACTCAGCCTCATTTCTAGATCTTTTGACTAGAGGCTGCTCCTTAGACCACCAAGATACTAGATTAGGCCCCAAAAATAGACAAGAACCTGAGGTTGACCCAGTGTTATCAAAAAACCGCCATGGCGCCGCCATGGGGGATTGCGGTGGCGGATTTTTGGCCAACCGCTATGGCCAATTTATGAAGGATGGCGGCGCCATGGCCGCAATAGCGTTTTGAGGCGGCTTAAAATGGCGGATTTTTGCCCTTCCGCCATGGTCCGCCATCCGCAATTGATAACTTTGGGTTGACCTACTGTCATCTGGATCCGATGCCCAATCAGCACCACAGAAAGCTTGAAGAGTAAGAGACTTAATGGACTGAGCAGGCTGAAGTAGTAGGGCATGAGATAAGGTACCTTTTAGATATCTATGGATGCCCTTAGCTGCCTTGCAGTGCACTTCAAGGGGCTGGGCTAGGAATTGGCTCTTTGTTAACACTGTAGCGAATTTCAGGTCTAGTTAGTGTTGCTTACTGTAGTACATGACGACTGGCCTATAAAGATGGGGATATCAAAATAATTATGGCCTGGCTTAGTAAGCTTATTGCCAGCTACCATAGGTGTATAGATGCGCTTAGCTTCTGTCATAGGAGCCTTTTCCAACAAGCCTTTGATATATGTACTGAGTTAGGAGGAGAGATCCATTTGATAGATATTTGATCTCAATGCCTAGTAAATAATCAAGAATTGGTTTCTTAAAAAAGTTGTTCTTGAATGTATTGCTTCTTACTGCAGCATACAGGAAATAGCTGTGCCTGAAAAGTGCTTGTAGTTCTTGTTATGGAGCTCTCTGGCTTCATTACCTTTTCCCCCTATCCTTGCAACATGAATTTTGCATTTATTGCAACAAATAACTGCACAGAATTTATTTACTCACTCTTTTTTAGGATTCTGTTTGGGTTCAATGCTTTTGATTAACTGAACGGATTATATGTTATAGGTTGCAAATTTTGAGTATGTTGATGAAGCTCAGGCTGCAGCAGAGGAGGCAGCACAAAAAAGAGCAATGGAGACTGTGAACAGTTCAGAAAGAACACATTACTGGGAGGAGTTGTTAGGAGACAAGTATCAAGAGCATAAAGTTGAGGAGTTTAATGCCTTGGGCAAAGGGAAGCGAAATCGTAAGCTGGTATGTTATTGTGGTTTTATGACATTTTCTTGTATTAATTTGCAATGGAAAGAATATTGGTACCTGTTGTCATTAATGAGTTTGTGTGAGATTTTGTTCAACAGTGCCAATGCATATTCTGTTCGCTCTCTGATGTTGCTTTTTACCTTAGTATGGTCTTATGGAACTTGTTCCTTTTTCTTTTCCTCTCAATATATGATGACATATGCTAATGACTTATACGTGGAAGGAATTGTTGGTGAAAATAATTTTAATTTAGGAGCATTTAACCCGTTAACTACTTAATAGTTACCCACTTGAGCGGTTAATTTTTTCTAATTTTCATTTTCTGTACCTGTTTTTTTAATTTGTGTTTTTGTTAAGGTAGTATCTATTGTTCCCTGACTTTCCAGATGGTTTCTGTTGAGGACGATGATCTTGCTGGTCTGGAAGATGTAAGCTCTGATGGTGAAGATGACAATTATGAAGCAGAGCTTACTGACGGTGATTCAAATTCAACTGGAACCACTTCTGCTAGAAGGCCTTATAAAAAGAAAGCTCGTGGTATATATGAATATTTAATTAAATTTTTAGGTTGAATTAAAGTTTTGGTCTCCACAGTTTTCACTTGCTTTCAATTTAGTTTCTGATTCTATAGTTTTTCTTTCCAAATCAGTCCTCACATTTTTATACATTTTCAATAGCCGTCAACTTTTTTTTTTAAGTAAAAAAAAGATCTTTTTCTGTAGCACTTCCGTTAAGTGTTCCTGCATCCCAGAAGTGCTCCTGTAGGCACTCCTTTCTTCTGAGTAGATGGTCCTATGTTCAGTAGGTGTTGCTATAGATGCTCTTTTTTCCTTGTAAAATATCTTCTAGGAACTACATTAATGATTTTATAATGAAAATTGAGGGTAAGGATTATTTTGAAAACATTTGTATGTGTAAGGACTGATAAAGAATATAGGGACTAAATTGAATACAAGTGTGAATATAGGGACTAAAACTTTAATTTAACCTCCTTTTAATCATCTGGCCTTGACTATGATGTTAATATTCCTTCAAATTATTTAGCAGCAGATAGCACAGAACCGCTTCCTCTTATGGAAGGTGAAGGAAGATCATTCAGAGTACTTGGTTTTAATCAAAATCATAGGGCTGCATTTGTGCAAATTTTGATGAGGTTACTTCCTTTCAGTTTATCTTTATGTATTGAAAGGAAGGGTTTGCATGGCAATATCTGTATTTTATCTCACTTCGTGTGTCAATTACAGGTTTGGGGTTGGTGATTTTGATTGGAAGGAGTTTACTTCCCGCATGAAACAGAAGACTTATGAAGAAATCAAAGAGTATTAATATTTAGGATGTCTTACATAATCTTAAGTTCTTATTTGAATTTATGCCAACATGTTTTTCACGCTGGAAGCTGCGGAAATTTAACTTTATTTTTGTCGCAGGGGAGGGGGAAGGGATGTTTTTTTATGACATCTGTGCCCTGCATTCTGCACAAAAAACAAAAAAATAGTAACAACAATTTGGATACTGACAACATTAAGAATATGGATATATTTTTGGATTTAATGAGATAGGCTGTGTTTTACTTCTGTATGTAATTGTTTACTAGTAACTAGTCTCTCTATGTGGATGAATTGCATGTTAGGATGTTTTGTTGTTTTATTGTTCTTTTCTTTTTTTCAATTTGTCGCTTCCAAAGGTTTTGGCCCGTAAAAAAAATCAGATAAAGTTGCTTAAAAGCTGCAAGGAAAATGGTATGGTTTCTTTGGGCAAATCTTGCGTAATATACACCATGGGTACTTTCACATTAGGGGTAGTATGTTTTTGTCTTGCAGGGTTCACTATGAGCCGTTTGGCCTTTTCTTTATCAATTTTTTTTAGTGTCCTTTCTTTGTGCCTTTTACTTTTGTTTTTGGGAGAATTCCTGTTCTTCCAGCCCTGTATTTGGTTTCTCTCTTAATACTGTATGTGCTTTCTAACGGGCAATTTATCTGTATGTGGCATGTGCGCAAATTTTAGGCATGAGCTTATGGTTATTGTATATATGTAAGTACATGAATGAAGAGCACGTACACGTGCATGTGGACCTATATTTGATTAAAAAGCTAAGGTATTAGTAAACTTAGGGTAAAGAAAATTTGGCCTACACAAATGTCAAAATTGGCAATTAGAATCTGTTTTACAATATAATATATGATAGTTTTGAAATGTTGTTTAATAATTTTGTTACTTATCTTTTGGTCTGTATCATACCATAAAGTCATTCTATATGAGTAAATGTGATGCATATTTTTTGTTTGTTACAGCTATGGAACCCTTTTCTTGTCTCATATTGCTGAAGATATAACGGATTCCTCTGCATTCACAGGTGGTACATCCTTATTGCTACTATTTCTCACTTTTTTCCTTGTTTCTATATCTTCCTTTCCTAATATTTCCTTTCTGTTTATAATTTTCTTGTAGATGGTGTTCCAAAAGAAGGTCTCCGAATACAAGATGTACTTGTTAGGATTGCAATTCTGCTGTTGATAAGGGACAAAGTAAGTACGGTCGAATTTTCTGTATTTTAACTGCTTGTTATTAGCATATATCATTCTGCTCCCCTTTCTCCTTGCCACAGTATAAAGTGGTTTGCGAAAATTCTAAGAAACGAATTCTTAGTAAAACTATTTTCTGGCTTGGGAACAATTATTAATTAACCAGTCAATTGGTTTCCAATGTTCGAAGATTGGTTGATGAGTAACCACTTAATAACTGAACTGTTGGAGTGGTTAATTTTTCCCACACTAGATACATTTATACCAAGAATTCCTTATTCGGTTATTTTCTCCACAAATTTCATGTAATAATCCCCCCCCCCTGGGTTGTTAGAGATAGTTTCTGTATTTTGTCTTTCTTTTATAAGGGGGTGTGTTAGAGGTATGATTAGTTTGTAATCAGTTAATGTAACTGCTGATAAGTCAGCAGAGTTAGTTGGTTGTTAGAAGTTAGTTAGGTAACAGTTATTCTGTTACTGAGTTAGTTTTGGTTAGTTTATCCTTGCTATTATAAAAGCAAGTATCTTGTATTCAGTATTCAATCTATTCAATAGATAATGAATATTCAGTAAATCATTGTTCTCTCTGTCTCACTCTCTCTCTCTCTCTCTGGTTCTCTGTTTTCTTACATGGTATCATGAGCTTAAAGCTCAACCATGTCTTCTGCTCCCGATCCTCCCACCACCGATCCACCAACTCAACTGCCACCTACTTCAACTCCGGCGACCACCGCTGCACCCTCTGGTCCGAATCTTTCTTCCATAGTTACGACTAAACTCACCGATCGTAATTTCCTCCATTGGAAGCAAATAGTTGAAGCCGTTCTCAAAGCCAATCGTCTTGAAAGATTCATTGCTTGCCCAAAAATTCCTTCAAGATTTCTCTCCGAAGATGATCGCCTCAATGATCGGGTAAATCCAGAATATTTAGCATGGGAGGCTCAAGATCAACACTTGTTCATATGGATGCTCAACTCTATTTCCGATTCCATGCACTCTCGGGTTATTGGTTGCTCTCATGCCTGGTAGTTATGGGATGATCTCCATAACTTCTTCAACTCGCAAACCAAGGCTCGTAGTGCGCAACTTTGCTATGAGCTCCGTCATATCACGAAGGCTGATCGTACAATCTCTGAGTATCTACTGCGCATTAAAGCCATTGTTGATGCTCTTATTTCAATTAGTAACCCTATCACTTTTCAAGAACACCTGGATTCCATTCTTGAAGGATTACTAGAGGAGTATCATATCTTGTTTCCCACAATTGAGAGTCGTGTGGAGCCCTATACAGTTTCTGAAATTGAATCTCTTCTCCTTTCTCAAGAATCAAGTCTAGAGCGTTCCACGGCCAAGATTCGGAATGACGCATTTTCTGTTAATCTTGCTCAAGGACCCAATCCCAACTACAATTCAAATCAGGTTAATAATGCTTCTTTTCAGTTGCCCAATTCTTCTTTTGACCCCAACCCTTCCTCCTATTCTGGTTACACAAATTATCAACAGACTAATGGTGCTTATAAATCTGCTAATGATGGTTTTCGAGGAGGAAGGGGTGGCCGTTTTGGCTCTCGTGGTCACGGCAGAGGTGGCCGTGGTAACCGTGGTTTTGGGGGTCCTGGCCCTGCTTGTCAAATATGCACTTGCACAAACCATAATGCCCTGAATTGTTACTACCGTTGGGATAAATCCTACACTGCTCCAAAAGGCAATTTTCAGTCCTATGGCAGGGGCCAATCTGCTTCCTACTACTAGTTTGGATCCTCAGCAAAATTCTCAAAACACTCAACCTCATCAGGCTGCCACAACTGCCCAGCCCATTTCTGCATTGCCAAGCCAACCACCTCTTCTTCAACTTCCTTGGCACACAACCACTCAGCCTCAAAATACACAAAATCCAGGTCCTATGGCTATGGTTGCTTCTGATGCTCATCCTGAAAATTCAGCCTGGTATGCTGATAGTGGGGCCACCCATCATGTGACTAATGATCCAGCCAACCTTCAACAGCAAACAAACAATGTTGGCATGGACAACATTTTCATGGGTAATGGTTTAGGCCTTAATATTGTTTCTGTTGGTTCAACCTTTGTTAAATCTAATCTTGATCCCTCTGTTACTTCAACTCTTCCTAATATTTTGTATGTTCCTTCCATCACTAAGAATCTTATCAGCATGAGTCAATTCTCTAAAGATAATCTTGCATATTTTGAATTCTATCCTCATCAATTTTATGTTAAATCTCAGGTCACTAAGAGGGTCTTGCTAGAGGGAACTGTCACCACTCATGGCTTGTATCAATTCCACAACTTCTTTGTTACTACAAGACCAGAGGCAGCTGTTCCTGCACCTAGCATACCTCAATGTCTCAGTGTTTCTACTTGTACTCCGATCTCTTTTCCCACATGTAATTCTGCACCTCTTGTACAAAGCCACTGCACCTAGTTGTTTTTCAATTAATAAAGTGCCTTCTCCTTACTACCTATAGCACTGTAGAATAGGACATGCTAATGATGCAGCTCTAAATACTGTTCTTCAAAAATGTAATCTTCCACAAATAAATAAAAGTGTTCTTGATTTTTGTGTTTCTTGTTGCTATGCTAAATCTCATAGATTGCCATCTCAACTACCAACTACTGAATATAAAACTCCTTTTGAATTACTTTTTCTTGATCTTTGGGGACCAACCTCTTGATCTTTGGGGACCAGCACCTGTTTTATCAAGTGCGGGTCACTCCTATTATTTTTCAATGGGAGATGCTCACTATAAATTCACATGGACCTTCTTACTTAAAAATAAATCTGAAGCTTTAACTATTTTTAAACAATTTCAGTCCGTTATTAAGGTTTAATTTCAGGCAGATATTAAGGTTGTTCAAACAGATTTGGGTGGTGAATGTGGCCTCTTTTCAAAATTTCTTCAAGAAATTGGTGTTTTGCATAGGGCAATATGCCCTCACACACATCATCAAAATGGATGTGTGGAGAGGAAGCACAGACATATTGTGGAAACAGGTTTATCCTTACTTGCTCAAGCCTCTTTGCTTATGAAATATTGGGATCATGTCTTCCAAACTTCAACTTATCTCATAAATAGGTTACCTTCACCCTCTTTACAACAAAAACCCCCCTTTTCAATTCTTTATAAAACTAAACCAGATTACAATTTCTTGAGGGTGTTTGGATGTGCATGTTATCCCTGTCTTAGACCCTATAACACCAACAAGTTAAATTTTAGACCCTGTCTGGATGGGCTATTCTTCTACTCATAAAGGATATAAATGTCTTTCTAAAGATGGTAGAATCCATATTTCAAAAGATGTTCAATTTAATGAATACAAATTTCATTTTTATATAATTGATAATTATCAGCCTGCATCAACAAAAGAACAACATCACTCATTTCCTATTCCTTTAATTATTGTTCCTCCATTTGGTAGTCAGGGTGCACCTCCTATTGTTTCAAACACTGCTTCTACTAATTCTAATTTCAATGGTTCTTCCTCTGTTTCTAATAATTCAAATTCTCTCAATTCTTCTGCTGCTAACAATTCTAATTCTCTGTCTCTTTCTTCTCTTCATTGTGGCCTTACTCCTTTCATGTCTTCTACTGACTCTTCTATGCCTTCTTCCTCTACTCCTTTATCCTCTCAGTCTACTGTCCCTATTAATTCAGATTTACCTCTAAATACTCATCTTATGGTAGCTAGATCCAAGTCTCAGTCTACTGCTCTTTTAACAACTGTTGAACCAACTACTGTTAAAGAGGCTTTAACTATTCCTCATTGGAAAGCTGCCATGCAATCAGAATTTGATGCTCTTATTGCTAACGATACCTGGACTTTAACTGCTTTACGGCTTTACCACCTGATAGGCAGGTAATTGGGAGCAAATGGATTTTTAGAATTAAAGAAAATCCTGATGGCAGTGTCAATAAATTCAAGGCCTGGCTTGTGGCCAAGGGATTTCATCAAAAACAGGGTTTTGACTACACTGACACTTTCAGTCCAGTGGTCAAACCTGTTGCAGTCAGAGGTTTACTTGAGGAAGACGATTGGGTGGTTCAATAATTGGATGTTAACAATGCCTTCCTTCATGGTTTACTTGAGGAAGAGGTATATATGGAGCAGCCTGCAGGCTTTAAAAGTGCTGATATTTCATTGGTATTTAAACTTAATAAGGCCATTTATGGCTTGAAACAGGCACCCAGGGCCTGTTTTGAAAGGCTTACTAAAACTCTATTGCATTTTGGGTTTTATATTAGTAAGTGTGATACTTCTTTTTTCATCCACACACTATCAGGCCACAGTCTTATGTTCTTGTGTATGTGGATGATATAATAGTCACTGGTTCATCAAAAGAGAGGATTAATTTTCTTATTGCCAAACTGCTTTCTGAGTTTTCTCTTAAACAGTTAGGAGATCTGGATTATTTTCTTGGTGTTGAGGTAAATAGACTTCGTAATGGAGCCGGAATTATTCTTTCACAATCTAAGTACATTAAGGATCTTCTTTCTAAGGCTCATATGACAGAGGCTAAGGGCATGCCTACTCCTATGATCAGTAACAGTCGTCTAACTAAATTTGGAGGCAATTACATGCCTGATCCTACACAGTGCAGATCTATAGTTGGAGCCTTATAGTATGCTATCATCACTCGGCCAGAAATTTGCTATAGTGTTAGCAAAGTTTGTCAGTTTCTTTCTCAGCCCCTAGAAGAACATTGGAAGGCTGTTAAAAGGATTCTTAGGTATCTTCGAGGTACTGTTTCTCATGGGCTAGTTCTTAAACCAGCAATCAAAGGGCAACCTATTTCTATTCAAGCATTCAGTGGTGCTGATTGGGCTGCTGATGTTGATGACAGAAGATCAACTTCTGGTTCTTGTATATATTTTGGCCCTAACTTAGTGTCTTGGTGGTCAAGAAAACAACAGCTAGTGGCTAGATCAAGTACTGAGGCTGAACATAGAAGCCTAGCTGCCACTACAGCAGAGGTTATTTGGATTAAATCTTCGCTTCAAGAGTTAAAAGTTCTTACTTTAAAGCCTATCATTTACTGTGATAATCTTAGTACTGTTTCTTTATCACATAATCCTGTTCTTCATTCTCGGACTAAGCATATGGAGTTGGATTTGTTTTTTGTGAGGGAGAAAGTTATTAACTAGACTCTTCAAGTTGTTCATCTTCCTAGGCATGATCAAGTAGCAGATATTCTCACCAAGCCACTATCTCAAACCAGATTTGAAGAATTGAGAGATCATCTTGGTGTTATTGATAGATTTTCTCTTGTACACCCACCTTAGCTAATGAGGGGGCATGTTAGAGATAGTTTCTGTATTTTGTCTTTCTTTTATAAGGTTGTGTGTGTTAGAGGTATGATTAGTTTGTAATCAGTTGGTGTAACTGCTGCAGTGTTATTGATGGCGGATGGCAGTCCATGGCGGAAAGCCAAAATCCGCCATACAAATGGCGGATGGCGATGAGGCCATATGGCGGATGCCATGGCGGACAACATAAAAAATATTATAAATATATATATACATAACAAAAAAATGCAGAAAAATATAAAATCCAAAACAAGCCACAATATATGTCAAGAACCATATCTAATTTGAACAAAAAGAGCACACAACTGAATTGATATTTCCTTCTTGCACTGGAAAGCAATACTTCCAACCGTGATCAATTCTGGAAGCCACCCGTGAAGCAGCACCCGAAGAAGCTTGGTCAGAAGCCATGGTCGGAGAAGAGATTCTGGCTGGAGAAGAAAGAAAAAGAGAGAAGGTGGTCGGACAGGTTGCTGGCCGAACAGGTTTCTGGACAGAGATGGTCACTGGACCGAGTTGGTCGCCGGATAGAGATGGTCGCAGGTTGCTGGTCGCCGGATAGAGATGGTCGCAGGTTGCTGGTCGCCGGAGAGGTTGATGATTGCCGGACAAGTTTTTGGACAGAGAACGGTTTGAGAGATGAGAGAAGAAAGGGGTCGATGGACGATGGGAACTAATCGATTACGATAAATTGGATCGGATTTTGCGGTTTTTTCTTCTGCAGTACCTCGCCCCGACATGAAAAGCTTCAAACCCGGAGGTTCTGTTGTTTGCCTCTTTCCGGTATCCCTTGATCAACCGCCCTGTCGCTCGAGCTAGGGTAAGGTTCAGCCAAGAGGGATCGAGGGATGAAAGAGAAGCCTTCAGGTTTTGTAACCCCCAAATGGGCCGCGAATCGGGTCGGGTCGGGCGACCCAAACCCGCGAAAAACCCAAAAAAGGCAACTCAGCCGCCTTTCTGCCATGGACTGCCATACGAAACCCGCCACGCCATGCCTTCCCTGTGGCGGTTTGTCCATTTTCCGCCACCGCTTTCCGCCATGGCGCCGCCATAACCGATTTTCGATGACACTGAACTGCTGATAAGTCAGCAGAGTTAGTTGGTTGTTAGAAGTTAGTTAGGTAACAATTATTCTGTTACTGAGTTAGTTTTGATTAGTCTATCCTTGCTATTATAAAAGCAAGTATCTTGTATTCAGTATTCAATCAATTCAGTAGATAATGAATATTCAGTAAATCATTCTTGTCTCTCTCTCTCTGGTTCTCTGTTTTCTTACACGGGTAAAGTACTATTATAAGAATTTGGGATAGCTTCTAGATGTGTGCTCAACTATTAAATGCATTTAGTGATCCGTTTTTTTTTTTTGTTATGCTTCAATACCCTTGTTCGTAGTGTTTTGGGAAATCTGTGATGCAAAATGAATTTTTATGAATTTAATTTTGATCCACTGAAAATATAAAAAGTTTGACACTCAGTGCACACTCAGTTAAAATCTTTTGGTTTGAAGTGAAAAATCTTAAATTTTATAATAACAAGGCATGTTCTTGTTTGTTGATGTCGGGTAGTGTTAAAAAATTTACTGACATTGGATCAAATTTAAACTCATTTATTTCTTTCTCTTTTTTTGTTCGGATTTTGGGGCGGGGTGAATGTGTTTTTGAAGTTTATATTCCTCTAGCTGATGGATGTGTTTTCCTCTTCTTGGGATATGGAATGACAGGTGAAGTTTGCATCACAAAATCCTCGAACTCCACTGTTTTCAGATGACATATTATTACGCTATCCAGGTTTGAAGGGTGCAAAGATATGGAAGGAGGAGCATGATTTAGTTTTACTGCATGCTGTGTTGAAGTATGTCTATTAATAGATATTTTTTGCTTTCTATTTTCCTTTACTAATTGCTATGATCTGTGATTAGATGATTGTGGATGATTGATAGTTTGCTAGTTGTAAACTTCGTTGATTCCTTTTGTTGATATATTCCTTTACATAATTCTTTTCTATATAAGGCATGGGTATGGAAGGTGGCAAGCTATTGTTGATGATAAGGATCTGAAGATTCAGGAGGTCATCTGTAAGGAGTTGAATCTTCCCCTTATAAATTTACCAGTGCCAGGACAAGTTGGCTCTCAGGCGCAAAATGGTGCAAATTTGACAAATGTGGAAGTGCCTAGCAACCAATCTGGGGGAAATGGTGGGAATGACATAGCAGCTGATGGTGCACAAGGTTCTGGTGATGCTAGGAACCAAACACAGCTATATCAAGACTCCTCCATATTATATCATTTTCGAGACATGCAGAGAAGACAAGTTGAGTTTATAAAAAAGAGGGTTCTTCTCTTGGAAAAAGGGCTCAATGCTGAGTACCAGAAAGAATACTTCGTAAGTGTATCAAAGTTTCAATGTGCATAAAATATTTTTAATAGTTCATTTTCTTCTCTTTGGAATGTATAACGTAGGGTTAGAGTCTAAAAAATTGGTGGATAAGTTGATCATTGATGTAATATTTTTTAATCAGAAGTTTCCTTGTTAGGTACCGCCAATCAAATGGTTTAAGAGTGCTAGGATTTAGCTGTACACTGAACTTGAGAGATGAAGCAAAAAAAAAACTTGTCTGTTAATGAGTTTTTTCTTTTTGATTGTTATGGAAGATAGTTAAATATATATAGGAAAATGCAATAATAGAGGACAACTGATCTTTCTGCATATATACTCAACTTCAGTTACCTGAGAACTTATTTTCTGGTTGAAAAAGTTGGATATGCACTACTTTCTTTACATCGGAGTGTTGATTGTTAGGCTCAATAAGCTAGCTTATAGCTTATTTGACTAGCTTATAAATTAGTTTGACCAAAGTAGAGGTGTTTGGTAAATAAGCTTATCTAAAGCTAATTTATTTAGCTTATGACTTATAGCTTATAGCTTATTGACTTTTCTCTCATTTTTACCCTCACTCATTTAATGAAATTCTCAATTTACTATGTTTGTCATAAATAAGCCCTTTATGTCATTTTACATTTATAAACTAGTTCAACAGCTAATTTTACCAAACACTTCAAATTCAATCAGTTAGCTTTTCAGCTATCAGCTTAAGCTTTCAGCTAAAAATTAGCTTATCAGCCATAAGCTAGTTTATCAGCCATTTTTGCCAAACAGAGCCTTAGTGATCATTGTCTCTATGGTTGGTGACAGTACATACATTAGTCACGAGCCTCTTTTAATCTTTTCTAAAACATTTTAGGTTTCTATGTATTATTTATTTCCGAAGTATGTTTCTTCATCCGTCCGCACTTGTTCTGTATAGTTATTGTATGTATCATTTTTCACTATTATACTTGTAGCTGGAACTACATGTTTACTTTGGTTTTCAAATATTGCCATCAATTAGTTTTTGGGTTCATATCCTTAATCATAGTATGATTGCGTTTTCATTATGTATAAAATTTACCAGTGGTACATCACGTCAGACAGCAATCTAAAATTTGTGTTGTCTCTGAAAAGGTTTGCTTGACTTGCTTGTGGACCGACATTTCTTCCTCATAAACTATGTTTACAGGGTGATCCAAAAGCAAATGAAGAACTTAAAAGTGAACCCAAGGCTACAAATTTTCCAACTTATAAATTAGGAGACACTGACACCCAAATGATTGATCAACTGCCACAAGTGGAAGCAATAGGTATGATTCTATTGTTGTCCATCAGATTATCAGATACTTTGTCTTACTGTCAGACAAGAGGAATTAGTTAGTTTGCATCAGATAATAGAGGAAGTCTTGCATACTCAAAGAGTATTTCACCTAGATAATTACAATATGACGTGGCACAGAAATTGAATTTGCTGTCAGATAAACATTAAAGCAAAATCTAGACTGGTGAATGCAATACCCGCAGAGTATGCAAGAATCTGTTCTGATATTTTATCAATGTGGTCATTATTTCTGTTGTTTTGTGATCCCCCCCCTGTTCCTTTTTTTTTATGTTTTCGTAACTTCTACTGTTGCTATATGCATACCCAACCCTTTTTTTTTGGGGGGGTGGGGTGGGGGGGGGGTTCAAAGACTTACTTGCAGTGTTGCCATTTTCTGCAGCTTTGGAAGAAATTTCGGTTGCTGCTTGTAATCATGATCCAAATCAATTGGAATTAGTTCGACTTTACAACGAGGTAAGAAGTACTATTGTATATCATGCTCTCTTCATGTGCTGATCACTTTATCATATCATTCAATAAAAAGAGAGAAGGTGGAAAGTAGTATTATAATGAGGATCTGTATCAACAATCTTTCCTTTGGCAGATGTGCAAGGTAGTGAAGGAAAACCCCACGGATTTAGTTCGGACATCTTTGGCTAGAGAACAAGCAGAGGGCAATGTGGTGAAGAATTTCCCTCTACTAGGAACCATTTGTGAAGATATCAACCGACTTCTAGCACCCACACAACAAGACCAGACTAATGCAAAAATGACAGTATTGAGTTCAGATAACAAATCAGAGGTTGCTATATCACACGTTGAAGTTTTGGGCTCCAGAAAGCTGCCTATCCCTGAAGATGACTGCAAACCAGATAACTCAGCAGACAATGAGAGCAAAGATATGGTAAGAGAGTCTGAACCTGAAAAAGAAAGCTGCTCAAGCCTCTTAAAAGAGAAGAATGAAACACCAAGTCTTCCTGAGAAAAAGGAAGAGTATACAGAAATGGATGAAACTAAGAATGATGCTGAATTGAACGAAAACACACAGAAATCTGATGCTGGGATCATTGTATTGGATGATTAAATGCAATACGTAGCAAACAGATATTCGTTGTAGCATAGTAGACGCATGTTTGGAAAATAGGTTGAGGGGGTGGATGCCCGTTTGGGAACGCAAAAGCAACTAAAAGTTGCTTCTCCAACGCGTGTCCGAGGCTTTTTGACACGTTCTCAAACATGCGTTAAATCAACTTAAAAAGTGGAGTAGATTCAAAAACAGGCGCTATAGTATTATTATTATTATTATTATTATATCCCTTGCAACAAAGATCATTGGCAGTTATCAAAATAATAATAATAATAATAATAATTTCCCCTGAAATTGTTCATTTTCATGAGTTGCTAGTATGAGTTATCTTTTAAGGAATTTAAAGGATCAGTGATGAATTGTATATTTACTACAGGCTGAATTCTGAAGTACGATGCCCTTGATTTTTGTTTGAGTGGTTGGAGAACTGATGAAATTATCCTACATTTTGGAGAAGTTTTATCAAGAAGACTTAATTTTACGAAGGAAAAATTTATTTTATTTTATTTTATAATAAAAAGTTTAGATTAGAGGAGGACATGTTTCTGTGAAAGGTCAATGAAGATCAGTGGAATTTTGTATATTGTCTATCAATAGAAAAAATCTGAAATCGAATCTACGTTATAGTGACTGAGGGAAGGCTGTTGACAAGGAAAAATTATTTGTACATTTGAAACTTCCCACACTGAGATATTGGGAGGTTTTTTTTTTTTTTCATTTTGCAATGTGATGAAAAGAAAAAAAAAAATATAAATAAGTCTATTGGAGTATAGTGTTGATATTTAAAAAATGTTATATAGAAGGTGTTTCAGTTGCAAGAAGATTTAAGAGAACACGGGGAAGTGAAACAAAGGAGTAAAGGACTGCGCATCAGTTTGTATATAACTGAACAAACTAAGGGGTGTAGTTAATTAGGATTTTAAAGGGGGTAAATAAATTTTATATTACTCAATTGAGACTTTAAAATAATTTAAATCGGTCAGAGAGGCATTGTTAAGGTGTAGGTAGGAAAACATTTCAGCTCTGATGAAAAGCAAAATTTTAGTAGTACATCTGAACATGCACTATTATGTTTATTATTTTTGTCAGACGGCTGCATCCAAAAAAAAAAAAGTTATTCTAAAATAAATTCATGTGAACTAGTGACATTTATTTACCCGCAAATTATTACCCATTTTAGAGAGTCCTTTATTTAAAAAATGCCATTTTGGATTGGATGCTGTAGTGTTTATTCCTGTTACAATAAATAATAAGAAATGAACGCACATTAGTAGGACTTCCAATCATAAATTGGGGACTCAAGGTATATGGTAATATAATCGTCTTATTAATATTGATAAAAAAATAATAATAATCATCATATTAATGGGTCAATAATAAATTTGCTAGCCAAAGCACATATCTACGCAAATTAAACGACGTGAGTAATTACGCCATAATGCATTGTCGGACCCGTGGACAACGCATTTTCTTAATAAATAGGAAGCCCTCAATGTAAGAAATCTAGACCCCAAAAAAAGTAATCTAGATAAGCTTACACCCTACAGAAAACTACGAGATGACAAAACTAGCTAAAGGGAGACTTGTCACCCAACAAAATTCATCAACAGGGAAGACACGCTCATATATACCGCTAAACTTGGTATCACATAGATATCCCACCAGAGTAATTATCACAAATGAAGTTTCCCTCCAATAATTTCATCTTATCTTGCTCCTGCATGACACGAACATGGTATTAGATGATGAGTATGGAAGGAAAATACTTAGGACAGATGCAAGATACAACAATCAAATGATCAACAAGCACACTAAAGACGCTAGACCACAAGTTAAATGTTAAAACAAATACCCTAGACGAAGTTATTTTACCAACAAGCAGGATGTTTTCATTCATCCAATGTGAAAGTTAAACCGGGTAGCGGTAGTTATGGAAGTTATTTTGACCAGCAGAGCTAGCAGTGGACAATAATGAAATATATGGTACATCCATTTTAACAAGCACAAAAACAGAATCTCACCAATTTAAGTCTTCGAGTATCAATCCTTACAATGTAACAATTTAAGGTCTCGGTTTCCTTTGTTTCCGGTTTCCTATTTTCATTATTAATTACAAACGGGCCCTAAGTCTTCTGGCGAGTATAAGAAAAATGTAACAATGCTGACATCTGTATCTCTCCCCCTAAAGCCGACTGACTATTTTTTTACTATCTAATCAAAGGAGACTAACATACAACAGTAGTATGTGAGGTCAGAAAGTGAAAATTATGGTGGAGATGGTAACTAACTAGTTCTAAAGATCTACAAATGCTGTAATTGTCCACGGCAAAATAAATAAATAAATGTATCCGGTAACTAAATCAGAACTTTGAATGGTTTAAGCCATTATCAAGCATGTGAGGATAGATTGCAGTCAATGTAATAGAAGAATTATACAGAAACGTCTATGCGAAAACTCTCGTCAAATTGCATAAATGTTATTACCTGTTTCATCATTGAACTGACAAAGTCTTCCAGTGAACCAAGATTACTAGAGAAGCGACTGTATTGAGACTTCTGCTGGTTCACAATATTACCCCGATGTTGTTGCAATGAGGTCTCTTCAGTTAACTCCATGACCCCATCATGCTTCATTTGTAAGGGATCACAAAAATTGAAGTCCATTTTTCTGTGAACAGTTGAATTTGTTGGAGTATGGCCTGCTGGACCAACAACACCATTAACTGGACTCAGAGAGTTTATTGAGCCACAGATAACATTTGAATGGTAGGAAGCATCCTGATTATGGTCATCCCAATCTTGAAGTGGCACATTACTGCTTATATGCCCAGGTCTATTAGTAAAACTCACTCCTTGGGAGTGCATATCTGTCATCGAATCGTGGGATTGTCCGCACAGCAAAGTGACGGATGAAGGACCTCCCAGATTCCCCCCTTGCAAGGGTAAAGATGCCATGTTATCTCTAGAAGGTATAGATGTCTGTCTAAAGCATTCACTCGGAGGGTAAGACTTTGTCTGGATCTCAGATGGCTGCACAGCACTTGACCAATTATCACCATACCTACCTTGATCTGGCAAAAAGAAAGAAAATTCTGAATGTTGAGAGGGTGCTGAAGAAGATGGATTTTCATATACTATACCCTCTAGTGGATGTGCTTCCAACATCAAGGCATTGTTAAGCAAATGCGAAGTGTGTGAGCCACTGGCGGTTAGTCTTGGTCCTGGATGTGGGAGTTTATTTGAGATGGGCAAAGTTGTTTTAGCATCAATAACAGGGGTCAGGTTTTTAACAGGAATCATACCCTTATTTTGTTGCAATTGCAATTGATCGAGCCCTACAGAGACAGGCATTCGCTGAAGACCATTCTGATTAACAGGTACTATGGCTGACTGGAACTTAAGTTGGTCGGTGGTGGAGTTGTTTAAATTTTGTGATTGACCCAACTGAGGTACTCCAGAAGAAGGAAATCCATGCACATTCAATCCCGAAGGAGTGTTCAATCTACTAATGATCCCACTAGGTGGAAAGGATCTGAAAGCATTGTTATGAAACTGTCCAGAACCACTCAATGTTTGCAAATGTCCAACCCCACTCACAGAACCCATTCTCAAATGGGATGGATCTGCACTTCCTAAGGCTGCCGCCATGTTAGCCTGTTGGTTTGCCACGCAACTAATTCTTTTCAGATAAAGCCTATATTTCTGCAGTCATTTCATAAACCAGAAACATTCTGTGAATCAAAAGGTTTGTGTTACATTAAACTAAGTTACTAAAGCACAAAGAACTAGAAAAATGCCTGGAGATGGCTGGCCACATTCTCTCTCGTAAGCTTTTCAACATTCATCAAATCAAGAATTTTTTTAGGTACCGCCTCTGCCAGCAAAACAACAATATCATAAGGAACTCATATTCAGTGATGGAAAACTTCAAGGCATGGCATTGAATTTGAGCGATGATCATGACATGATATTTATCCTAAGTGGCAATTATTACAAGGAAGAGCAATAAAAAAGTCTTCATAATGATTCTGAACAGAGTAATCATATAACAAATTATTCTGAACATGGGATTACTAATGCTAACATATATTCAGATATTCGAAAAAACGTGATAAAATTAAATGAGTTTTTGATTAAGCTCGTGCAGAAATTAATAAAAAACTACAATAACAATTGTTCTGTTTTGAAGACAGAGTAAAGAACATACTTTCAATGCCTAACTGATTAACAGCAGCAACAAACTTGCGGTGCAGCTCCACAGACCAAACAACCCGGGGCTTCTTCTGTGTTGATGGGTCCTCATTGTCATGACCATTTTCTTGCTCCTCATCTTCTTCTTCTTCATCCTGATCCTTCCTCTTTTTATTCAGCTTTCCATTTTGATCTGAATTTCCAGTTCCTGCAGAACCTATTCCATTGCCACTATCAGAATTAGGTTTGCCTAGGTTGCTGGTTTTGTTATTCTCCTTTGAATCAAACTTCTTCCTCCTGACTACATGCTGCCAAATGTTCTTTAGCTCTTCAAGCCGCACAGGTTTCAGCAGATAATCACATGCTCCATGAGAAATCCCCTTCATCACCAGCTTGGTATCACCATTTACAGACAACACTGAAATCATTGAAGCAGGAGTACATAATAACTCACAACAGCCTACTTAAATAAGTTTACTTTGCACGTCACAGTTTCATATTTATCAAAAATCAATTATGAAACTTAACCAATTTCTTTAGTAGGAGTAGGACTAATATTAAGTAAACAGGACATAGTTGAATACTTATACAATGATCATTAGAAAATCAAAACTCATTATTTGAAGAGGAATGCTAACAACACACTCTTTATCACACTTCCTAGCAACACACTTTCTATTATTAAATAAATTTCATGTGAGACCCACTGAATAGAGAATGGAACTGTGTGATTTAACGGGAAACACATGAAATCCAACCAACAATAGAGTGTGTTGAAGAGAGAATGTTAAAGAGTTTGTCGCAAGCATACCTCTTATTTGCAATCTAAGGCGGTGTTTGGTTTGTTTTTTCCCTTCATTTTCCGTTGATATGTTTTCACTTTTAATTACAAAAATAACACCTTGTTTTCACTTTATTTACTGTTTTGAAGCTTTTGTGAAGGAAATGAAGAAAACTTTCAATTGAAATTATGAATGAAAACATATCAATTAAAAAGCAAAACAGTAAACAAACTCAACGTCCCCTCATTCTAGATATCTTAACTATCTGACTTCATTAATAATTATATCAATAATCAGTAATGGGAATCAAAATGAAGAAATAATAAAAAGATGAACGGCAGAAGATTGCATGTAAGATTCCCCCTTACTTATGACAGGTAGGTCCATCTCAAGTCCGACAAGCTCAAGCAGCTTAAATCCATCCATGTCCGGCATGTGCACATCGCTGATTACCAGGTCAAACTTGTCTTTATTTTCTCTCAACAAAGTCAATGCCGTTATTGCTTGATTAGTTGTGGTTACTGCAAAATCCACCAGCCATAACTAAAATAAACATCATTCTTAAATTGTAAGAATATAGTACATCACTACATTGCATACGCATCCAGAACATAAAACAATTACAGAATGTTCATCAAAGAAAATTTCAAATGGTGAACAAAATAGTTAAATCCAGCATTGAAACCAAGCAAGAATAGACAATAAGGTGGGATTTGGCTCATGAAAACAAACTACATACCTAGAAATCTAATTCCCGGAAATATGTCTTTCTCGGGAATGAAATTTTTAACTTTCATTCACAAATTTTATTCTCGGACATATTTTATGTGTGAGAATGAATTTTTATCGTAGTACCAAACCTCATAAACTTTTATTCTCAACTCACTTTACTGAGAATATTAAAATATGTTTGATACCAATGCCACCTAAAGATCCAAAGCTAGGGGAAGAGACAAGAAATGAAAAATGAAGTTCAAAGTGAAGATTCTGTCCTGTTAACTAAAATCTCCAGTTACTACTACAATTGAACCCAAAATTTCAGAAACTAGTGAAAATAAAAATATGCACAAAAATGAAAACTTGAGACAGATGTGGTTGGCTGAGAATTAGAAGTAATACAGCCCACAAACAATGTGATTAAAACCGATAGATATAACAGATTCTTCATAAAACTGAACCTCAAAACCTTAAAAGAAATAAAAAACATTAGGAAGAATAAAGCAAAATCAAAAGTAGAAGAAGCAAACCGTGATATTGACATCTTCGGAGGAGAGTTTCCAAAACGAAGAGGCATGTGGGGTCATCGTCAACAGCAAGAACACGCATTCCTATGGGAAACTGGTCATTGGGATCATCCACTGTCATTTTCTGAATACAGAGAATTCACCAACTCAACTCAACTGAAGCAATAAGAAATCAAATCAAATCAAATATATGAAACAGAGGAGAAATTAAATTAGAGTCTCTCTCTGTTTTATGGGTCTCAACTCAACTTTGAAACTAAAACCCACAATCTATGAAGCAGAGGAGACACTGGTAAAAAGGAAAGGTTCGATTTTATTTTTGAAGGAATGAAAATTGGGATTTGCAAGGAGTGATCTGAGGAGACTAGCTAGGGAATCAAAATGGAAAATATTAAATAATAAAAGGTGAAATATTTATTGTAAGACCAAAACATAAATAATTGGTTAATAAAAATAATTAAAAAAATGATTAATAAAATGTTATCATATTATTTAACAAGTGTCAGGATACTGCATAGCAAAACACAAAAATTGGGATTGGTTCGGGTGGTAAGTTAGTGGGATCCCTTAAATAAGTGATCAGAGACTCGATTCTTAATTCTTTATACGAAGAAAATTTGATTGAAAAAGATCAGCCTTTTAATATCGTCTAATATTTTATGAGATTAATCTCTACAATTACATACAGAATATATAAGAAAAAAAACACACACACACAAACAAAATTGAAGGGAGAGAAAGAGGGAGAATGATAAGGGGAATGTGAAGGAATATAAATGAAAACGATAAATAAATGCGAAGTGGTGAAAAAGTTGGTGTCTTTTTGCTCATGTGTGTGTCAGTGTACCACCTTAGAATGAGAAAGCGATAGAATATGTAACTGTGTCTATATGTGGTCATCATGGAACGAATATGAATTCGTATTTTTCACTTAAATTTATATTTATATATGAATTTAATTGATATATACGATAATTAATTATAAATTTTTATATTATTAAAAATATATAATTTTTATTATAATTATTTTAAAAGTTATATATATATTGTTTTGTTATTAGTCGATAGATAATAGATTACTTTACACTAATAATAATATATCAAAATTGTATTCTTTATGATCCCAAAAAAAAAAAGTTATACTCTTTATAAAAAAATAATTTTTAATAATATAATAATGTATTATTGATCAATAATATAAATTTTTTATAATACTAATATGTCACAATTAAATTTTTATGAGTTTAATTTTGATATACTTTAATATTTTTTATATTATCAATTAATCACAAATCATCTTATATATGATTTTTAAGATATTTATAATAAAATTCAAACATTTTTAATTATATGCAAACCTATGATAAATTGACAGTATAAAAAATCTTTACACTAAAATTACATACTAATTAAATCCAATTTTTATTATAATTTTTATGCATAAATATAAAATAAGAATTTAACTTTAATGCACCGTCAGTGTAAAAATTTTTACATTATTAATCAATCACAAATTATCTTATCTGTGACAATTAATAATTAGTTGATAATGTAAAAAAAAAATTTACAATATATACTAATTAAATCCATCAAATAATGTATGTTCATTTACTTGGAGAGAACATTTTGTTTTCATTAATAATTTTAAAAATAGAGTTAAATTTTGATCCATTGTTAGTCAATAAAAAAACAAAATAGAATAGTATAATATTTTTACAATTATTAATAAAAATAGAAATAGAAAATATTTTCCAAAACTAAGTGCACCCTAATTATTTTTCTTATTATTTTTCTTATGTGGCCCATGGTCTATGGTGTAAGGGAGGAGAGTGATAGATGAAGGAATAACGTGGTGGGTACTTGAGTTGAGCTAAAGGAATCACAATAGAGTGATTGGTGATGCAAATATGCAATTCTAGATGTGCGGGGCTGAAAAGACAACCCAATCCAATCGGAATATATTTTCATTTGTTGGACGGTGATTGGATAGACTGACTGACATTAATATTTTCTACTTGTCTTGGAAGAAAAAGTTTTTCCTGAGTGCCCGATACAGGATTATAAGTCAATAGGAACACAATCTTTTCTCTAAAAAAAAATACTAATAATTAGGAAAATAAAGATATAAATATTAAAATCATAAAATTTTAATATATCTAATCAAATAAATTAACTAATTTATAATTATTTTTTACGTGATTTCATATTTTAAAATTGTTGAATAATCAACTCATTGTTAATGTTGTTGAACACATCTTTCTCAATATAAGTCAGTAGATAATTATTCATTTATGCATTTCTCATTCAATTATGCAACCTATTTTTCATAATCTTCATAGCAAAAAATGTTTTTTCTACGATTGTTGTGGCAACAGGAAAAATCATTGCTAACTTCAATAGAATATCAACTAATGAATAAACAATATGTCTTTTTTCAACCAACTTCTTTGAAAGATTATTGGTTTCTTTCAAAGATGCAAATTCAACATTTCTACGTAAATCAATGATGTAAGTCTCAAGTTGATTATCAAGTATCACTAAATCTATTGAAGAAAATTCACGTGGATAAAACTTGCAAATTCAATCAATCTTGCTTATCAAATCTAGACAACAAATTGGTTGGATTCGAACAAGTCATACAAAGAAGCAACTGAGTATTTGTCTCACTGAAATGATCATGAAATTCTTGAAGCTACATGTCCACAATAGTATAAAATAATTACACACGATAGTGATGTTTTATTGCGATAGCTTGAGTCTTGCTTTCACGACGTGATCTCCCCGTAATTGATGCTTCTTGGAGCAATTAATTGATTATTTTCACCAGCATTTTTCAAGACAATTGTTCAAGAGCATTTTTTTAAAAAGTTCAAGGAAATTACCTTGATTAAAAGAATCAATTGATTCATCATGATCACAAAAATCTAATCCTTGCTTTAATAGAAAGTGAATGCAATCAAGTGACACTGTTAAACACCTTCGATATAAATCACAAACTTGTTCTGATTGCTTAGATATTGCAACTTCAATGTGTTAATTTTGATTCATCAAATCTTAAGACTTCTTTCAATCAATGTTATGATCACTATTAGGACCTCCAACATGTGATGAGAGCCTTTCCTTCTTATTCCAATTTGTGAATCCCTTTGTCACAAATGTATCACCAGTCGATTACTTTTCAAAATTAGACCGAAAAAGATAACAACATAAGCAAAATGCAACATCTTTTTCTATATTATACTCTAACGAGTTGCCGATTTCATTAAATCATGAAGGACAAAATCTTCTTAAAGAATTCCCAATTTTTCACTAGGGAAATTTATGTTGAGTAGGTTGGCATGATCCTCTTTATAACCATGCTCTTCGTATATTACCTCGATCATTATGAAGATATGTTGAAATTTTAATTCGCTTTCCTGGTTTTGATAACAACTCTTCTAAATTAATTTCAATATGTTGTTGTTGGAGACTTGATTCACAAGATTTCAACGAAGATTATTGCTTATTTGATGATAAATTCCACTTCAAAAATCTTTCCATTGTCTCCTGCAATTAAAAAAACAAAGTTAATACATTTAATTTCATGTCTAACCAATCAATTTGGTGAAATAACATAGTTATCACAAAATCCTCAATTTGGAGCATATCAAAACTTTAACCTATCAATATTTGCAATTAATCGTCATCAAGATAAAATTTCATAAAATTGACTTAACAAACATGTTACTCATCATCCTAATTGCACAATTAATCAACCATTTTGATAGAAATAGACTTATACAAAGAAGCCAAAGTTTCAAACTTTTACAAACCCTAACAATGGAGATCTCTAACAATGGAATGAGAAAGAGGGAAGATTGGACTGGTGCGGCTGGTGTGCTACTGGAGGTTGCCTGCAGCAGTGGTCAACTGGCGAATGGCAAACGAACGGGTGAAAGGGAGAGTTGATGCATGGAAAGATGGGAGAGGGAGAGAGACACTACAAAAAACAACTCATTACAGATGGTCAAAAGCCGTCGATAATCACCAAAAGCCATCGATAATGGTCTCTTTCCGACGGAAAGCCGACGACCAAAAATCTTTCTGAAATAATCTCCTCGGTAATGCATACCGACGACTAAGGCAAAAGGTTGTCGGTAATCACCAACCCCTATTACCGACAGTCTGGCCATCGGTAATTACCTAACCACTTTACCGACAGACAGGCCGTCGGTAATTACCTAACCCTTTACCTGCAACATCTTACCGACGGCTAGGCTATCGGTAAATACATTTATGTCTTACCGACGGTCTATTTTTAAAAAAAAATTTATACTTTTAACTAATTAATTAATTATTATTTATATTTATTAAATATTTCTATTTGTTATTAATTATTTACAAATATTAATTAAATAAATAATTCATAATAAAATTAAAGATAACATTACAGAAATTATGGTGGCAAGTAAGAAGTTACCGATGACCTTTTGTCTGTCGGAAATAAGCCCTAAATAACTGAGCGAATTCTTGTAGCGGAGAGACATGCGAATGGCAGTGCTATGCTGCGATGTTGTGTGAACGGGCAATGGAAGAACAGTTAGGACAGAGGACGTGAGATGCTAATGTGTAATAAAGAAATAAAGAAGACAATGACATGAGTGAAAATATATCAATCATGGGGGCAAAATAAAAAAAAGATAAGGTATTCATAAAAAAATTTATGAAGTTGAGTGGTGTAAAGATAAGGTATTCATAAAAAAATTTATGAAGTTGAGTGGTTGCATCAGCACACCCCGATACTCACATGGTTGATGGGTTTGTCGCAACTATGATATAAGGAAAATGATTTAAAATACGAAATTTATTGCTTCAAAGTTTTACGAACGGGATATGGAGTGGTCATAGTAAATCTTGTAAGTTTTGATGATCATTGAGTCACATAATCCTGTCATGCAAAATTATCATTGAGTCCCATAATCATTTCATCAAAGTGTTAGTCTTGTGTCCTTATATGTTTTCATTAACATATAGTATTATAAGAGAATAAAAAAAAATATAGTATTATAAAACTTTCTTCATTTGATCACAATACGGTAGTCATAGTTAGAAGAGGTAGATTCAATTTCTACATTCTGCCTGACATGATTAATAATTTCAATGTGCTACTGCGATTTAAATTTTGCCACATTTTGTGGTGCAATATTCTTTTCACATTTTTTAACACAGATGCACACTATAGATGCGTCCAACATAAAATTATACCAATTGAGGGTGGCGTAAGTGGTTAAAGGCCTCCGTCCCTCAATCAAGGTCTCGGGTTTGAGCCTTGGGTATGGAAAAAACCTCAGTTGATGAGGGATGCCACCCATCGAGGTGCCGAACAAACTCCCGCAGGAGATTAATCCCCGTCTCAGGTTGGCGGTGAGATACTCCTCGAAGTAAATCGAAAAAAAAAATATTGTTTCAGGACAATTTAATACTCAATACTCAAAAGGACTCTAGTCATTCTTTCTAAACTTGTTATTAGGGATGACAACTTTACCCGTATATGCGGATAAAATCCACAACAGGCATGTGACGGGGGCTTGATGGATACCTGCGGGTAAAATAAACGAATATTTTTTGTATCTGTTTGTTAATGGGGCGAGGACGGGTATTGAGGTACCCGTACTCGCTGGTATCCATATCCGATTGTGAAATTACAAAAATACCTCAGCTTATAAACCTAAGTCATTCACTCATTCCTCTTTGCGTCGTTCATCTCAGTTCTAACTTCTAACCTAATTTCTCAAATTCCTCATCTCACTTCTCTCACTCTACCTCTCTAACCGTGGTTGCTATGCCTCTCTTCGGGATTCAGACTGTCACCTACTGGCTCTCTCCAGCACTTCACTACAGCCTTCATCTCAGCCGTCCATTTAATCTAACGGTCCAAAACAGAGCAACATTTTAAACGTTAAAAAAAAATCAAAAAATCCCTAAAATTCAAACCCCGTAGTTGCCTATTTCACATCCCTGACGTATCTTACCACACATGTCGTCGTCAGTCACAGTGAGTCTCCCTCACGCTGCCGTCTACCGTGATTAACTGATTCTAATAGTAGAGATAGAAAATCTTCATTATTGGGAGTTGTTGTCACTTGAATGGGGAAGCAAAGCGGAGAAGATGGAGTCAAAGCATTAGGATCTTTTGACTGAGCAATGAGCATAGTATAGACGGCTTTTTGCCGTCTAAGGGTGACAATGCACTTTTTATTAATTTTTTTTAAAAAAAAAATTATGATTACGTGTAGAACTTTCAAGCTTCAGAGCCATACCCAAAGCCAAACAATGCAAACATTGAAAGGATTAATGGGATCAAATATCCTAACGTGAACTCCTCTCAGGTGTCCAAAATTCATCACCATACACCGCCTTCACTGTAGACGGCGGCATGAGGAGGGTGAGGCAAGGGAGGGAGAGAGACGGCGGCGCGAGAGGGAGGTTCACCATGATCGACGATGGCTTGCCGTGGTCGGCGGTGGCATATGGTGGTGAGGTACGTTAGGGATGTTAAGTGGGCAACTATTGGGTTTGGGTTTTAGGGATTTTTTGATTTTTTGACTTTTTTTTTTATGTTTAAAATGTTGCTCTGTTTTATATCGTTAGATTAAATGGACAACTGAGATGAAAGCTATAGAGAAGTGCTGGAGAGAGCCAGCAGGAGACAATTTGAATCCCTCTATTCGTCTCAGTTCTCACTCTCCGGTCATGTGAAACCCACCGCCCCGCCAATCATTTTGTTATAAACTAATCTTAAGGAGCTATATAACCTTTAATTGTTATTATTATTATTATTATTATTATTATTATTATTATTATTATTATTTGGTTACATAACCCTTAAATTTACTAATTGAGTTAGAACCTTTAACACAAAAGATCGATCCGTTCAAAGCTAGAATTTTTTTTTACAGAATTTGTAAGATTCATAGGTGATTATTGCATAAATCAAATTGATAAAGATCTATCATCTATCTTATAGAGTTGATAAGAATATTGGAACTCATTCATAGCAACTTTGACAAAATTCTAGTGTTTAGTATATTCCTGTAACATTTAATGCAAATTAACTAAAAGACCCTTGCAAAAAATTAAAAACGAAAACCCTAAAAACAAAACCATAGACAAAGGCAACAAAACAAATTAGACCCTTTATAAGAAACAATTAAAAGTTTAAAACTAATATAGATTTAGAATGATACTTAATGTCTTGTCAAAAAAAAAAAAAAAAAGAATGACACTTAATGTGATATATACGGGTAAACATACATGCTGGAAGTTATTATGCCTTGCCCCTTTTTTGTCTATAAATAACGACTGAATTAAATAGTAATGGAAATAATTAATTAGTTCAAAGCATAGAATCGAACTAAAAATTAATCTAAATGAAAACTATGTCAACTATTTATGAAAGAAATGTTTCACCACACAGATAGGAAAAGAATTGTTTAATTATGCTTTTAGTTTCATTGTTTTATGATTATATCCTTTTATATATTTTTAACTCTAATTTGCCAACTTTTTAAAATTACAATGTTGGTCCAGCCCCTATCAATCTATCCAATTGCAAATCAGGACTCTTCCCGAACATTCGAGACCATTACACTCAAGGTTCATATATATTGGAAGAAACTTTATCAATTTAAGCTAAAACTTAAAATAGATAACTTTTAAAGAGTTCCATTTTAATATCTTATTAATATAAATTTTTTATACTGTCAATCAATCATAAATTATTCCATGTGTTACTTTTATTTAGATAATTATCATAAGAGTCACATATTTATAATAACATGACAATTTATAATTAATTGATACAAAATCTATACATTGATTATACATAACACTTTAAGTCCATTTTAAAAATTCATAATGTATGTTTGAATGAAAAATGAGTCTCATAAAATCCATTTTAATTGGAGTTATGAAGAACTTTCTGCTTTCAATTTAGAAACTCTAATTATGATAGTTTATAAAAAAAAATTGTAAAAAAAGATTGTGAAAGAAAAGAGTCTTTTAAATATCATTACTCTTTAATTTACTCACGTGAAAAAAAAAAAAACAATTTGCGCACCTACACTAAAAGCTAACACAGATCAACGACTATGAGACACGTAAACAATCATCTTAATTGCATGTGATAATCATCTTTCGTGGAGAAAGAGAGATAAAGACTTATCAGCAATGATAGCCTGCTTAATCATGTATTAGTTGAATGTTCCACTCCACTACTATAGGTTGATTGTTGTCCTTGCCCCTTAGAGAGCAGGAATAAAACTTTAGCATATGGTTTTCAGATATGATTGCAGAAGTCATATAATTAGAGGATGTTGATGTTTCCCTTTGTTACGATTACGACGGGGTTTATATTACGATTGGAGGAGCTTAATTCAACTTCAAACAAAATCATTAGTTGTATATTTTAATTATTCATAAAAAAAAGTTGTATATTATCCTTCTACTAATATACACACAATAGGTAACATTAAAAACATCACAACAGATAACTGAAGATATGAACAATCTTAGCGGGCTAAATCAACTTTAGGCCATAAGAAATTCATTGTATAAATCACAAATTCCACTACAAACACTTCATCATATCTTAAACCCCACCATTAGTACAGTCTCTCTCACGTCTTCCTCAAAATCATACATTAGCTAGAAAACTGACGATAATAATGATCAGGCAACAATCGACTTTTACTTAGATTAGCTAGCTGGATTGGATATCAATCAAAGGTTAGTTGATTGATAAGCATCTTGATTCCATAAAGAGAATGACACAAATTCGAATCCTGATATTAGACACTCTAGTTGAGAGGTTAAGAAAATTAAATGTTAATTCTCTGCTGTAAGCAGTCGATCGAGGATTAATCTCGCAGCCGATCGAGGATTAGTCTCACAGCCGATCCAAAGAACAAAAAATTATGAGATACCCCGAGATGTCATAAGGGAGCCAAAGACCCTAAATACGATGGTTTATCAAAAAGAAAAAGCTAGCTAGATTGGATGAGGTTAATTAATTATATTTATTGGGGGAAAAAGAAAAATTCATTAGCAAGATAGAATGTAAAACTTTTTACCGTTATTACCTCTATATAAGTAAATATCCCCCTGGCCATAGATATTATATAAGCTTAATTACACTTTTAGTTCTTTCGGTATCACGATGGTGTAATTTTAATCCCTTATATTCTAATTGCGCTAATTGGGTTCTCCAAGTATCACGATCGTGTAATTTTGATCCCTCAAGTTTTAATTATTCCAATTGGGTCCCCAACTATTATGATTGTGCAATTTTGATCCCTCAAGTATCACGATTATACATTTTTTGACATCAATAGCCTACGAAGCACATGTGAGACTGATTTGGTACTTAGTGAGGCCAGTTTGATAGTTTACGTGTCATTCCTATGCGGCACTTAATGATGTGTATTTGACCATTAAAGTGTATGAGGTATCAATAATGACATATAAGAATGTCTCGTAAGCTGTCAAATTGACCTCACTAAGTGTCAAATCAATCCCATATGGGCCACATAGGCTACTAACGTTAAAAATTACACTATCGTGATACTTGAAGGGACCAAATTTGCACAATTGTGATACCTTGGGAACCCAATTGGTGCAATCGTAACCCGGGGGTCAAAATTGTCCAATCGTGATACTTAAGGGACTCAATTGGCGTAATTAAAACCTGAGGGACTAAAATTCCATAATCATAATATCTGAAGGACCAAAAGTACCATTAACCGTATTATAAATTATAAATATATATAAACTGGAGATCTCCCAGCTGGAACTCGCAAAACATGTCCAAACCATGGCAACAAATATTGATAAAAAAAATATGGAATTAATTAATATGTATTGTCAAAACAAAGAATTTTTATACGGTTAACGATCATAAATTATTATATTATTAAAAATATTTGACTGTTATTGTAAATATTTAAAAAGTTACCTATAAAATATAAGTCCGGCTTAAGGGTAAAGCAAGTGAGGTCAGCCATTGTTTTAGACCTCTCAAAAAATCAAATTTTTTTTTGAAAAAAAAGTTCATTTTATATTTTTTTTTACATTATTTTTTTGATATGTTTCATACAACAACAAACATAAGCTAACCCATTAGATATAAGGCTTTACTGTTAATTGTAAGGTTCAGGGATCAACTCTTCATTGTGTACAAAATAATAGGTATTGGGCCGGCACTGATAAAATGATTTGTGATTGATTGATAATGTAATTTTTTTACATTAATAATATATTAAAATTAAACTTAAAAAATATCGAAGAGAAAGATACTACTCACTTCCTTGGAGTTAGCTTCTCAAATCACATGTTCAAAGATCCTCGCGCATTATGTGCATCTAGATATGACCCCTGTGAATTAGTTTAAGATTATTCAAAGAACCATATATAATTGGCTGTCCACTATTCCAACAGGTTTCTATTTTTGCATGATAACCTCTAGCTTATATAATAACCTTATCTTAAAGATTCATTCTTAGCACAAAATCTTTGGATTCCTTGCTTTTTGAAGGCACATGGCTTCCTCTTGGCAATGCCAAGTTTTACGCATTTTATTTACTTATTTAGTTGTTTTCGGGGCTTGTTGTGGGCAGGACAGTACAACCTAGCTTGCTTAACTTAATGCTTAATGTTTATGTGTAACCCCCAAAAAACTTTATTTTTATGAATGCTCAATTTTAGTTAGCGTGGTCTCCTGTGTGGCACAGTATATGTTGACGAAACAAAATGAACTCACCTGGGATCATGTAACCATATCAATGTTTGTAGCTTACTTGTTAGGTACTATCCAAAAAAAAAAACGGATTAGGATTTCGTGTGGTAACGTATCACTATTTCTCTCCACTTGTATTTTTTGTTATTTTTTTTAGACAAAACAAATCAAAGGTTAAGAGTGTAAGACAAGTAAATCTAATGGTCATAGATTGCACAACTGCAGTAAATGCGTGAATTTGCTACGACAGTGAATCCGGATACAAAAAAAAGTTACCTTGTAATATAAGGCATACTTATTTTAATTAAATAGATCCTGTAAATGTGATCAACAACCCATGACAAACATTTAAATTTTTAGGCTTAATTGCACTTTTGGCCCGCCTATTATTGGTCATGTGCGATTTTGGTCCCTATGGCTTTTTTGAGAACATTTGGTCCCTTATTTTTTCAATATTGCAAATTCGGTCAATATTGCAAATTCGGTCCTTCAGTCTGATATCCGTCAATTTTTCAATGATCAATACAAAGAAACCACTACTTTAAGCCCATAGAATCTCAGGTTGAGCTTCTCTCTCCTCTGTCTCTCCGTTTCAACATGATTCAATGCTTTCACTATGCCATTTATTGGGTTCGTTCCTCCTTTTTGAGACCTTCTTTTGTTCCACCACATGGTCCTTAATCACATAAGCTCAATAAAAGATTCTATGTGCTTAAAGCAGTGATTCCTCTTTATTGATCATTGAAAAATTAATGGATATCAACAGGGACGGATCCAGAAATTTTGGTTAGCGGGGGAAAAAAATAATTTATAATTATTTTTACTAAAGAAAATATTATAAATATATATAAACTATAAAAAAAATTGATAATAAAGAGATCAGATGTGACGTGATTTGATTTCAATGTAAAACATACATCAATATGTGAGAAATGAAAAGCGATTCATTGAACAAAAGATAATAGAGTACAAAAGTAATTTTTATTCTTACCAAAAAATAAGTAATAATTTGACATGTGGAGGTAACATCTATTTTTTTTATGGGGGCAAAATCATAATTATTAAAGATTTTTAATTAAATTTTGTTTGTCTAGTGGGGGCAATTGCCCCCATTTTCTAAGGCCTAGATCCGTCCCTGGATATCAAACTGAATGACCGAATTTGCAATATTAAAGAAATAAGGGGATCAAATGTGCTAAAAAAAAATCAGAGGGATCAAAATCGTACATGGCCAATAATAAGGAGACCAAAAATACGATTAACCCAAATTTTAAATATAAAAGACTTGTCATTCAAACAATATTTCATATTTGTAAGTTGAATCAATTCCATTTACTTCTCCTTATGTTTTATCGAATACATCGTAATTGTTCATATAATTTACTGAATTTCGGATCGGTGTTGTGGTTAAACAAAACTCTAAGAATGAGAATTCTCATAAAATTCACTACAAGAAAAAGGGTCATTACCGATGGCCAAAAGCCCTCGATAATGCCCTAAAGTCGTCGATAATGATCATTTTCCGACAGGCAACCGACGACCACTTATCCATTGGAAAGGAGCTCCTCGATAATGTATATCGATGACGTAGCGCAAAAGGCTGTCCGTACATTCTGAGGGACAAAGTCGTTGGTAATGTCGTAGGTAATTACCGACGGCTTTATCCGTCGGTAACGTCATCCAAATACCTGGGATTATTTACATAAAGTCGTCGGTAATTACTTACACTTATTACCAATGACATGGTCGTCGGTAAGTACCTACACACGATACTGATGGTTTTGATCGTCGCTATTGCTAATTTTTTTTAAAATAATGTTTTTAATTAATTTATTTTTTATAATTTATTAATATTTTAATTATATTTTATATTTATAAAAAAATTATAATTTCGATTAATTATTTACAAATATTAATTAACTAAATATTACATAATTACATAATAAAATTAAAGATAACATCAAAGAAATTAAAATTATACTCAAATGATAAATAATATATGTTTTTACAATACATCGAAATATCATAAAAAAAACTAACATAAAAACCTAATAATCCATATTATAATGAGTAGGATACTGGATAAGATGCTTGAACAAGTCCTCGTCATCGTCCTCCCCATTATGTCGGGTCGTCTGACCAGGCTGCGGGGGTTGCTGCTATTAGGGGGCTTGCTAGGGGTTGCAATTGTTGTAAGGTCTGTAGCACCTGTTGCATCATCGCCTCTATCTGACGATGTTTCGCCGCCCTCTGTATTAAATTTCAAGTAACTACTAAGTTATCAAACTTGTGCATGCAATTCCTTATAACAAATTTCAATAAAAAGGGTATGGCCAAACTTTTTGTGCTCAAGAAGAAAGCATAGATATCACCAAGCATACATAAACATAAAATATTTTGTGCATACAACATCACCAATTTTGCGCAGCATACATAAACATAGCGTTCACCAAACATAGCATATAGTTCACCAAGCATACAATTCGCTAAACATACAGTTCACCAATTTTGTGCAAGCATACATAAACATGCTCAAAGCATACAGTACCAATACAATACCAATAATAGTACTAATACAAGACCAGTATTTTGTGCATACAGTATCACAAAACATGCAATTCACCAAGCATAGTACCAATACAATAACAAAAAAAATAAATTAAAAAATTTAAAAAAAATAATACTTGAGAGGGAGACCAAGACAGAGGGTGACTGAGAGAGGGGGGAGACCGAGACTGGTGTCGCCTGTTCAGAGGAGGGAGAAGAGTCTGTGTAATGGGGAAAATGAAATGGAAAAACAAAGAGAAAATAAAAGGAGAGGACTTACCTTTGCAGAGAAGCTTGCAGTGGTGGAGGGTGCAGAGAAGCTCGTGGCGCTAGCCGGAACGGAGAAGAAGGAGCTCGTAGTGGTGGTTTTACGCTTGGTGGCTGGCCGGAGGAGGAGAAGAAGAAGGCTCGCATGGTGGTTGGCCGGAGAAGGAGAAGGAGAAGAGAGAGAGGTCGCAAAGGGGAGGGAAGAGACGCGTGTATTAGTGTTGCTTACGGATGGCATTCCAACGGCCAGGCCCGTCAGTAATAAATCATATATCTTACCGACAACCAAGCCCGTCTGTAACTCAAGAAGAGTTGTTGCGTCCGTAATACCAAATGCCATCAATTGACGGCATGACCGTCAATACTAAATAACTTCCCTTATCGACGGCCTAGCCCGTCAGAAACTCGACGGGACAATTTTAGCGTCTATTTGCGCCAAATTTACCGAAGGGACTACCAACGACCTGTCCCTTGGTAGTGGTTAATCTTATTACTCGTAGCTCGTCAGTAATCTGGTCAGGTATAAATAAGCGTGTTACCGACAGACGAAGCCATCGAAAGTGATGAAATTATCGATGACCCTATAGCCTTCAATAAAAGGCCACCGGTATACATGGGTTTTGTTGTAGTGATTGAAGTTCCTTCTTTTGCAAGTAAAGTTGATATTACCTCACAATATACTTTCATTGCTACTAATTAAGGCTGCCAGGCTGGGTCCTATGCTTAATATAATTTATATGTGCTCTAATTTTAAGAATTTGATCAAGGACATTCACTAACGAAATCTACATGCACTTATGTCAAATTTTCTATCACGCACATACAACCTCTTTCGCACAACATTTCATATAGGTATATAAAAAGAAGAATGCTAACAACTGTCCTAGGGGATTGTTTAAGGAATCAAGAAAAATAAGTTTTTTTGGGAAAGTGATGTATTTATTATTTTGATAAGTAGTATATTTAATTTTTGGTGCAGTCTAACATGCACTCTCTGAAAAGAGGTGCACGGTGCACCACATACCGAAATTCCTTTTTTACCCTCATCCACATGGACAATCAACTGGTTTGTTCGGGTAATTCAATTGGTGTGGCGGCAGCGACGGCGGTGGTGCGACGATAGTGACTGCAACGGCAGCGACGACAGGGGTGTGGCGGCAGCGACACAGTAGTGATGGTGGTGAATAGGTGAAAGAGATGGAAGGACAAGCCAATATTGTCATTTTACTATTTTTTATGTTTTAATCTCAACCATTATATTTATTTATTAATAAATGTGTGGTTGTGATTAAAGGGGTATGCTGCACCAAAGTTTATGGAGGGTGCATACTAGCATTCATCTTAATTTTTTCATAACAACCTACTTTTTATGGATTCCTTAATCTATCCCCCAAATGCACTCTTAGCAATACCCATATAAAAATACGTCACAGCGAAAGTTATTGCAGAATTTGAAGGTAGAAAGAATCAGAGAGCCTACAATATAAAATATTCAAATAAATAAAAGCTTTTCAACGCATTTAAGTGCATATTAGAAAACAACCAATATGTGGTTGGTCAGAGTAGTAAGGAATTCCAACATCTTATGCAAGTGGTCAGAGATTCGAATCGTGGCTCTCGTATATGGAAAAAACCTTATTGGGAGAGGTGAACTCACTTTTTATGTTCAACAGGTACCCCGACGGAGATTACTCACTGCTAATGTTGGTAGATACTTCGTACGTATATCATGGTTAACAAAAAAAAAAAAAAAAACCAAATTGCATATCAGAAAACTATTAGATAATAATGCTGTTTATAAAAATAAAAATAAAAAGTAAACAATAATTCCAAATGGCTACAAATAATCGTGATAAAAAAAATGGCTACAAATAATTATAGGAGAGGCTGGTGGAACCGATTTGAGTTGACTACTGCATGAGACTCTTTTTTCTTTGATATTATATAATAATATTAGTGTCCATATAATATGTACTTATTCATGTGTAATGTGTTAAATCTTTTTTTTTTTTTTTTTCAAAGGAGGCATATTTAAGCCTTACAATAGGGGAAGGGGAAATGGAGATACAGAGGGATCGAATCCACAATCTCAAAGGCATCAAATGTTCCTTGCAAGCTCAATCACCTGAGCTGCGTTAACGGCACTGTTAAATCTTTTCTTAATTTAAATGATAAAAAGAGAATAATGAAAATTTAAAGGGTCGCTCATTATAAGTTTTCTGTATCTAGATAATAGATATAATCGTAGATCATGATAACAAACTCTTTTTTAACTATATGCCGGTTAGTATAGTTATAGTATATTTTAATGATATTTTTTCTGTCTTTTTTATGAGAGTTTTTTATTTTAAAGAAGTTTTCCATCATAGTTTGTATATATTTTTTTGAGTTTTCTGAGTGATTATTTTTTGTTTTAATGAGAGTGAAAAAAATATTATGAAGTGTGGCATCAAACAAGGGTCTCACTTTTAGTCCTGAAAAAAATAAATTAATCATTTAGTTCCCCAAATTTATAAACACGGGACACATTAGTCCCTAGGTTTAGTTCCGACGCTCATTTACTTGCCTATGTGTCCCATTAATCATCCTACTTGACCCATTATTAGTCCTGTGTAGCTTACGACGAATTTCCATAAAAGTGAAAAAGTGCATAAAATGCAGGTATTTTGGGTTTTAAATTTGTTCATATTTTTTTTCACTTTTCATTCGTTTTTCATAGAGGAAGTTCGTCATAGGCCACACAGGACCACTAACGAGTCAGGTAGGATGGTTAATGGGAGACATAGGCAAGTAAATGGACATCAGAACTAAACTTAAGGACTAATATGTCACGAGTTTGTAAATTTGAGGGACTAAATCGTTAGTTTATTTTTTTTAGGAATTAAAAATGGGTCATCGAAAATTTTCAGGGATCAATTTGGACTCTAAAACTTAAGTTTGCCATTAGGTCCATGCTTAAAATCTAGAAGCCCAATCTCAGTAGTACTTAAAATAGTTAAATTTCAGAATTTGCTTCTGAGCCCGAAAGACAAGTTGCCCAAATTGTGTTTATTGGGCCTCTTTCTGTCCACTCATCTGAGTGCTGTTCTTTTTAGAATCACAGACAGAGTAGGAATAGGCTTTTAGGTTCAATGGTAGGGGGTGTTCAAATCAAATTTAATGTAAAAATAAAATAAAATAGAAAAACTTTAAATAATTAAAAATAGTCAAAATAAAAAAATTATTGGATTGATTAATGTGATATGATTTTGAAAGAATCCATCTGTTCAATTTAGTTTTTGGTTTTATTTTTTGAAATCGGCAAACCAAATGGAACCAAGTTAAGTGTTAACACAAGCTATTTAGTTGCCTTTGTACTTGCCTTTGGTCGCATGATCGATTCGATCTTTTATCAACATTATTATGCTTTAAAATCCATCCATATATATATTGGTCCTAACTAGCACGACCGCATGCATAAAAGATAAAACAAACTGGGCTCTTGGAAAACGACTTTTAGATGTGTGTGAATGGGAACTGTGAATGAGATGATGTAAGGAAAAAATTAGAGCTAAAAAGGGTGTCTACGGAAAGAAAGAAGCACAAGATATTATTGGCAAATTGTGAACACGATCTTAGAATTATCTATAACTCGAATATGTGACTATCAAGGCCACGCATGTTTTGATTTGTCGTGACATAAGTCAACATCTGCATATGTTTGTGCCTGTTTGTGCCGAGAGAAAGCACTTTAAACACCATGGATTATTAGATTTGAGTGTGTGGGTCCATGGGGGAGCTACCTTTATTTACAAGATAGTTATAACTAATTTACCAAGGGACCAAATAAATAAAATCCTTCTTTTACGTCTCAAAAAAATTTATTTACATTATAAATAAATATTTAACGTCGGTCACAAACTAATATAATGCAAACTTGATCGATGCTAAAGCCCACGTTAATTAGGCCTAAAGTACATGCTACCATTTTTCAAAAAAAAAATCGAAATGTTTTGTTTCAAAATTCGTTTTAGGTTATAATAGGTGTTAGGTTAGTCTTGCTAATTCAATTTTTTTTTTTTAACAAATATCATGTAATTTATTTGTTTGAATTTAGTTTTTGTTAAGATTATCCTCTTCAATAATAATTCTTGTCAAAAAAAAAAAACTTCTTCAATAATAATACTATTTCTTTTTGTCACCCTTAAATAAATAATCTTGCTCCACCCCGTGTGGATGACCGGTAAGAGAACAGAGAAAAGAAGATAGAATTAAAGTAGTCATTTCTGGTGTACTTTGATAATTGATATGGATCCTAAAGATCTTTTTTCTTTGGGACGAGGAAGGGGGGGATGGATCGGAACATTGTGGCATTCCTTTTTGGGAGGCTTTAATTTCCAATGTGGAATAGTTTGGACAAGAGACATAGAAATCTCTAAAAGAGATTTGGTTCTATGATTTTATTAGACAGCTAACGATAAACAACTAAAATGGAATCATACGAGTTGTTTTTTTCGGTGAAAATCGTACGAGTTGTTTGTCCACTGAAAATATTTATTAGGCAACTAGATTAATCATATAAGTTTATTTAATTTTTCATATTTATCCTATATGTTTTTTTTTTAAATTAATCCCACACGTTTCATTCCGTTTTCACATTAGTCCTTTTCATCAAATTTGACCTAATGCCGTTAAATAAAGAGACACGTATCGTCAGGGACGGATTCAGGGAGGGGGCACCTAGGGGCTCTAGCCCCTCCCTCCCTAATGTTTTTTTTGTTAATAATTGATTGGTACATATAACATTGACTTTTTATTTTCAAGCATTCACCTATGTAATATATCAAATATTTGCTAATTTAATTTTAAAATTTAAAAGGAAAGGGAAAAAACGAAGAGCTTAATTGGTATGTACGGTCAATGTAAAGTTTTTTACACCGTCAATCAATAAGACTTCATGATACGAGTGACTTTTAAGGTAGTTAAGATAAGAATCAAATATTTTAGTTATATGTCAATTTTTAATTAGTTAACATTATAAAAAATCTTTACACTGATAGTGCATATCAATTAAATTCAAAAAAGAAATAAATGTAAAACTTAATATAATGAATGAAATAAATTATTTAAAAAAACTCTATTACTTAATATTTATTATTAATCATTTTCGTCCTCGTTTCATAGATTTTTGGATCCGTCCCGGCATGTCGCACTAATATCGTGTCACCTCAGCTCAAAATTAACGACGTTAGGTCAAAATTGATGGAAATAACTAACGTGGAAACAAAATGAAATGTGTAGGACCAATTTAAAAAAAAAATATATGAGACCGATATAAAAAATTAAATAAACGTATAAGATCAATCTACCTATTTTATCTATTTACTATATATTATATTCCAAACTCACACGCGATGATTTCAGGTGGGGGTAGTAGCACTTTGATAATCAAAGTGGCCAAAAATGACTTGTGATTGCGATAACAATAATTAGTAGTAATAATTATATATGCAAAAGCCAAAGTTCTATAGTAAGCCAAAAGATTAACTCGGAGATTTAATCCTCTTAATCTAATAATTAATAATAATGCAACTTAATACGAATACCACTATCAAAAATCGTTGCAGGGACTCCACATCAGCTTCCCCTTTTGGATTGTCGGCCATTTGTCCTTCTGCCACGGTGCATCGGATTTTTCTTCTCCCCTCGTCAAACTATTTTATTTCTGATGGTTGGGGTGAGAATAAGTTAGTCCGAATTAGGTCTTGATAAATTTGAGTCTGGTCTATATTCCAATTTTAAGACCTAAACCTGATCCATTAATTTGATATAGACCAATTTTTAAGGCCTAATCCGACCTACTTCAAAGCCTGACCTGACCTGGAAGCCTATTTAAAAACCTGCTTTTCGACAAGACCTTTAAATATGTCTCTAACTATAAATAGGTCATAGGCATTCACTTATAAATAGGCTTGTAAGCCTCTAATGATAAAGAAATTGGTAGACCTATATTGATACATAGGTCGTTAGACCTTCACAAATAAATATGCAAGTAGACTTTTATATTTAAATAGCTCAATAGGCCTTTACTTTTGAATGCTATAAATATTATAAATAATATATTATAATATTATATATTAAATTATATAATATATATATGTATACATATGTTAAATAGGTTGGCCTGATATGCCTAATAGGCTTTTTTTAAAGCTTTAGCCTGACCTTTTTAGCTATATAAACTTTTTAAAAAGCTTTGACCTGACATTTTTATTAAATAGACTAGATCAAACTAAATCTTAAATAAATTAGACTATAGATCACTTGCGAACGACTTGACCTATCATCTACCCCCCACCTCTACCTGTGGCCCAATTTTAGTTTCTCCATCACAAAAAGGCATAATAATTTTTTGCTCATTTATGCTCTGTTTGATTTATTTATTATGACAGGTTAGTTAATTAAAAAATTAGTAAATAGCCACAATTTTTATAGTGGTTAAATAGTAAAAAAAATCGTAAATAGTGATTTGGTAATGTCACTAATTTTTTTCTTCATATAACCACCATTTATAATCTTAGAGTTTAATTTTAAAGTTTAATTATTATACACTGATAATATAAAACATATTTATACAGATAATCAATCACCAATCATGATATAAATAATTTTCAAAGTAGTTAGGATAAAAGTCAATTTTTTTTACTGATGTAACAACTTATGATTAGATATCTATATAAAAATGATTTATACTATCAATATATAACAATTAAACTCTTATGTATACTGTCAACATAAAACTTTTATACCGTGAACTGAATACAAACCAGTGACTTCCTGTCATGGAGGTTAAAGGTGATAAATTTGTGTCGTTAATCTTTTTAGGATTAAATATGTTTTAGTTCCTAAAAAATGAATGGATTTTGATTTTGGTTTATGTAAATTTTTTTATTTGATTTTCATTCTTTTAAAATATGAAATTACTAATTTTGATCCCCATAAAATAAGCAAATTTTGGTTTTGTTCCCTGTAAATTGTTTTTCTTTGGTTTTCATTCCTCTAAAATTTAACATCATTCTTTTTAGTCCCTAACATTCATTTTAGGATAAATAAATATAATTCATTTTAGGATTCAAGAAAAATTTTAGTTGAATCACATGCTAACATAACATCACAGAGGTCATTGGGTATCACTTAGGATGACCATATTATCTTCTGTCAGACATATAAGTAGTTAATGGATATCACATGAAATTAGGGACCAAAAATAGTGATTTTAGATTTTAGAGTGACAAAAACCAAAGAAAAATTTTTACTGGGACCAAAATTAAAATTCACTTGTTTTATGAGAACCAAAAATATATTTAACCCATCTTTTTAATATATCTACAAATGAAGCATAATATTGCAAATAAATTTATATAAGAGTGAAGACCCAAATTGTTCCTTGAATATTTTCGGGGACCCACTTTTAGTCTCTGAAAAAAATAAACTAACCATTTAATTCCTCAAATTTACAAACGCGAGACACATTAGTCTCTAGGTTTAGTTCGATGTCCATTTACTTGTCTACGTGACCGTTTAACCATCCTACCTAATTCGTTAGTGGTCCTGCGTAGCCTATGACGAATTTCCCACGTGGAAAATAAATAAAAAGTGGAAAAAAATATGCACAATTTTTAAACCCAGAATACCTGAAAATTATGCATTTTTTCACTTTTCATTCATTTTTCACTGTGAAAATTCGTTATAGGTCATACAGGACTATTAACGGGTCAAGTAGGATGGTTAATGGGACACGTAATCAAGTAAATAAACGTCGAAACTAAACTGAGAGACTAATATGTTCCGTGTTTGTAAATTTAAAGGACTAAATGACTAATTTATTTTTTTCAATGACTAAAAGTGGATCCCCAAAAATTTTTAATGACTAATTTGGACCTTTAGTATTTATATAAAAAAAGGTTGCAATGGTTATGAATGTTGCATATATATAGAAAAGGTTGCAAGAGAGGTGGCAAGTTAAGAAGTAAACCAGAACAAGTGTGAAATTTACTCCTTTAGAAATACTAGAAGAGTTCACTTTGAGTGTGAAGTTTTTTATCCTTGACGTCAAGTTATGTTCGTAGATCATTTGGATAATAAGCATGGTACTTTGAATTAAAAAAAAAATTGTACTAATTTCATAATTTATTTCATTGAAAGACTTGTAACTTGAAAGACCTTAATTATCTTTTACCGTAGTCCATAAGAGTAATAATTATTTGAAGTTAGTACTTAGGAACGGCTTTATCATGGTGGTCCCGGTGGTAAACAGTCCATCCATGGTCCTTGACTTTCATAGAACAAGTGAAAGTGGGTTAAAATGTAAAATATGCGGATCGAACATGATAGTTTGGGAAATGGCATTATTACAAAAAACTTCCATTTGTGGTAAAATGAAGACTTCGAATGGTTAAGGCTGTGCATCTTTCAACATTTTGATTAAGTTATTTGGACCAATTGAAATGTCAGAATGGTTTCAAGTGTAGCTAGGATGAATTTTTGGTACCCGATCAAACCAAATAAAGAGTAAAAGCTGATTAACAAATATAGAGAAAAAAAAAATAACATGCAAATATAGAAGATAAATAAATAGGTTAAAGTAATAATTTGGTCCCTATACGTGACATAAATTTTTCATTTAGTCCCTATACGTAAAAAATTTGGAAATGAGTCCCTACATGTGGAAACTTTAACAAATTTGGTCCCTACATATGCAAATGTTAGCAAATTCCACTAGTGCAAAATATGGATTCTACAACAGGTTTCTAGATCGGTTGAAAAGAAACCGATTTAAAAAAAAAGGCGGTGGCAATTTTGAAAATAAGTGAAAAATTATTTACATCGGTTCAGAAAGAACCCGATGTATAAAACATTTAAGATCGGTTATAGAGTTCAACCAATGAAAACAATTTAAATAAAAAACTATTTATTTATTCCCGCCACGTATTTACATCGGTTATTACACAACCGATCTTATTAGTAAACTTTCAAAATCGGTTATTTGACAACCGATCTCATTATTAAACTTTCAAAATCGGTTCTATTAACCAACCGATTTCAAATCTTCATTAAACTCATTTCACGTTCCAGCTTTCTTTCATATCTTTCCCTCCTCACTGTTTGCCCCCTCTCTCGTTTGCTCCTTCTCCTTCATCCTTCACCACCGTAACCTAGCACCACCAGTCGTTGCTGCTCCTTCATCGCTGATACACTGCCCAGTCGCGCACGGCTTCACCCTCTCCTCTGAACCTCTGTACCAAACTTTGCCCACGGCTTCACCCTCTCCTCTCGCAAGTTCTCTTTCTTTCTCTCTACATTGTTGTTGTTGTCTGCTACCTGTTACTTTGGTTTTGCAATGTACTTGATTAGCTTTACAGTATGACATGTAAATATGGATTTCTTTCTTCTGCCGCCCCTCCCATGCCCTTCAATGGGGCAAAAATGGAACCTTCTTTTTGCTCACTAGTAAATATCGACCGCACAATGGGGATGGCCCTCTTATAGTTCCAACTCCAATAAATCCTTTATTATTTCCAGTTGAGGTTCTATATGGAATCATGCTTCACTCACCATAATCTACAAACAGAAACACCTAATTAGCTGGCTGTTGGATGATGTACATTAAACTTTTGTAACACATATTATAGATCCAAAGGCCTGTAGATCGTGACATTCTAATGAAGAAAAACACTTCTCCTTCTGATTAGATTTTCTTATGAAATTAAAGGGAGAAAGGCAGAGAAAAAGTATTAATGTATTAGAATTTACTATTTAGTTTGAAAATGTGGTTGATTCAACTTGAGTAAATATTCAAGGAAACATAAAACTCTTCTGCTCTCATTCTTCAATCATTGAACTGGAAGGCTCAGATTAGTAAATATCTTTAGTTGATTTACTCTCCACTGAACTAAGGGTATATTTGGATGAAGAATTTCAAGGAGGTAATATACTTGGTGAGAGGAATTTAAATATTTTAGTGTGAAATAACTTGTTAGGATATTAAACTGAAGTGTTTTAAAAATGATAGGTACATGACTTTGTTTGAGCTAAGTCTGAAATCAAAATCTTGATACCTCTTAGCTCATTGCTGCTTCTTCTCCTTCATCGCGTTCATATTTTCTGTTTCTGTTCTATCAGTGTAGATATGCATTGCCTCATATAACTACTTCATTCCTAGTTCTATTCTTTTGGCCAAATGTTTTGTATTGCTTGGTTTATAAACACTTGGTGCATATTAGTTTCGCGTATTAGTTAAGGATATTAGTTTAACATGAATGGTTTTTAAATGTTAGGTTAAAAAACCTCTCATAGTTCTCTCAAACCCTCTTTTTGATTTGTGTTTTTGATTTAGGATGAAGGCAAGCCTCAACCCATCTCGAGCTCCCTCTCACTCATCACTCTCTATCTCCTCACTCTGAGCACAAGTAAGATATTTTATTCTAATGTTTTGTTTGCTGCTTTAACTTAGGGATTGGACTGTTGGATTATCTTTTAGTGTTAATAAATTAGCAAAACCTTAGTTTCCCATTTGAGATTCAATATTAATGAGCATATGTGTACTTTATTAAGGTACTACTCATTGTATTGAATCTTGAATTGTCCAAGTTGGACAGTTTGGGGAAAAACTTATTCTTCATTTGGTTAATACTTATTCCTTAATTGTCATATGTTATACTTGAAGAAATTTCGGTCTGCTGCATTTCCTTTTGTTCTCCGGGTGCACACTTTGTCGCGGTGGATGTCACCGCGTTCAAGTCGTGTACGTCGGAGACGGATGGGAAATGCTGCCGAAATTTCGTTAAGTATGGGCATGAAATTTAAGGACTAACTGTTAACTGAGTGTTGAAGAAGTTTCTTCTTGAATGGGATAGGGTCATACCCTGTGATAAAAAGGAGTTGAAGATCTTGGACTAAGTGAAGTTGTTGTTGTAGTTATGGATCGTAATTGGATCGATGCTAGACGCACAAGTCATGAGTATGAGAATGGAGCGGAAGAGTTTTTAGAATTTGCTAAAAGAAATGTTCTCGATAGTAACGGAAGGTTTTATTGTCCTTGTGTTAATTGTTTGAATGAGAGACGACTGGAAGCTGAGAAAATACGAGAGCATCTTATTTGTGAAGGGATATGTAAGAGTTATACAAGATGGATATGGCATGGTGAATTGTTAGACAAACCAAGTGTGTCCCAAAGAGAGGAGGTTGATGACGTAGATATGGACGATCGACTAGAGAACATGATCCGCGATATTGGACAAGAGTTATTTCAACGAGCAAATGTGTATGATACTTTGTGCAGTGATGCAGATAAACCTTTGTATACTGGGTGCTCTAATTTCACACGGTTGTCAGCGGTGTTAAGATTGGTAGTTGTGAAGGCGAGAAATGGGTGGAGTGATAAAAGCTTCACCGAATTGCTTGCGTTGTTGAAAGACATGCTTCCAGAAGGTAACACATTGCCGAACCGTAACTATGAGGGGAAGAAGATAGTGTCCGATGGGTATGGAGTATAAGAAAATACATGCATGTCCTAATGATTGCATATTGTACAGGGATGACTTTGAAAAGATGCACGAGTGTCCAAGGTGTGGGGTATCACGCTACAAAGTGAACGATGGTGATTCAAATTGTGATGTTTATATGTTAAGTTATAGTGTAAGTTATGTTTAAAGTGATATTTGTTATTTATCCATCTTTACTGACATAGTTTATTATTTTTTGTATAAACAGGCATACATGGCAGATCCATCGGACATCCCTCCTACACGCAGCTGGTCGGATACCCCATTGACAAGTAAAAAAAGTAGACGCGCCACACGATTAAAAAAATTGACCGTCAACCGTAGTGGTAATCAAAGGATGAGGGTTGAGTTTGATGGAGATTGCTTACCTATAGGGCCAATGGAAGATCAGTTTAAGAGTTTTGTGGCCGTCCTTGCCAAAAGCAAGGCTAGTATACTTATTGAGGATTAGGACCATGTACCGGCGAACGTGAAGGATCAGATATGGGATAGTATCATGGTATTTTACTTTTACCCTCTTTGGCTGTATCTATTTTATTTCACCATATTATTTTCATATACACTAATTTCTCCATTTTGTTGTGTAATATAGCTCACCTTTGAAGTGTCGGATACCGAGCGTATGAAGAAAAAATGGATTTCATATGTGGGTGAGCGTTGGAGAGCATTTAAAACACAACTAAGCGGAAAATACATACATGAGCGTGCAGACAAATCTCCACTTGAGATGTACCCGTTCCTTGATCAAAAGACATGGGATAGATTTGTTCAGATCCAATTGGACCCTACCTTTCAGGTTAACTTGAGTTATATTGTTTAACTTGACCAACCAAATTCATTTTATTAATATACTGAATTCAGTTGATGTTATTTATAATAGGAAAAAAGGAAAAAGGCGCAGGAGATCCAGAGTAAGAATCTCTACCCCCATCGTTTGTCTCGTGGGGGATATAAAAAGCTGAGGAGGAAGACGATTGAAGAGAAGAAGAAACAACTTTTGGAACAAGCATCCCAAGCTGATCCTACGGCTGATCCACCTCCAAAAGTTGTTGATCCACCTCCACCCCCACGCCACCATACATGGAAGAGAACCCGACAAGGACCATCGGGACAATATACATCCGAGGAGGCACGTCTTGTTGCTGAAAAGATTGTAAGTATATATTCAATTCTAATTGTAATTGTAACATGCTTATCCATCATCTTACACAAATTAATGTGACAATTGTATGTTGTAGGATTCCTTGGACGAACAAAGCACACAAGGAACCTTTGTGTCTACTGGACGCAAAGATGTCTTAGCTATTGCGATTGGGAAAGAGGACCACCCAGGCCGTGTCCTTGGTGTTGGATGGGGTGTTGGCCTTAGCTAATACCACGGACCATCTACACATCATCGGAAGAAGGATGATATTGAGTCCATCAAGGTGCAACTTCGAGAAGAAATAAAACGAGATCTTCTCTCAGAGTTGGCATCTATGGGTTTTTCCCAGCAAAACACAAGTGCCCAACCGTTTGTACCTATGAGCACTAAGGGTTCATGTGATCATTCACATCAGCCTGATAAAGAGGACGATCAATGTGAGTTGTATGTTGATGATCATCATGATCGCCAGTTAGTGGCATTTGGGAGGGTACACAACTTGGGAAATACCTTACACCACCAGACATTAGAGGATGATCATGTGAGGGTGGTGGTTGAAGATGTTCTAGATGTTGATGCTCTAGTCCCTGTGCCCACTGAGGAGGTTATTACAGTTGGCCAGGCGGCAGGCCCCTGGTAATTTCATCCATTGGCCGAGAAGACTTGTGAGGCTTTTTGTTTCAGCCAAGGTATTCATGTAATTGTTCAATTACTTATGTTTTTCTATATTTACAATTGAAATAACTTAATTGTGTTTACTTGTGTTTACTAATGCTTTACCTCTGTTGTTTAGGATGATGGAAAAGATCATCGACCCAAAAGGCCTAAGTCGGATCCGAAAAAACTTGTGACGTCTGGTTCATCGAAAGTATTTATATAATCATTCAATAAGTTAAGTTTTTTTTATTTACAATTGAAATAACCTAACCGTGTTTACTAATGTTCTATATTTGCTGTTTAGGGTATTGACAAGGATGTTGAACTTGATGCTCTGGAACGTCTCGCATTAGTGGCTGTGAAACTTGGGAAGGAGTCCGCTTTTATAAATTTGGAACACGATGGCAAGCCCGACACTTTCTATATCCCCCAGAGGGACATTATGGAGATATGCATTGATAGTGAAATGTTTTGCATGACAGTTGTCTCATTATGGTGCACGTAAGTTATTTTATTTCAACTAATTAATTTGTAAGTTAACTAATTAAGTTTTTAACTATTATAATTAATATTTATTTCAATATCTTAGGTATCTGCATCGCCTGTGTATTGATAGGGGTAACCTCCATCTTTATGGATTCCTTGACCCTCAACTAATTCAGGGTGAGACACTTAGGTCAAATGAGATTACTGCGTACATGCGACGTGTGCTTGATGAAGGCAAAAAACAGTTCTACCTAGCACCTTACCTCCATCTGTAAGTACAAGTTTTACTAGTGATTTATAATTATCTGTGACTTGTCTCTAACTGTTTCCAAATGCAGTAAACATTGGCAATTATTGATCATCTGTCGTGGTATGAGTGTTGTGATCTTCTTTTGTTTGTTGGGAAGGAAGCCGACGAAAGAAATCAAGCTTATTGTTGAAACGTAAGCTTTTAATTAATTTAATTTGTACTACATTTGCTTTATTAATTACTCTGAAATCTATAACATACTTTAAATTCATATTTTCTTAATTATGATAGATCTATGAACGCAAGTCGTGTTTTGGATGGTGATAGGCCCAGGCCTATTAGGTGGATTTACCCTAATGTAAGTAGTTTATTAATTAGTACTCGAGATTCAATTGCAGTGTAAAATAGTTACTATTATGTTTTTACTCATTATATATTCAAATTGTGTATTCATTTGTAGTGTCATAGGCAACGTGGCGGCTGGGAGTGCGGATATTATGTCATGAAGTGGATGTTCAACATTGTCTCCGCGTATTACAGATCGATGGAAGGAGGTAATTAACTAATAACATTTGTAAATAGTTATAGATTAATTATGTATAGTTATAGTTGATTAGTTATAATGTGCAGATTTTCGACAATCCGGAAGCATTCTCTGAAGAGGACATTAAGGACATCAAGGAGCGTTGCGCAAACTTCTTTCTTGAGATGACTTCTGAACATTAATTTATGGATGACATTTTATTTTTTTAATTAGTTTAATTTGTTATTTATCTTTGTTGTTTTTTTGTTATGTATTTAATTAATTATTTTGAATTTATTACATTATATAATTAGTTGAGTTTGTTGAATCAAAAGCTGACTTTTGCATAATCAATAAAGTATAGTTTGGCTTACTTAGTATATAGTGATTTGGATTATGTTATTGTTGGGATTCTATTTTGGCTGGGATTGTTCTGGTTGTACATATATGAAACAGGGTTAAGGATTGCCACCGGTTTAAAACAGAGTATTTAAAAAAAAATTTGGACTATCAACATCGGTTACAATAGAGAACCGATGTTGAACTATCAATTTCAATCAGTTCTGAGTTATAACCGATGTGAAAAGTAACTTTCAAAATCGGTTACAAGACCAAACCGATGTTGAATTATAAATTTCAACATCGGTTCTATATTATAACCGATATGAAAAGTTCTTTTTCAATAATTATTAATCTGTTGAATGAGCACTTTCAAAATCGGTTTAGTTTATAATCGATGTTGAAAGTTAACTTTCAACATCGGTTAAAAACCGATGTTAAAAGGTCTTAAATTCTACATCATTTGTTTCTACATCGGTTCCATAACCGATTTAGAATGATATTTTTAACCGATTTAAAATATGTTTATTGCACTAGTGTTCGTCTCTGCTGTCAGCAAATTAGTCCTTATACGTGATACAAATTTTTGATTTGGTTCCTAAACCTGAAAAAAATTAAATTGGTCCCTGTATGTGCAATCGATAATAATTTTGTCCCTATCGTTTGCCAATGAGCTCGGTCGACCCAACCAAAAATTCTTTTCATATTGATTATTTTTCATATATTATATCAACCTATTTCTTCTATTCAGAGTCAACTTGGATAATTTTAGAATATAAAACCATTTACGGACCAAATTATACAACTTTTACTCTCGATAGAAGAAATAGATTGATATAATATATAGAAAATATTCAATACGAGAAGAATCTTTAGTTGGGTCCGAGCTCCTGGATAGACGGCAGGGACAAAATTATTATTGATTGCATATATAAGGATCGGTTTAATTTTTTTTTTTTTCAGGTTTAAGGACCAAATCAAAAATTTGTATCACGTATAATGATCAATTTGCTGACGGTAGGGACGAATTTGCTAACGTTTGCACATATAGGGATCAAATTTGCTAATGTTTACACATGTAGGGACTCATTTCCAAAAATTTTACGTATAGGGACTAAATGAAGAATCCGTTTCATGTGTAGGGACCAAATTATTACTTTAACCAATAAATAAATACATGCAAATACAAATAATATAAGACCTATACATTCAAATACACAAAAACTGTATCCAAAAAAACAAAAACTACAATTTGACCCAACAAATGTTTTTTGACCAAATCAAGTACAACAAAAACCGGATAAGCACATGTGTACAAACAACATTTTCCACGGGTTCACAAAAAAGATGCATGCTTGCACCATTTTACCAAATAGTAACTTACACGAAACCCAAGACTAAGTACTCGAGAGTTTGTTTATGGTGAATTTTGGTCTATGAATATCGGAAGGTTTCACCAGAGGTTTCGACAACAAAAAAAAGGTTAAACGATAATAGTATAAATGGCAGAAAGTAAATTGGCAAGATGTAAAGTGGATTTGAAAACAAACTTCGACAAAATATAAACGTACAAAATTTAAGAAAGCAATTAAAATTTGGGAACAATTAATAACAAGAACTTAAAGAAAGGGGTTAAAAGAATAACGATGCACAAAACATAAAGGAAGACAATTAAATAAACAAGGAATTTAAAGTGCAGAAACATAAAGAACAAAAAAGTAAAATCTGAAAGTAAAGAACTAGAAGAGTAAATGAATTGAAATGGCATTAATATGAATTAAACTTGCAAGAATTTAGAAGTGGAAGGCACCCTTGATGTTTCCTTTGATCTATGACTGTGTTGGTGTGACTATGATTTTAGGATGTTTATCAACAAAACAAACCACTATTACATTGTGTAGTATTTATAGACGAAAAGAATAACTACCTACTTCCTAATTAATCTACTGCCATTTGTCACGTGCTTATTGCCCTACTCAAAAACTAATCAAACTATCTATGAATTGCCTCAACAGTTCACTACAAAAAAAAGTCGTTTAGCGACCGACACCTAGCGATCAAATTCCATTAGTCGCAATTCACGATCGAAATAGCGACAGATAAGATGAGATTCAAATATGGTTGGTGGCAGCCATTTAACGATCGATTTAGCGACCGATCCGTTGATCTTCAAATTGAATTCAAACTCAATCTTGATCTTCAATAACCGCTCCTTTTGAATTCAAAATAGTCCACGGTCCACCTGATAACTCCCTTCCCAACAAATGAACTTCAAATGACTCACAACATTTTCATCAACTATTCATTGTCAAGGCACTCGCCCATCTTTACACTTCAGCCTTTACCACATAACCTCTTTTGTTGAAGTAATCCTTTCCGAAAATATTACAAAATTTTCACCAATGCACCTTCATCTCATCTCTTCGATCCGTAAGGGAAATCTGATTATCTTCTGATCACTATTCCCATAAAACTTCCTCAGCAGGTTACTCTTGATGTTTCGAAGATTTACTTCATTGAAGTTACAGTTTCGTGAAAGATCACTATGCTCATTTCATAAGTTCTCATGACAAAAAGCTTCTTGCCTTCGAACATCTTCCTTTGATATTTGGTTAGAGACTTAGAATCTTTAAATCAAATGATCGGTTTCATCTTTAACCTCAACATATTTCTTTAAGACTATGTTTGAGAGGATGGAGTGTGATAGTTTGTAATGAAGTGAGATGGTTAAAAGGATTTAACCTATTGTTTGAGAGTTTAGTAAGCAATAGAGTGTGATGATTTAGGATGTTAACCCAAACCACTTCATTCCACCCAAACCCCCAATTTTTATACCTTCCAAATTGAAGGGTATGAGATTCCCTCATTAAACTTTCAAACAATGAAGTGGTTTACCTCTCCATTCCATTCATTATTAACCAATTCACTTATCTCCTTCAAAACTCCCAAACATAGCCTTAAAGAACTAGAGCTTAAATTTTCCCATAACAGAGTTAGGAGATGAGCAGGGTGTAGAGATGAGTACTAGTTTGAATTTTACATATCTTACTTATTGTCACTTTGTGGACCCGGCTATTAAGCGGTAGTGTTTAACTAGAAATGAAGACGGAGCATAAAAGAGCAAAGTGAAAAAGTAATAGAAAATTTCTTCCAATTAATTCACGATAGATGCAAAGGGACAGTCTAATTAACAACAACTGGGGACATGTTGCCCTGGCTAATGGACTTTCAAGTACTAAGGAAAGTTTGTTTGGTGACTTTGATGTGCATGACAATGTTTGGCTTTGTCTGCTATTTGATTAAGTTTACTTTGAAGCCCCGCGTGACCGCATCACTTAATAATCTTCTTCTGGTCCTTGCAGCGCCCAAAGGCCAACTCCAAAACGGTAACTTATTGCTGGTCTCTAATACTAGCAAATCGCAATTATCCAGGCAGGTTCAAGCATAAAGTCATTCATGTTATTGCTTTATGCCTCTAAAAAAAATAATATTTTTTTACAAAAATTCAATTTATTTTTTTATATCATCTTTTTGATATGTTTCATATATCAATAAATATAAGTTAAACATATTTGATATAAAAATATATCATTAATTACAAAATTCAGTGATCAACTTTTTGTTGTGTATAAAATAATTAATAATTAAATTTTTTTTAAAAATTTCATCACAAAATTTGCTCTAAATCTCAATAGATATTGGACCTGCTCTACCATGATCCCACAATCTATTGTCTCTCGATGAGCAAGATAACATGGACAAGGGCTCCCGTATGTCGATGCTGATAAGAGAAAGGCTCGAAATCACCCACTTCATGCAGATATAATTCCTTAACCAATAGCACGCTCAGCAAAACCTGAAACGAATAAGTTATATTCGTATATATATATATATATATATATATATATATGTAATATAGTAATAGTAATATGGTATGTGGTACGGGTGTTATTCTTTTTTTTTTTTTTTTTTGACTAAAGGTCTAATTTGATCCCTAAAAATAAATATTGAGACATTTTTAGTTCTAGAAAAAAATAAATTAATTACTTTGTCCCTCCCATTTACAAACGTGGGTCATGTTAGTCCTTCTATCTCGTTCTAACGTTCGTTTATTTGCTTACATGTCTCGTTAGCCATCCTGCATGGTCTGTCTGCGATCCTGTGTGATCTATTACGAATTTTAACTGTAGAAAAAATATACATAATTTTAAAAGTCACATACCTGAGAATTATGCACCTTTTTCACTTTTCATTCACGACAAAAATTCATCATAGGCCACATAAAACTACTAACGGGTCAAACATGACGGTTAACGAGACATGTAGGCAAATAAACAGACGTTGGAACTGGAAGGAGGGACTAACGTGTCCCGCGTTCCTAAATTGGAGGAACTAAGTGATTAATTTATTTTTTTCAGGCACCAAAACGATCTCATGTTTATTTTTAGGGATCAAATTGAGCATTTAGTTTTCTTTCATTACAATAAAATTGTCATATACCTACGGACATTTTAGTGACAGTCATTAAAACTGTAAGTATAAGTATTAATGTTAGTCAAACTGTAGGTAAAAATAGATGGACTGTAGGTAAAACCTATTGACGGACAAATACAACTGTAGGTAAATATATATGGATCGTAGGTAAAGTCTATAGTGATAGTCATTTTCCGTTGTTATTTGTAACTTATAATGGACGGTTGGATTGGTCATAGATAAATGTAAGTTTTATATATATTTAAGGATTTTAAATATATAATAGATTTGGTTGATCATTGAAGGGCAAATTTGTTGTAGTTTTTTTATTAAAAAACATTTTTAAAAGAATATGTACATGTGGGCCACATTAAAAAGTACAATACAAATATACAATTGCACTAGTCCCAGTCTATACAGCCAGCCACATGGTTGGGGACTGGATGGGACTACCATTCAAAGTCAAAATTACTGTATGAAGTATAAACCAATCAATGATGTCCTCCTACCAAGTAGTGAGAAATGTTATCCATAAGTAATTATACACATGTCAATTCAGAAATGCCCCCAGGAAATTTTTTATACACCTCCCGTCTTCAGCCACCTTAACTAAGTAAGGTGCTGTGAGAGAGAGAGAGAAGGTAATGTCTTACTATAGCATTTTTCAGAAACTATACTATATTGTTTAGTGTTTTGACCAAATAAAAACTTCACCTTAATTATTCCATTTGTATATATTATAATAAATAGGAATAAAGCATATGTGTACATCTTCGAAAGATATACGACCCTTTTATCCATTTAAAGGTGTCAAGAATGAATCAAAGTAAAATCTCGTAATTAACCTATCAACAAGGGGACCAGGAAAGTACTCTGAAATGGAAGCACTGAGTGAGAAGCCTTATATCTGTGATAACCTCAGCATCCTCTCTTCTAGTTCTAGAGAGCCTCCTCCAAGTCCAAGTACCCCATTATTGCAGAATCCACAGGAAAAGAAACAACAGCAATCTGTTAAGGAAGAAGGAGGTGAAAAAGAAGCAAAGCCAGATACTTTATTGGATCTGAATGTTCCTGGTGATCATGATTCTGCTCTTGGGTGCAGTCCACAGCTCAATCTCATCACCTGTTTGGACATGGATTTAGCTAAGACTAATTCATCAGAAGAAAACCCTCCAGGTTCTGATGCAGCAGAGCCTCGAGTATTCTCTTGCAACTATTGCAAGAGAAAGTTCTACAGTTCACAAGCTCTTGGGGGACACCAAAATGCTCACAAGAGAGAGAGGTCAATTGCAAAGAGAGGTCAAACTCAGAGGTTAGGAACACACATAATTGCTTCAGCTGCAGCCTTTGATACACCTTTCGCTCATGATCACCTTCATCGCTATGCAAGTATGGCATCACTACCCCTCCATGGTGCTTGTCTTAATAGACCACTTGGAATTCAGGCTCACTCCATGATTCAGAAGCCTTCTCATTTTTCACCTAGTATTGGGTTTGGAAGCACTTATGGACAACGTGGTTGGTCAAGACCCCTCCATATTAATCAACAACCTGGAATAGGCAAGCTTGCAATGGAAACTTTCCACAAATCAGGATTATCATCACAAGGAAGCAGCGTTGGTAGATTTGAAGTGGTAAAGACCAAGCTCAACTCTTCAGCCAATGAAGAAACCAGTGGATATCTGGTTAGTGGAACTCGTTTGAAGACTAGTACTCAAGACGATATGAAGCTTCTTGATTTATCCTTAAAGCTCTAAGCATTCGGTAGGATTATTATTTTGCCAAAATTATTTTCCAAAAGTTTGTAATAAATATATTGTATACATCTGTTTATGGGAGGATAAAATTTCTTTATCTGTGCATTGAGTTGTAGTTTGTAAGTTTAACTCCTTTTCCTTCCCTGACATTTATTTTATTTATTTTTTATTATGTCAATGCATAAATGAATGATCTAAAGAGGGGTTTTAATTAAAGTTCTTATATAACTCTTGTCAGTCTCAAATCTGGGCTAGAATCTTACACAACTGCTTCCAAATTATAAATCAAATTATCCCTACTAATTAAAAGCATCCACACTTTGAAGTCTAATCTGCAAACTATATAATGCGAACATAAAATCAATTCCCACTCGGTTAAACGGTTGATTACCTAACCCACACAGGATCACAAGTACTTTTGTCATGCCAAATGCTAAACGCCAGAGTATCTGGTTAGACTAAATCGTTGTTTACAAATTAAATACGGTTCTGATCCAACAATTAGAAGCACGTTGATATATTCATGTACTATCATAGATTCATGATATATTATTCTAGAAGTATAACAATAAAAACAGAAAAAAAAAACTATTAAAGAGTTATCCGGTCTCGAACTATTATAAGATTCTGATTTCATGTATATTCATAATTCAGAAGGGCAAGGGGGAAACGTGACTACGTGTATAAATACATATATTAAAAAAATATTTATAAACAAAAACTAAACTAGTGGGTTTGAATTGGATAACATTATAAACCAATATTATCATATTTAAAAAATGAGGCTGATTGTTTGTGGACACGAACACTATATTAGACTTGCACCATGAGTTTTGTTTTAGTATAGGATGGCATGTTTGTCCTATTTGCTGGTGCATATACTCGTTCACTATCGTCAAGTGGTCTCAAATCTTGTAAAGATTCGTATGAGTTCATATTTAATACTATAATAATAAGTCTTCATAATAACCCAGAAACCCATTGCACTAAGGACAAACTCTTCAAGTTTAAATAATAAAATTAACTAGCTCATAAAGAAATTACTAATTATTAAATTACGTAAACGTGGCTGTTACTCATCAAAACCAATTAACTGTCTCATTCTGACAGCTGCGTTTATTTTTACTTGGTTCATCTAGTTCCCACTAACTTTTATCATGGACCCCGCCCAATCCAAGGACATATTTTTCATGTTTCTTCTGTTGCTGTTAGGATTACTGTTTTAAATTGTGGGTTTCATCATCTGATCCGACCTCAACATCTCAATTTGTAACAGGTGCTACAATCGCTTCGTGTCGTGATTATAGATTATATCGGCTGTAACTGGTCACATCAATCTGAAATGGCCGCACACGACCAAAAAAAATTTGATTAGATACTGATTTTTTTTCGGATTTTATATAAAAATTCATAAAAAATAGGTTTTTTATAATTTTTTTATGATCATAGGTAATATGTTAATGAATAAATTTTTTTTTTATGAATTTTAAAATTTGTATGAAATTTCCTACAAATATTTTAGGAAAAAATTTAAATTCGTAGGAAATTTTGTAGGAAATTTTCATTTCCTACAAATTTGAATCTAAAATAAAAAATCTTTTTTAAAAAAAAATTACAAAAAAAATTGCAGGAAATTCATGTAGAAAAAACACGCAGGAAAAATCACAAATAATTCATGAATTTCTAGTAGTCGCAACCCAACCATTAGAACTGTCAAAACGGGCCAACCCGACCCACCCAGGTTGACCCACCATGGGTTGGGGAAAAAACGGGCCAACTCAATCCGGCTCACATTTTGGTGAGCTAGGAAATAAGCAATCCGGCCCACCACCAATTGGTGGGTTATGCGGGTTGGCTCACCTATAATTGAAAAAAATAAAAAAAGTAAAAAAAAACAGAGATCCAACTCCTTAACTTAAACATACATGCTGCTTAATAGGACAAGGGTTTTCACGAAAAAGAAAGGAAATTGCACAAAAAAAATCTGACTTGGATCTTTTTTGAGTTTTTCTTTACTGACTTTACAGACACATTAATACGTTGCATTTTGGGCCTTGTTTTTTTTTTTTTTTAAAATGTCTTAACCTAGGGGCCAACCCGGCTCACCACAGGCTGAACCCACCTAACCCACGGGTTCGGTGGGCCGGGTCAAAATGACCCGAGGTTTAAATGAACCAGGTTTTTTGCAACCCAACCCACTGGTGAGCCGGGTTGAGTCGGGTTGGCTCACGGATACTAACCCATTTTGATAGCTCTACCAACCATTATTGTAATGAAAACGCAACCACAATTTAAAAACTTGATTAAACATGGAAATCCATCTCTGTGATCTTTTATTCTCTATTACACGCAAACATATAACTACAAACACTAGCTATGAGGGAAAGCATCCTATTAATAATCGAGTTATACGTATAGGAGATTTGATATAGAAGAAAACAAAACTTTATTGATTCCATATTAATTGGTTCGAAATAAATGAATCAAGCTCTTATGCCAAAATAAAAAAAAAAAAAAAAACGAATTAAGCTAAATGTGGGTAGATTGTTATATGGCATTGAGTTTCGACTTTTTGGGCCCCTTGCATTTCAATGGACAGAAGTGAGTCTTATAAATGGTTTGGGTTGCAGACCCAACACTACAAATGGAGCAAAGGATAGTCTTCATTCATTGTGCGTTTACTCCCCTATCCCCACACAGTAAAACTGTCGCACGTTCACATTTTTTTTAAATTTATATTTTTAAATTTTTAACATTAAAAATATTTGACTCTCATTATAACTATCTTAAAAGTCACACATAAAATGATTTATGAATGTAAAAAAAAAAATCACTGATAGTGTATCAAAACTAGACACTTTTAGTTGTCATTTATGTTTAATTATTCAAAGAATTAATATTTGAAAATGTTGAACAATAAAGTCTCACATAGGGCAAAATAAAGACAATTGAAATATATATAAGTTGGAAAACATGAGTCCAAATTGTCTATAGACTTTTTGGATAACAAAGTAATTAATTCCAAAACTTATTATATAAATCAATTCACTCCCTTAATTTGACTCAATCTTAAATGTTAATAGAAAAGAGTAATAACTTAGTTTTTTTACTACTTTATCTTTTTCATTTAATAAATTAATTGAAATTTTAGAAATAATAAAATTGTAATTAATGTAAAATTGTGAGAACTACATAGTAAAATTTAGGAGGAAGTGGAAACACTTTGGTGTATGATCTCAAAGGAAAGGAGGGCGTAGATAAAAAGGTACAGGGGTGGAAGATCATATGGGGCAGAAGGGCAGCTTACAGCCCCGGCCCAAAAGAAATTGCTCTATCTTTATGATGTACTTTTTATGTCACAGGGCGAATACTTGATCACAGATATGCACTTCTGTAGGTAGGAGACTGATATCATTTGCAACTTCCAAGGAAGTCAAATGACTCTCTGGTCACTTTGCATAATTGCATATCTCTTTTGATTGTCACTTATAAAGAAGGTGATTGCTCGATGAGTTATTAGTTTTAGAGTTAGCTAGTTGCAAAGTTGAATGTTCTATCTCTATTGTCTATTGATTGTATGATTTGTATCTGATTTTGATATCACCCCAATAATTTAAAAATAGAAATAGCTTTTGTTTTTCTAGGTGTATATGTTCTATGGTAGAGCATTACAATGGAGGAAATTTCAAGATAAAAACGATAACATATTAACAATCGTTATTTAATGGTCTTTGGCTATATATAAGGAAAAAGTTTTGGTTAGTTAATATTCTTGCCCCTGCAAACTATTTAATGAAGTTCCGCTACTGAAAAGGTAGTTGTTTGAGTGACAGGGATATTTCGCTGCACGTAGGCAAGTGAGAAAGGTACTAAAGCTGCGTACAATCACGGGCAGTACATGTGAGTTTGTTTGTGACAATCATAAGAGAAAGAAGCAAAGACGAACTCCAACTTCAGGGGGTTTGGTTCTTCAATTTACATGACCAAAAGGCAAAAACTACAACAAGTGTATGGATGATATGAATCATCAATCGATAATGGATAGAGAGAATGCATTGCAATGTTGATACCATATCATGGCACAGGAAAAAAAAAAAAGTAAAGCTGCACGCAAAACTTTAATCGATTCAAAATCGTTTCGTTATCTTAAATCCTCCCTTCTCTAATAAAAATAAAATTTAGTATAAAGATTTTCATGCCTCTTAAATTTCTTAATGACTTAACGAATTGACATCATATATCTTACCTCATTAATATTGATAAAAAGGATAATATCACAGCGAAAACAATTCACTTGATCATATTATTATGATCAATAATGTTTCTAAGGGATTTAATTTTGATGCACGGTAAAAGTTTTTCACACAGTCATCTGATTATATATTGTCACATCATTAAATATATTTGATTCTTATAATAATTACATCAAAAATCAAAGATATGATAATTTATGATTGGTTAATGATATAAATTTTTTTACATAAAAATAAACTCATTTTTTATTATTTTATTACTATATTACACTGCAACAGGTATTAATGTAATTAGATACTATCATATATTACCAACATGCCCCTTAAGTAAGTGTTTATGGGTTTCATCCCTGACTCTTGCATATGTAGAAAATCTAGTTGCGAGAGGTCAACCCTTAAATATCGTCTAGTATCTCGTGGGTTCTGCAGTTACGCGCGGAGGATATAATGGAAAACCAAAACAATCATACTATCATATATTATATCAAAATAATATAAAACATTTTTTATGAGAAAAAAATAATATATCAAATACAGATATCAAAAGTGTAATTTTAAGTATCAAATATGATTGTGTCGTGAACCTCTGTTATGTATATTTTGATATGTGTAAATATTCAATTTAGTTGTTGAAATTATAATGTTCTATCAATTTAGTTTTCTATGTTATCAATATTTTAAAATGAGCTCTAAAATTGCAGAAAGTTAATCAGATTCGTCCCTCCATTGATATTTATATGGATTATAATGTCATTAAGTTGATAATGTCAGTAATGCATTTGAAACCAAGTAAATAATGTCAGGGATGCATTTGCTATATTTTATAATTCTAATTATTATTTTAAAATATTGATAATATAAGAAAGTAAATTGATATGATCCTACAATTTTAAGAACCGAATTAGATATTCACTCATTTTTATATCCTTTCTTCCATAAGACCATAACCCGACGAAAAGCCTACATATGGCTCCTCGTTAGAAGTCCACGTGCAAATTATGCTCGGCTCAGCAAAGCTGTGAAAAACTACCATGTTTTGATGTGAGCGCAAATGTGATGAGTGAGTCACGAGCCACGACATAATGCGCATGAAATTTAATTGTGGTGGCTGGGATCAAATGTCATAATTATATATGCTATTTTGAATAAATAAAAGCATCGAGACATCGAATCCTTTTCGACCCACCACGACTTCACAAAGTTATTCCAGGAAAAAGCATCTCACTTTTTTTTGTTGAACAGCACCTCACTTCTTTTCACCAAGAAAGAAAAAGATAAAAGATAAAAATATGACAGGGAAAAAGAAAGAAATAAAGAATCGATTCCTTTGCTGCCAAATGATGAATAAAGGTAGAAATTTTTATTCCATTAATGTTAGGTAGAAAAGTTTAAGAGTTTAATTATTAATTACAAATTTTTTATATAGATATTCAATCAATAGTCATCATATTAATAATAAAATTTAAATCTTATCCTAATTATTTTAATAGTTACTCATATTTTGATTAACAATTAATTGACATTATAAATAATTTTATATTATCACTGCATAATAATTAATTCAAAGTTTAATTTCCTAGATCATACCACGTTTAAATGAAATTTTTCTCAACATAATAGATTTTAGCATGTTTTGAACATATCTCCGTTTTTTGGATCAAAAACCTCTCTGTCACTTTAAACAATTATTTTGAGTTTGGGATGAAGGATTTATCTAATTAATTCTGTAAACCTATATCATTTATAAATACAGGATTATAGCACATGATGACATTATATTGAATAGAGATAGATCAAGGATTTATCTAATTAATTTCGAGATCCGAGACTTGGTGAACAGAAAAGAGATCATACGTAAGAGTGAACTACTACTCTCTACCTGAAACATATGAACCACATGATAATTGCTTAATGGAGAGGCAATATGTATTTACTGCAGATGAGAACATAAACTTCTCAACAGGCTTCCAAATGAATAGCCCAACCTATCATGGGTCACTCACAACAAAAGCCTAATATTATTTCATCATATTGATCAATTGTTTTAATATCAACAATTGACCATAATTAATATATATATATATATATATATATATATATATATATATCTAAACAATAATTCCTAATTACTGATTAATAACAATCCGCATAATCGATTAATTAAAATAAATAATTTAACATTCTCCCACTTGGATAACATTAGTCAATTATTAAAAACATGAGAATTTTAAGACTACAATATGAATTATGATCAAAACACATGTCAACCAATAGTTTAAGAAACATAAGTTTTAATATTGCAGAAATGGTATCGATATGGAAACAAATTATACATGTTAAAAGCTTACATATAAAGAATGATTAGCATGAAAAAGCATATTTAAATTACGATAATTATGCAATCCAAGAATGGTCCCAACATCTTAAAATGCTATAAGAGATATGATATATCAAAGTGATGTCATCAAATGCATATCTCCCAATAAAATAGTTTCAGACTCCCACTAACTCAAAACAACGTAAGACTTTAACTAAAACATGAGTTGCAGTATTTCGATAAACTCCAATAATTAAGTATTTGGTTAGCATTTTATTTAATCAAGTATATAAACTTTAGTAACCTTCCCTTTACTCCTCTCCTCCTTCTTCCTCATCCATCGGAGGGGTGGTTTTGGGTCATTTTTTGGCTTGGAATAACCTCTCTACATCGTTTTCTTTTCTTTTATCTAAATAAGTGGTTTTTTTCACATAAATCTGATTTTTCTTTCGTGTTTTTTCGTGATTTCGTAGTCTGAGTGCGACGTTGTTTTGTTCGTTGTCTTGGTGCGGCGTTGTTTGGTTTCCCGTCTTGTTGCAGCGTTCGTTTGGTTCAGATTGGCAGTTCAGCTTCGATCCGTTACTGATTCAATCAAGACTTGGGCGTCAACGTTATAGGATCCTGAGGCATGAGTATTCCGGTCACTTTGATTTTGTCACATTTGTAGGCATTTTCCTGTTTTATGCTATTAACCTGGGTGTTGTGAGCTTGTTCGCAGATTCATCCTTTTCAGTTTTTAGCAATGTTGAATTTATGTTGTTTTCGATGTATTTTACCAATTTGAATTGAATGAATATATTTTTTTAGTAAAAAAAAAATATTTGATTAGCGGTTCTCCAATCACGTTTTGTCTAACAATGTGATCAATTCAAGTCTGAAATTTGTCAATGTCATAAATATAATTCACATAGGTCTAAGTGCTCACAATAACCCATTAATAAAAGTAATTACATAGGGGCTAAAGCAATAAATACTCTATAATATTTGACATTCAATTAATCCAAATTCTATTAATTGTGAATCTACAAATATAATGTAATTACATTACCTTTTTCACCGCTATACTCTTTTAATATGGATCCATATATTTTTTTTTTTAATTTGTGATTCTTAATTTTGTGAAAGGTATGTATTACGTATTTTCTTTAATCATGTGTCTTGGTCATGAAATAAATTTTGGATCATAACATAATTAAATCAAATTTTCGTAACGTATGAATCACATCATAACTGCTTAATATGGTGACTGTATATATATATTTCATATGAGAGCAGAGATTTCTTAATTGTCTACCGAATGAATAGCTCAACTCATTATGTGTCACTCACAACAAAAACTCTATTATTTCATCATATTGGTAAGTATTTTAATATCAATAGTGGACCATAATTAATATATATATATATATATATATATATATATATATATATATATATATATAAACAATAATTCCGAAGAATCGATTAACGTCAATTCATATATTATCTCTGGTTCATATTATAAAAAAAATAGGACTAAATCACACTGAATAAGGAAATACTTTAAAATGAGATAATTTCAATTAATATTCCTAAATATTTAACTTACTTTTCAAAAATATTCTTTTGATAAATGATGGATTATTATTAATAGCACTAACATAATTTCCACTAACATGAAAAATAGATGGACTTGGATTCTCTTCAGCCAATCCCTCTCTACCCCTCTAACTCTTTTTTCATTCTCCTCTTTTTCTCTCTCATCCATTCTCTATTCTCTTTCTTTTCTCCCTTCTTATTTGTTCTGCTGGAGTGACGGGAGAGCATAACATAATCCAAAGTGAAAATGGATGTACATCATAAATATAAATCCGATTATAAATAAAGTTATAATTGAAAAGACACATTTAATATATTTTAAATATGATAAATATTTTCTATAATTGGAACCTAAAAATTAGATGTTTTTATTTTTTATAATATGACCGGGCGTAGTAATTGATTAATTGAGAGTGTGGGGTAAAGATAGATGATTTCCATTTTATCTTTCCATTTTATAATGATGAATATTTGCATGCTCCCTGAATTCCTGCCAAGCACTCTGTCTCTCAGCCGCTGATGGCGCATGCGCCGTTGGCTGTGGTGAAATCGAAGTCAGAAACCTGAGTAAAACTGTACCGCTGTTCCCTTATTGTTCTACAACTGAAGTTGAAAAATGAGTTAAAAAATGGTTATCAAATCCATCTCTATTCCCTATGATTTCCTCAAGGTTAAAATATCATTTTTGGTTCCATCACTTAATTTTTTTAGTTTTAATTTTATCCTTAATTTTAAAAGTTTTAATTTGATTTTTTAATTTATTTTTATTAATACAAGTTAGTTTTCTTCATCAATGACATAAATAAAAGTGACGAAAGTGTTATATATATTAATAATTTAAAAGACTAATTTGAAACTTATTTAAATTTAAGGAAACAATTTGAAATTCATTTAAAAGTTAAAGGATCAATTTGAAACTGATTAACAATTGAAGAGATCAATTTGAAACTCATTTGCTTATATCATTGATGAAAAAGACTAACTTGTGTTAACAGAGAAAAGTTAAGGGACCAAATTTAAATTTTTAAAAGTTAAAAGATCAAATTAAAACTAAAAAATAAATTAAGGGACTAAAATAATATTTTAACCTTTTCGCAAATATTATTTATTCCCCTTTTATAATAGTAGACGTAAACATTTGGCAAAATAGATACATTGATCGTATATATTTATTTAATTTTTCACAACGATCTCATATGTTTTTTTTTTCAAATTGATCCTACACGTTTCATTCCGTTTTCACATTAGTCCTTTCCGTCAATTTTGACCTAACGTCGTTAGTTTTGAGCTGACATGACGTGATATTAGTGCGACACGTGTCTCTTTAGTTGAAGGCGTTAGGTCGAATTTGACGGAAATGACTAACGTGAAAACAGAATAAAACTTGTAGGACCAATTTAAAAAAAAAAAAAAACATATGAAACCAATATGAAAAATTAAATAAACATATAACATCAATTTACCTATTTTGCCTAAACATTTCTTTTAAGTATTTTTTTTATTCTTTAATTCTTTATTCCAATTTGTTAAGTCACTGCCAACTCTTCATTCGTTTACCTCGGAAGGAGCAAATCGCAGTTTCAATGTTTCCCCCCCCGCTTAATTACACTCTTTACCATATTCTTTCAGAATTTAATTTAGATGTATTATAAAGTTTTTAATATTATTAAACAATATATATATATATATATATATATATATATATATATATATCCTAAGAATATTAATATTATGTATTTTAATTATTATCGGAATTAATATTTTTAATAAAGTATAATATATAATTGATTAATAATATACAAAATTTGTATATGAAAATATATTATAATTAAATAATATTTTTAAATATATTATATATCTCACTTATTTTATACCGTGACTTGCAAGATGTTAGTAAAAAAAAGTGGATAGAAATTGATCTATATGGTGTGACACGAGTGACAAGTACTCGGATCCTTTAAGTATGTGGTTAGGGGTTCGATCACTGACTGATGCTATGAGAAAAAATATCTGTTGGGATAGGACAATCTCTTAAATGGACTACAGTTTCCTCGACTAACATGCTAATAATTTAAGGATAAATATTTTTTCCTCAGTCTATAACAAGTTTATTTTAAAGGAACTGTAGGATAGTATATCTTAGATTTTGGGTTTGGGTCTAACTCAATCCCATAAGCTAGCTTATGGGGTGAGAGTTGCCCCTCACTTATAAGCATTATTCAGGCATATCACTATCCAATGTGGGACTCTCAATAATATATGTTCCGGTATGGATCCAAAAATGACCCACGTGTCTTCTAGTGCTCCTGAGGAGGGAACCACATGTGTGAGTTGTGTCGTGGTGTTAGAAGGATTATAGTTCTCTTCAATGATCAATCCTTCCTTTAGTCGGTATGGATTTCCCTTAAGGTGATTCTCCTTGCTGGTTGCAAAGGGGGGATTGTGTGTTCGGTGGGTAGCTTCGATGTTGAACGTCCTTCCAAGTTATTTGATTATGGGAACACTTAATGGGGGTGGAACCTACAATGACACTCCAATACTTAAGTTAGCATGAGTCTTAAGTTAGCATGGGGTATGCAAGTTAGAGAGGATATAACAATATTTAATGCTGGAGAAGTGATAATATCGTGATTGTGAATACTTTTTGGTATTTATAGGGAGGAAGATCCTCTTGGGAGCCGAATGGTGAGGGGACAAGGCTAAGGGACATAGGTTGATTTTGGAAGGTCGTGGGGCGCGTCTGCCGCTTTGTTGGTTCGTAGCCTTCATGTCAGGAGTAGCCAACCACTCTAACAGTTTCAGTGCGCATTGCAAGACTGCATGCCAGATGCTGTTTGAGCAGGCGTCTCACGGGGCATGGCCTAATTGATGGGGTAGTTGATCTTCTGATTAGAGGGTTTGAATTGTTGGGGCTTTATTTAGTTTTGGCTTAAGTGAGTTTGGGACTAATCCGGAACAATGCCCCTAAATGTTTGTGCGAGTTTGTGATTTTGGAGCATTTTCCCCCTAATTTGCAAGCAAAGTATTAGGTAAGGAATTTGGAAACATGAAATCCGGGGCTGGGATTGGGAGTAGGAGTGCCTTAAAGCCTAACCATCTAGATTTAATTAGACAAATTAGACAACACAAAGAATTTAAAAGCGAGGAATCTCCTCATTTTATGGCTTATCAAATTAAGCTGAAGAATGTAAATTAAAGGTTTAATTGCACTTTTGGTCCCCAAACACGATTATGCAATTTTGGTCCCTCAGATTCCAATTGCGCCAATTGAGTCCCTCAGATATCACGATTGTGCAATTTTGGTTCCCGAGGTTCCAATTGCGCTAATTGGGTTCCCAAAGTATCCCCTTTGTTACAATTAGGTCCTTCTGTCACTGTGTCATCCAATTTTTAGTGAGGCTAGTAGCGTGCGTGGAAATAATTTGGCACTTGGCGAGGGCAGTTTGATAGCTTACGTGACATTCTTATATGGCATCATTGACACCTCACACTTTCAGGGTTATTGTACATCATAGGCATGCCACATATGAATGTAATTTAAGCTGTCAAGCTGGCCCCACTAAGTGCCAAATTAGTCACAAGTGTGTCATGTAGGCTACCGGCGTTAAAAATTACACAATCATTATATCTAGGGGACCAAAATTGCACAATCATGATACTTGGGGATCCAATTGACGTAATTGGAACCTGAGAGATTAAAATTACACAATCGTGATACTTGAGGAACCAATTAGCTTAGTTGGAACCGAAGGAATCAAAATTTCACAATCATTATACTTCAGAGACCTAAAATGCAATTAACCTAAATTAAACCATTCATCTTTTAGAGAAAAAAACAGCATATCATCTTAGTTACTTAGAGGGATTTGGTATTATACTTTAAGAATTCTAAAATTGACCTTTTTTTTATCATTTATTTGAGTTTAATCTTGATATATCGATTAACAAATCATAAATTATCATATGCAATGACTTTTAAGATAGTGATCATTCAGTCAAAAAAAATAGATAATGATCATAAAAGTCAAATATTAGTAATAATGTTATAATTTCTTATTAATTAATAGTATAAAAAATCTTTAAACGAATCGTTCATACAAATTAAATCCTTAATTTTTTGACAAAGGATTTGTGATTAGGGATGGCAAAAAAATCCGTACCCGCGGATATCCGCGGGTAAAATCCGTCGCGGATCGGATTTGGATAGTTTAGCGGATATCCGCGGGTAAGACTTAACGGATTTTTTCACTATCCGTTAGTTAACGGGGCGGGTACGGATTTAGTACTATCCGTACCCGCGGATACCCGCATATACTAAAATAAATATTTTCCCCTAATAATATAACCCTAATTTCACTCTCACTCTCTCATTCACGAATTTTTGTACTTGTTTAATATAACTTTGAACTTGGATTGGAATTTGGATTTTTGTTGTAGTAATTAATTTTAGAATTTTACCGTGTTTCAATAGGAATATATGTTTTTTATTTTTTATTTTTTATTTTTTTAGTAAATATCCATGGATATCCGCGGATTTTTGAAAAATCCGCGGATATCTCCTTAACGGATATCCGCGCGGGTAGCGGGCGGGCACGGGACGGATTTTCTTTTCGCGGGACGGGTAGCGGGTAGCTACTATCCGTGCCCGCCCTGTCCCGTTGCCATCCCTATTTGTGATTGTTGGGAAGATGAACTAGTGAAGAAATGAGCCTCCAACATTAACATCATATGGTTGGTGTCAATTAAAATATAGTTGTTGGCGGTTAAACAGATTTATAAAAATAGACTATAGTTAAAATAATAAAAATATTTGTACCAAAATAGGAAATAAGTTTAAAAAGACATGAGATGAGGCATCTACCTAGCAGGAGAGGAGGAGGAGGACAAGAAGAAGAAGAAGAATAACAAAGACTAAAAGGGAGTGGTGGGGTGAAAGCAAAGAAAGTACTTTCGGCCGCCGATAGATATGCCATGCCACCCACGGCACCACCCATAGGCCATAGCCATACATACATACATACATACATACATACAATCTTCTTCTTCTGAACCCCATAGGGACCTTCACAATCTATAATTTTCCACAAAATTCTTCTTCCTTCCCATTCTACCCTTGGATTTGGCTTCCACCATTAACATAAGCCAGCGTATATTATTATTATTATTATTATTATTATTATTATTATTATTATATATAGCGAAGAAGAACCAAATCATATATAATGATGTGTAAACTAGTAACTGCTTCACGGAAGAAGAAGCGTGGCACCGTTCCGGTTTACCTCAATGTTTATGACCTCACTCCCATGAATGGCTATGCCTATTGGTTTGGCCTCGGAGTCTACCATTCTGGAGTTCAAGGTACGTACCAACACGAGGGAGTTGAGGAAAGGAAAGGGGAGAAAGGAATAGGAAAGGGACCTGGTGTATATATATGTCTATTTTTTAGTAGTGATTTAACTTAAAATTTGCTTTGCCTGTTTTTGTTTTGTTTGTGTTGTATGTAGTTCATGGTATTGAATATGGTTTTGGAGCGCATGAACATGACACAACGGGAATTTTTGAAGTGCAACCCAGGCACTGTCCTGGTTTCACTTTCAGAAAATCAATATTCATGGGAGCAACAGATCTGGGCCCGAAAGATGTTCGGGCATTTATGGAGAAACTAGCTCAAGACTACTCTGGGAACACCTATCATCTCATCTCAAAAAACTGCAACCACTTCTGTAATGATGTTTCTCTCAAATTAACGGGAAAGTCTATCCCTCGATGGGTGAATCGACTTGCTCGACTTGGTAAGTAATAGATGATCACACTATATTCTTTGTCTATTTACTTTTTATCTTTCAATCTGTTTGCATCTTTGGTTTTTTTAGGAAGTTGAGAATGTTTCCAGGCAACCATGATAGTTGTGAAAAAGATATTTTACCATAAATTATTTCCTGCCTGAAAATATAGGTATCAATCAAGTATATAGTTGTTATTTTGAGTGATCGGTGCAGTTGCTCACCAATCACCACCAGAATTTGCAATCACACCTACTATGTTTCTCTCTTTGTTTGCCAGCTTTTCCCCTCATTTTATTGCAAACGGCACATTTTAAAAGCTAATACCAATATCAGGTCTGGAAAAAATTAAGTTGTTCTTGTTGTATTTCCTTACCACTTTGCTGATACGTAAATTATATGGTTATGATTGTTGAATGTTATGTTTCAAATTAATCTTTTATTCGGATACCTGTTACTGGAATCTAATTAATTAATATTCACATGGTTTTTCATTTTTAAAAATTAGTTGATGGTTACTTAGTAGCTCTATTGATTATGCTGCAGTTTTATTTCCCCATTTAATTTAATATGCACTTGTTATGTGATGGATGCTCCTAAGCTGCAACTAGAAAGCATATCATAATATTTCTAATTGTAAGTTTTGCTCTTCAATATGAAGGTCTTTTCTGCAACTGTGTTCTTCCCCCTGGGCTAAATGACACAAAATTTCGACAAGTTACAGTAGACAAGGTTCAAGAAGGAGAAAAGAAGAAAATGAGAAGCCAGTCCAGTAGGTACGAGGCTTCCCCCAATCCTCCCTTGTCGTCTTGCCCTCAAGGTTCAGCAATTAAAAGTAGTAGCCAATGACATTGCCTTCCTTCATCTTCATCTTTGATTAATGCTTCTTCAACCTCAACCTTAACAGTAAAGTAAAGTCAGGCTCCTAAATACACGGTGTTAGAATTAATTATTTAATCAATCTAAGGTGAGCAGGAAGAAAATTGTTTCTTTGCTCCATTTTTCTGTTCTGCTGTATAATAGCTACTATGGAATGGTTGCGTACTTGCTTGGTTTTTTGACCTTTTCTCTGTTCTTTTTGAAATGCTTTCTTTCTTCATTGAATGGTATGTTCCTTTATTTCTATATATTTAGGCTATGTATTCCTGAATATTATTTAATCTACATAAGTTGGTGCATCATATGTGCTCGTTGTGTAGGATAGTGTACATTTATATTTTACTTCCTCCGTCCCATTATATATGTCACATTTATAAAAAAAAAAAATTATCCCACAATGTATGTCATTTTTTATTTTCAAGGTAATATTAAATGTTTTCTATCAATTGTACCCTTAAATACTCTACTTTACATTTATGATAATAGTTAATATATCAATGACTAATAAGGTTAATTTGATAAAATTATTACTCTTATTTTTTTATTTATTGATTTTTCTTAAACGGTGTGATTTAATCAAATATAATATATATATCGGAACGGACGGAGCAATGAAATGTGAAAGAAAGCATGACTTGGAAATCGGAATGTAAGAGAGAGTGGGTTGAGGACTTGGGGGGTAATACAGAGTCTAAATTATCATAAATTGGAGCCCAAATTTATGTAGCTTGTGCTTAAGATAATTAGAGTTCCGAATCCCATCCTGCAGGATCATTCTAATCGATTGTGAAATACAAGGTACGAAATGTTTTGAGAAATAGAGATTTCCGAGTCTACCCATCGTACAGGATCCTTATAACTCGCATGGTTATATACCTATATAGCATGCCCCGAACTCTAGTTTAGAGGGTTCGAACCTTGTTTCATTCACAAACTGGTAAAATTTTAGTAGAGTTGTGTTTAGCATGATGTTGGCATCAAACCATTGTTTGAGTGGAAATGGAAAAAAATTGTTTTTATTTTTTTCTCAATAGTTTTAATAGATGCTTTAGCTTAATATGATTATAATTGCTAAAAAAATATTTTTGCATAATTATTAAAATTTAATATTGAACAACTAAGTCTTCTAAACTGTGAAAGATTTCCGGATTCTGCATCAATAGATACTTCCCCTCGTCTGTGAATAGAAGATAGTAGAACTTACAGGATAGTTAAACAAACGTGTTCTGTTTGGGCATCAAAGAAGTATATTGTTCCAATATCTTCCCAGTATTCGTTGAACAAACTGCTAAGCCTAAAGAAATTTATTTTCACATTCAAAGATTTTAATGAAGGATAGCAATGAGAATATTCCCACATTGTGCTCGCTCACAGCAGATGGGATAATTTCAGATCCATAGTAGTTGCACGAACAATAGTTCCATCTTAAGAGTTTGAGCAGGGTCTCAGTTCTAAACACGTACACACCCACGGATGCAATGTAAGGATGTTTCTTTGGTTCTTCTGCATATAACGATAGGAGAGTGGTGTCAACATGCTGCAATTAATGAGGATGCATTAGCTGGGCATCAACTACATTATATAGACTCCCAGTTATTCGGGTAAAAGGGATGTAAGGAAGTTGACACTTGAGATAATATTAAAATTCCATTGCCTTATGATCTGATCCCTTAGGTTTTTCTCCAAATTGTATAATCCATCCTGTTCTATCAATCTTCATCAGCCCATAGTGTAATGCACGGCTGCAGGTAATTAATAGTGACCAACTCCAAATACAATCCTATATAACAAAATAAAGATATCATTGTAAGAGAAAGATTTTCCTTTTGCAAATAAGGATTCATTGTAAGAAATCAAACCAAATCATGCAGATTTTTCATGTCGATATACCAGTCATCCATGGGGTACACATGAAACTGTGATATCAGCATTTCTGTCAATATGTTTCTGCAATGACAGTCCCCATTAAAATCACTATTAGTTTTAGAAAACTATGAATGGTGCTAGATGTAATCTTAGGTGAGAAAACCAAAGACAAAACTCGGAGCTTTCCCCTCACTGTAAAACCATTAAAAATGCCACTTGCTGATACATCAGTAATCAAGACATGGTGTACCTTTGAATGTATGGATACAACTATCATTACAGCAAGCAGAATTGCAGTCCATGTGATGAGAAATATATTGAGAGAACATGAAGGTCTTCTTGAGGCATATGATGCGTACATATAGAAAACCTCACATATAGAGGCTACTTAAGACAGTGTTGACATAAAAAGTCCAAGTGAGCACCCTATGCCAACTCAAGAAGATGCTAATGTATCAAAATTCAGACACTGCTATTAACCTAAAAGGCTAAACAGAATTGTTTTAATGTTCAATAATCGCGAACACTCTAATGTTGGTTAACTCTGCTTTGAAGTTAAATCCCTCCCTCCATAAATTAAATTGTCACATTGGTCTAAACTTTATGATTTATAAGCTTTAAAATTTAAATTACTCATTCTTAATTTAGGAACATATTTTGCCAAGTAATTCTGTTTTCAACAGGAGAGTTCATCCCAAAAGATTAGTCCATTAGGTGGGAGAGCCTCTAGGCTTATAAACCCCACTTGTTAGGCGACGCTCCCCAATGTGGGACTCTTAACATGTAATTACATAACCCTAAATTAAATTGGATTAAGTTAAAATAAACACAACTACTCGAAAGAACTAAACTAAAGGACTTAGAAACAAAACATAATCAATTTATTGCACTTTGTAGGATGTGGAAATATGAACATCACGCATTTGAGTATACTTACGAGCTTAGCATGGCTACGGGCAAGAGGTAAGAAGAAAAATGGTGGTATTTTTTTACTAACAAAAAACTCTTTGGATGAATATTTCATGGAATTCTTCAAATACTTATTGAGAAATAGCACACCATCTTTTTTTCAGTCGCATAGAGCTCTCCTCACTAATTATGGAAACAGCTATGCTATACAGCACGAACCACTTTTGTGCGAAAAGCAAGACGAACTGATGTGGTTATTTTTAAGGCATCAAATATAAATCAAAGAAGAAAGAAAGGAAAGTGAAACAATGGATAAAAAACATTCAAGTCATTCGCACACAATCGTTTCGGACTATTTAGTATTTCTGTTTTTGCTAATCTCTCTGTTTCACTAGTGTAAACTAGATCTGTACCACGAAAAGATAACAAAAAAAAGGTTAGTCAACAAAGTGAAGTGGGGGCAGGGGGCTGGTGTCAGTTTTTTTTAGAAGAATGAAGTTGAGTATCATCTTAAAAATTGAAGAGGCAAGTTTAATTTACTGTTTTCTTACTAAGATGTCGGTAGTTCAGGGAGGTAGGTAACATAATCTTTCACCTTTCTTTGCCCTGCTGTACCTTATTGTGTAGCTATTATTATTATTATTATTATTATTAGAGTAAGCAGCACGCCCTATTTTTCGTTTCTTAGGAATTTGGACATGCAACGTGGCTTGAAAGCATAACAGCTAACAAAGGCTTGTCTTCAAGTAGTGCCCACTGCCCGCGCCTTCCGTTCCCTTTACCTACTTTAGAAATCGAGTCCTACGAGAGAGAGAGAAGGTATTGGTTTTCATTTTTATTTTTATTTTTATTTTTGATATTGAACGGGGCAATGAAATTACACTGCAATAATAAGCGGAGTAGAGACTCCCATAACATCAAGAACCAACATCTGGGCCACTTCCACCGGAGGGTGGTCATAAATGAGTAAGTGGGGACCTTGATGGCAACCTAAGTTGGCTAAAACATCAACACGGTTTGCTTCCCTAAACACATGGCAGATCCGCACCTGCACCTCCCAGTCTTCCCGCAACACCTTTCGAATTTGTCTAACCAAGCTCCAACCGCTAGAACCACCAAGCGACTCACCATGCAAACTATACGAACAATCACTTCAGAGTCCATATGAAGTTCAACTGTTCTAAAACCACGATCTTTGGCTATTTGGAGGCCCTCCAATATAGGTTGATGCGCTTCCAATATATTTAGAGAAGCCACAAATCCAACGCCTGTCCTCATCCCGCAACAAACCGCCACACCTTGCCAACCTCAAGAACAAATAAAAGACACTTAAAGCAACATTCTTGACCATAGAACGAGATTCTGCTACCACAAACACAGCAAAATGAAACAACAAGAAGATCATGCAAATCCAGGTCGTGCGGATCAAGTAATTCATGATTTTGACAATTGCCCTTTCAAGTAATCACATTTGGAAGTTCAAGAGAATCAAACAACATACCCAAAATGAGAAGAGGAACCGCAGAGGCTGCTGAAATACCCAAAGCTCACACGCTCGAAGCTGAGAATTGAGGCAAACAATAAAACAAACCAAATACATTTTAAAAAATTAAAAACAAAAAGATCCTACCTCTGAAGATGGCCGATGGAGGATGACGGCAGCGCGACGGAGCGATGGTTCTGGTTCGCGACGGTTGGGTGCTACTGTGCGTGGAAGAGGATGGACTAAGGAGAAACAAGGCGTCTCTGTGATTTAGCTTCGTGGCTAAGTGGGAAGGTGGTTCGCGGGTGTCCACAGTATTGGAACCAAAGTGGTAATAGTCCAGTAATTCTTTATGCTTTGATGTTAATAAAGGACTAATTTCAGAAGAATAAAGATTTGTTATGGACAAACGCTTTATCTTAAGTGTGCAGGATAATATATATAAGTCCAAAGACTATCTAAGTCCAAAGACTTTCACTCGTCTGAACTACAAAACTGGTTTAAGTTCTTACTCAGATCAGATGATAGAAAGCTGTATCAATAGAATCTTTGAGTCCAAAGACTCTTGCTATCTTTATGTAAATCGCTATAGTCCAATAATGCTTTAATTGTTCAGCACGAATACATTTGTAAAGCTTTTAATTTTATTATTTCTTGTAAAAAGGTTATATCCTTTGGACAAATATTCCTTGTAACTCTCGTTTAAATAAAAGCAAAAGCTAGAGTGTCCCTGTCACAAAAAGAAGTTGCCCTTCTCCTTTGAGAAAAACAAAAGACAACTTTCGAGTACAAAGAGAATATGTCAGTCCTATTTCTAGCTATCAAGCCTGATAGTCTACTTTGCTGCTCAGAAGCTTCAAGGAAGTTATCCTTCACAACGGACCAATGCATTTAATGTATGATCAGAATGGATCTTTTTCCATCCGTTGAAGACTAAAGATTGCTCAAAGCCAAAAGGCTATAAATACCTTCACCCTTTGAAGATGCAAGGTTACCAGAACTTGAGCAAAATACAAGCATACGAGAAAACACAAGCAATCAAGAGAAAAATCTAAAGCTTACAAGCTTACTCTGTTCTTAAACTTTCATATCACTCTCTGAGAAGAGTATTGTTTAGAGTTCTGAGCTTAGTTTCAAACCCTCACACTTAGTGAGTCAGTAGAACAAAACCTTTTTCAAAACCTTAGTTGGTTGAGCCTGAAGAGGCTTGTCTGTAAAAGAATACTTAGTGTTGCTTGAAGAGGTGTAGAATACTTGCCTGAAGAGATGTTGAATACTTGTAACAAAGGGTTTTTGTTATAGTGGATAAAGCTCTCAAGTAGATGGGACTGGACGTAGCTCTTTGGTGAAGAGTGAACCAGGATAATATCTCTGTGTTCTTTTCTTTCCCTTATCTTCGCTTTAGTTTATTTTCTTACTAACGTCTTGGGATTGAATTGTTTTCTTATTACGCTTGTGTCTTTATCTTAATCGGACTAAGTGAGCGTCCAACCGGTGTTTAAAAATGCTTCCAGCGTCCTTTAAGCGTTTTATCGTCCAACCTTGCGAAAACATATATATCTGCTTGCGAAAAATTTTGAAAAACTTAAGAAACACAATTCAACCCCCTTATTGTGTTTCAAACAGGTTCCTTCACAGAGAAGGAGAAGGAGAAGGTGGTTCACGGGTGCCGAATGGTAGGAGAAAGGGAAAGAAGGCCGCAGGAAATGAATGCCTGAGAGTTAGAAGGAAAAGGATATTAGGGATTTGAGAGTGATTAGAGGAGTTGTGAGAGGGAGGGCTTACCTGAGAGAGAGAGAGAGGTCGAACGAGAGAGTCGCGATGGTCTTCGTGGTGGTGGTAGCCTCCGGTGAACGAAAGAGAGAGTCGCAGTGGTGATTCTCTTTGCAATGTGAGCAGAGAGTTAAAACACCGAAAACTGAAAAGAGGGAAAAAAAAAGTCCAACGTAGGTTAAGTTAGGGGTTTAGGTTTAGGAATCGATTTGTCGGTCTCCAATTCGGTCCCTAAAAATAGCCACCGAAATACTAGTGGTCGCTAGGAAAATAAGAGTTTTCGGTCTCTAGATCGGTCCCTAACATAGTCAATAACTGTGACTTTTTCTATTTTCGTCTTAGGGACGAAATATTTGTGACCACCTAAATCAGTCCCTAATTCGGTCTCCACATAGATAACAATGAGCAAAGTCTTAAATCCACTGAATCGGTTCCTAAAACTGTCCCTATTAGGGACCAAAGTGAATCGATCCCTAAATTTCGTCCCTAAACAACTATTTTTTTGTCGTGTAAGGTGTCCGACTTCCTTACCACTCGGACCAACCATATATATAATTATCGATCATAATACTTTTATTTTGATAATAATAAAAGTCTTTTCATCAATGATTATAAAGTACTTGTGAAAAATAGTGTTGATAAAACTTATGTAAGGATATTAACAGGGATTGACACATCTGGTCAAGCCTTTCACCCATGCTCGTTGTGGCTTAGGTTCAAATCTCAAGTTTTTTTTATTGGTAGGTGATATATAAATTTCACTATAAATACTCGCTGAGGTTGATGATATTCCCTAATCTTACAAGGGGACGTGTCTTCCCCTGATCTAAATTTTTTATTAAAAAAAAACTTATGGGAGGATATCATTACTTAGAGATATATTGGTTTTTTTATAAAATAAAAAAAGAAATATTATGATTTCCCTTTTGTAGCAGCGTCATGTCATCACTTTCCATCACCACTTTTGTCCCCTTCACGTTTTTCCTCTGCTGTTTCTACCATGCCCTTGTCACAATATTTGGCACCACCCAATTCAATTTTGGTACCTTAACCTTACCAGTTTACCACCCTCAAGCTCCTCGGAGATGCCCACTTGAAATGAACACCATTAGCCTCACTCCCGACCCTGCTGACCTGGCCATAGCTCTCCCATTGCTCCAAAGTTTGATGATTTTAATGGAGCTTAGGAGACAGGTGGATGTGGGAACTGTAGATGTTATCAGTTTATGTTTTTCTCCATAAATTCTCCGATCCAAATGAAGCTCCATCATAAACAAATTCTTCGATTAAAAACAACACATCAATGAATATTTAAAAAATAAATATGGGAAATGCTAATGGATGATTTTAGGACATTTGTTAAAGAGTTTAAAAGGATAAATTTTCATTGAAAAACTATATATTTAACGTATTAAAAAATAATATATTTAGATTCTTAATAAAAAATTTCTATTACTTGATTTTTTAATCAATGTTTTTAAGATATTAGTTTTTTTTTTTTGATAAAATTTTAAGATGTTAGTTAGCAAAGCCCAATAAATTCCTATATGTGTAAAAGACAAATTTCTTCAATAAATGTAAGGATTTTGCTAACTATAATAAATCAAGAAAAGATAATGTTTTTGTTAAAAACTAAAAATTTCTACATTACATCCTCATAGTGCTCATTAGTATTTCCCTAAAAGTAAACTTCAACTTCATGACCCATACTTTCTAATGCCCCAGTAAAATGAAACTTCGGGAGAAAATATAATATTATCATCAGCATTAATCTATAAAAATCCTTGATCTACATCAAACCCAATACGTATGCTTTTAAAAAAAAGGAAATTGCATCACTTGCAATATAAAATTCACCTTTCGCCTGTTGTTCATGGCGTAACGAATACTCTGTTAAAGAAGAGTCCAAGTCCCGCTAGGTTGTACAAATTCTTGAACATAAATGTATCGTTAATGATAAGGTTGATACTAAGTCGTACTCGGGGACCACACAAGTGTTATTCACCGTATTTGCCAACAATAGAACAACTATGTATGAACATTTTTTTATTGTTTACAATTCTCTGTGGGGTTTAACGTAGCACATGAAAATCCCAAGAAACAGTTAAAAAAAAAAAAAAAAGTCTTAATCGTCGGCTTATATTAAAATGTAGCAAACGTTGCTGCGGAAACAGGCTTGCAAGTTGCGAATGCAACTGGAAGGCACGGTGTTTTGGGCTATACGCTTGAAATGAAATGGCTCCTACTTTGACTTTAAATATATGCGGGTGCATTGCTTATTTCCCAACTTTTAAACTCTTGCCCAAGTGAACGGCATCTTAATTTTTGACGCGCAAATAGCAAAAATTGTTACTCTAACTGGCATCCACAAATTAATAGTTGACGCGTCAAGTTTTGAATAGGTATAAGAAATTCTGTGCATCAATTTAGATTTCAAACATCCGATTACTATTTTTCTTTGTACACAACCGTATCCAAACCGATAGCTTCAAAGAGAATGTTTTTTTGAGTGTCAATTGGGCGCGGGCCGGTAGCACTATCCTCGCCCCGTCCACGTTGGATGCTCATTCGCAATACCTACTGAGAGATAAATACTCATGGGATCCATGGGTATATACTGTTTAATAAATTCAAATATTTATATAAAATTGAAAGAATCTCATAATAAATATGTTAAGTTTAGGATTTAATTTTATGATGTTGTTATGGTACCTTTGAAAATTATATGATTTGGGTACCCGATGTCCAATCAGAATGCGCGATCTCATTTAAATGAGTCATATCATTGTCACATGGGACTAAGTTCTCACTATTTGATTGGAACGCATAAGCAAGACACATAAGCAAGAGTAAGTTACCCAAGCGGTACCATAGAATTTTCCTTAATTTTAAGGATTTATTTCGTATATACTATCAGTGTAAAAAAATTTTATTGTCAACTAATCATAACTTGACACATCACCTAAAACGTTTGGCTCTAATCCTAACTTCCTTAAAAGTCACTCATATCATGATTTCTGATTGGTTGACATTATAAAAAACTTTACACTTACAGTCCATAGCAATTAAACTCTAATTTTAATGCACCATGACTTTTATACAGTTATCACACAATTAGAACATATCCAACCTGAATTGTTTAAGAAGTAAAAAACCGATTCTTAAACGGTAATAACTTTAGTACAAGCGACATGACATTTATTTGCAAGCACCATTGCTTTAAAGTATTTGACTTCCACAATAATAATCTTAAAAGTCACACATATTATGATATATGATTGATAGATGATTTAAAAAATTTTGCACGGAAAGTACATCAAAGTTAAACCCTTCAATTATACCAATACATTCCTAAAATTAATTAGAAATATTTTGGATAATACCAAAAAGAAATTACTAATATATAGCATTACTTGTTTTCGATATAGGTAGCGAGGACAATGAACTTACGTTTTTCTTTTGGACCATAAGTACATTGAAATTGCGTTAATGGATTGTAGGATTGTAGCTCCTAACTTGTTAAATGTATGAATTCTTATTTTTTACAAAATATTGCCATTGAAATGAATGATTAATTGATTATTGACTTTTTAAACCAAACTTTTGTAAACACAATTAGATAATGTAAAGAAGGAAATTTTCCGAAATTTGCATAATTTGATATACGAAGACATTGAACTTGCATCAATTCAATCTTTCGACATTTACAAAAATAAATAAATTATCTTGATACAAACATGGCTGGCAAACATTTGGATGATTGAATGAGCCATCAATATCAACATCCTCTGTGCTCCATAACTCACGGGTGCATTTTATGCTTTATGGTGGTGCCCTTGAAATAGGGTGTATGGATGATGCCCTATGTTTCCACCATTGATTTCATATAAAATAATAATCAATGTTAGTTAGTTAGTTACTTGTAAACTCTTGAACAAGTTACCTTAGAAACTTTATATTTATTTACAAGTCTGTAACAAAAGTTTTACATTTTTATTAGTCACCTTTTTTAATTTATTTTTTGGTCCTACATGTTCTCTTTCTTCTTCACCATCTCCACCGACAATACTTCTTCATCTTGACTTGCTTCATCGACAGTTTATTCTGATGGACCACCGCCATTGTTTCTCTCTTCTGTCATTCGCCACGTTACCGCTGCCGCTACTACATCACCCCCGTTAACTAATAGAATCAAATCACCATGTCGACCCAAGATTCTCGATCACTGAACTGACACTACATAGAGCTAGACGGCAAGGACCTTCAGATCTGAGGAAAGACACTCATCTTCATCATCCTAATCATCTCCATTATCCTCCTTGTCACCATTCTTTTCCTTTACATTTGCTGGGTCTGCCGCTACCACGGCCACCTACCCATCACTTTCTCAACTAGCGCCCAATCTAGCCACGCGTCGCCACCCCTTCTTCCACAGGGACTCGATCCCGATTCTATTAAAAAACTCCCCATCATCTTGCACCAGGTGCCGTCGGAAGAAACAGTGTTGCATTTGTTTGGGGGAGTTCAGAGACGGTGAGAAGTTGCAGGTTTTGCCAGGCTGTTTAGATCTCAAGGTTGAATCTTTCTTCCCAAATTTTTTTATTCAAGAGCCACCCTAGAATTGATATCCCATTCTAAGTTATGACCTTTAATTTTTCTTTCTGGGTCATGGTGGGAAGTTCTCATTTCTTGTATGCTTATCAAGATGGCCATATAGTTGTGTTCTCTCTGTTTTCTTGAGCTTAAATTTGCAGCCCGTAAATCTGTTTTTTGTTCTTTTAATTTGGGTCCATATTCTATTTTTGGTTTGGGAAAGAATCGGTGGATTTTCCCTTTATTGTGGTGTATTGAAGTTCTGTGAGACTGTGACATTCCCAGGACAGGTCGGAAACTAAGGTTATTCATGAATTTTCATCCTTCTGTATATGTTTGGATCTTCATCAGAAACATGGCAAGTTAAAAAAAATTACAATAACAAGGAAGAAGAGAAGTCAAACAGAGAAGAAAATAAAAGAATAATATTTTGCAACTAACTCTTTCTAACTCTATTGCAATTAAGTCCTTGTAACCAGTTATTTTATCTATAACTTCAACTTTTACCTACTGTTGCAAGTCAAAATAGAGCATCACCAGTGGTGCCCAAAAGTAAGGGCACCACCATAAAATTGGCCTAACTCACGACCTTAGACCGCCATTGTCTATGTCGTATCTCAACGTTCTCTGGAAAGTCATAATCTTGCAAGAAATTTTGTTTCGTCGTTAGCACAGAAAGATTGATTCCAATCCTCTTTAAAATGTATTCACTTCTTAAATTTTTCGATCCAAACACAATTTTAAATCATTCTTCTGTTTTTTTAGATGCCAAATATCTATATTTGTTCAGAAGAACTAAGAGTCCTATGCTTTCCGAGTAGGGTTTGGATTCCCTGAAGTGGCTTGTACTATGTTTAAACGAAACTGTGGACATATTCATAAAATTATGTAGTGACGGCAGGGTATAACGACCACAGGGAATCTGGGTCCGTAGTTAGTTGTCCTCCTCTTGGTCCCTGTTCTGATCTTATAGCCGACCGTAGTAGCGCCTCCTAACCCGTTACCATAATACATAGATTGCCCCGTCGTCGGTAACCATGGACTATATCTTTATGGCTATGACCTTTGGTTGTGACTGTTGAGCCGACTTTCGCTTATCTAAATTACTGCGCATGGCTGAGCTGGCAAAAAGACTTGGCCTCAGCGAGCTCGACTTTAAGGCCTCTGAAATGGCTTATTGGGCCTGAAGTCCAAAGACCACCCGATCAGCCATAATAATATTTAACCCTCTCTCCGGGAAAAATACACTACAAAAATTGTCTAGGCATGTACCTACAAATAAATGGTAAGTTATATTGAAAAACATATTTTTTGGGTACAATGATACTTTACTTTTCTGTAGGAATTTAGATATGATGAAACTCTTGTCTATACTCGTAAATTTGTATAAATTAGGCATAATCTTTATGCTTCACAAGTTTTTTTTAGTAGTTTGTTTTTTTTTTAATAAAATCATCTCATATCATTTCCAAATGAATCTGTTCTGCGATACAATGAAGTATACCGGAATATGTAGCTAGCATAGGAATTAGATACCCTTGGTAAAGCATGAGCAACTAAGTTTGTTTGTCCCTTAATTAACCTAACTTGGTAATTAGGACAAAAATTCAACAGATTCGTACATCCTTTTAAAATGACTCCAAACTCTGTTAGAACTTTTTTATTTTTTTATTATTGTGCAGGGCATCTGTCACCATTTTGAAGTTTTTTTAGTAGTTATCGAGCAAGTTCTTGTGTTAAGAATAATAGGGCCTGTAGACTACATAGTTTCCTACACATACAGATTTGTCGTATAACCAACGCTTAATCAATGTTTATTATCAAATGACGTAACAAAATGAATGAATTAATGTATAAAAAAATGCTCATTCCATTGACCTGGCAGACACAAGCCATTTATTTTCTTTGGTATTCACAAGACTGACAGAGGAATCAACATTCTAAAAACAAACAAAGTCATGTGGTCCACACCACGAACAACCCACTCTTTAGGCAACGCAACGATCAACTGCTCTGATCCCATTTCTTCTGAAGTTTCCTATAGGCACTATCTATCTTTACTTTTATTCATTCACCCCTTCCTTCTACAGGGTCTGCAGGAATTAACTATATTTTATTTTGGGGAAAAATCAAAAAACTATTGGTATAGGTCAACCAACTTGACGGGTAGTACAAGGTCACGAAAGGCTACAGCCTAAAAGCTTAGCTGCCAATGCCATTTGCAAACGCACCAAATAAAAGAAGAATAGGTCCTACCTCACATGTCATTTGGTTCTTCAACACTTACGATTACTATTCCAAATTCCAATCAAAATCCAACTGCTAAGCACACCCACACGTAAACAGAAGGCAAAACGAAAATACTAACATAAGAACAATAATCATATGAGGAAGTTACTTTAGCCAAAAAAAACCGAAAGCAATTCAATTCGTTCCATCATGCTCTAATCAATATGTTTCTCTCACAACATGATAGCTGCATACAATGAGTACCAAAAAATTACATTATATAGCAATACGTTCCACGTAATAAAGCCAGAAAAGTATGGGGATAAAAGAAAAAGAATTACAACGAGCTCCAACTACTGCTATTATCATCTTCTCCCTTGTATTGAAAATCTGTCAGATCTATCAATTTCGAATCTAATAATAGATTCTGATATGTTCCTAATTTGTAGAGTAAATTTATCCAATCTCTATCTATGTTCAGTAAACAAATGTGTCAGTGGGTGAAAAATAAAAAATGTAACTATCCATTTAACAAAAGAGAACAGAATGGAATCCAAAGATAAGTAGCAGCAGGCTGGCTGGGTTTTAAAACCGTAAGACTGTGGTTTTAAAAACAATCTCCATAATCGCATCATGACTACATCCAGCTACAATTTCTTGCAATTGTCCACAATAGCGAGGGTCACGACCGTAATTTAAAACCTTAACCACAGTAGAATTCAGCGTTTCCAGGCATAAACAAGCAATGAAAACCCAATGGGAACGACCAACTCATTCTCTTCCACGCTTGACCATTCCAACACCGATGAGCTTCCGCCAAAAGAACCCACCGAAGATGTGATGGACACCGAAGAAGTTGTCTTCCCCCATTCATAAGACCCCAAGTTCCAATTTTGCTGCTGACTCCACAGATTCACCAAACTCCTATCCCCTGTTCCCACCTTCCCTCTTTCCTCTTCATCTTCTTCCTCGAATTTGAACATGAAAATAGCGTGCCCATCATTGTTGTCTTTCTCAAAAAGCCAATTATACACGTCCCACGATATTTGAATAGGTACCCCATCAACTTCTACCCTCTCGTTCCCTCTGAATTTCCACTTCAATCGCTTAATCTGCAGCACCTTTTCACCATCCACACTGAAACACAGCCTGGAATTGTTGTTACCATCCCTTCCGCCACAATCAATCTGAATCTCTCTCATTCTGCCACCGAATCTCGCTCTCGTGGTGTACACTTTGTTGGCGAACACGTGCTCCCTTTTCAGGAGGAGAAATTGAGCGTTCTTGGGTTCGTAGGCTTTGGATTTTGCGTACGCGTCTTTGGTGGAATCGCCGGCGAGAAGGGTCATCTCTTTGTCGACGACGACGGCGACGTAGAACCCGGAATTGGGTTCGGGTCGTGACCCGAATTTGGCTTTAGAGAGGTTCCAGAAAAGGTGGGTGTTGGGGGAGAGTTTTTTGGTTCCGTGTTTTTTGCAGAAGAAGAAGGGCTTGATGTGGAGGTTGAAGGAAGAGAGAGGAGGAGGGGAATCGAAAGGGTGGTTGTGGAGGTGAACGTGGAGGGAGCGACCCAGAATGGAGCGTGACCAAGTCAGAGAAATAAGGCCAACGTCTGTGTGGTAAAGATAGGAGGTGAGATTAGGGTTGGTGGAGGACGGCGGTGGCGGAGGAGAATGGCGGTGGTGGTCATCGGTGGTGGGGGAGGGGCGAAAGCAAGAAGGGAAGGGGGAGGACATTTTGTTAATTGAATTTGGGGTTTTGGGAAAGTGGGAAATGTAAAAGAAGGAAGGAAGGAAGGAAGGAAGGAAAGGGGTTTAGGTTTTGGGAATGATGAATGGAGTGAATAATACAAAGGGGATGGAATGAATGGGGCATGCTTTTATGGATGAAATGGGAGGGAGACGACTGAAGACTCCCTTCCCTTGCACCTGAGAAGGGTAAACCCAGCCCCAGTCCACAGGGTCTATGCTAAATCACAATTTGGACCAGCAAAAATCAACTGCTGCCTCTTACCACTTACCACTGTTCTCTAGGACAGGGTTTTCCATTTTTGTTCCAAAAAATAAAAACACAAAATGACATTAACAAAGGATTTTTTTTTTTTTTTTTCAATATACTTCGAGGAGTATCCTATCGTCAACCTGAGACGACGATTAATCTCCCACGACAGTTGTTCGATACCTTGAAATGTGACATCCCTCCCTGCTTAGATTTTTTCCATACCCAAGACTCAAACCCGATATCTTGGTTAAGGGACGAGAGACCTTTAACCACACATGACAACCTCAGTTGATTAACAAATGATTGTTTAAACAACTTCATGTATTTAATTAATGTATTTTTTTGGCTTAATAAACTTTTTAGTTCCGACAAATAGAAGATGTTTTGATTTTAATCCCTTCAAAACTTCTTATGATTTGATGTTTATTTATTTTAAAACTTAGAAATTAATCATAACCGTTAGGATACACATATAAGTGCTCATGTGATGAACAAAACATCACATTAGTCATGTCACATGTGTAAATAAATTCAATTTTAAATGTTATATCACTTTTTTTAATATTTTATTTTTTCAAGTTAAAACTAATATTATCTTATTTAAAAGTATTAAGATATTATGTAAGTTTTTAATATTTTTATTATTATTATTTAAAAATATTAAAATATTATGTAATATTTTAATATTTTATTATTTATTATTTAAAAGTATTAATTTAATTTATTATAATATTGTTTAAATTATTAGAAATTATACTTTTAATTTAATAAAATGAGCCCAACACCGAACTAATTTTTAACAATAAAGTATAGAAAACATGAAAACCCTATTTATATTTTCATCGTCTTCTGTTTGAAAACAAAAAAGCAAAATAAGAATAAAGAGTAAATTTTATAATTATTTATTGAAAATACAAAATAAAAAGAGAAAACTGGAAACAAAATCTTGTAATCACACATGCATGTATTCCTACGTTACAAAAAAAAAAAAAAGGATAAAATATCATTTTGGTCACCTAACTTATATTTTAGTTTCAATTTGATCTCTTAACTTTTAAAAGTTTCAATTTGGTCCCTTAACTTGTCTCTATTAACACAAGTTAGTCCTTTTCGTCAATAACATAGCAAATGAGTTTCAAATTGGTCCTTTAAATTGTTAACAAGTTTCAAATTGGCCCCTTAACTTTTAAATGAGTTTCAAATTAATCCTTTAAATTGTTAACAAGTTTCAAATTGGCCCCTTAACTTTTAAATGAGTTTCAAATTGATCCCTTATATTTTAAATGAGTTTCAAATTGGTCCTTTAAATTGTTAACACGTATGGCACTTTCGTCACTTTTCATTATGTTATTGACGGAGGGGACTAACTTGGGTTAATAGAGACAAGTTAAGGGACCAAATTAAAACTTTTAAAAGTTGAGGGATCAAATTGAAACTAAAAAATAAGTTTAGGGACCAAAATGGTATTTTAGCCAAAAAAATACTTCAAAAGGAGTAAATATCACATCCGATCCCTAAAATTGTAAGGTCGTATCAACTTAATCCATCACATTATCAATATTTCAAAATGATCTCTGGAATTATAGAAAGTTAATCAGATATGTCCCTCCGTTGATATTTGTATGAACTATAATGACATTAAGTTGGTAATGTCAGGGATGCATTTGAAATTACGTGAATAATGTCAGGGATGAATTTGCTAACAGATCCAAATGGAGGGACGAATCTGATTCACATTTTGCAATTTCAATGATCATTTTGAAATATTGATAATGTGAAAAACTAAGTTGATACGACCCTACAATTTTAGGTACCAAATTGGATAGTTACTCACTTCAAAAGCATTGTTCGTACTTCGTAGTTAGGGAAGTCAACGGGGCAGGGCGGGGGCGGGGAGTACTCCCCAGCTCCTCGTCTCCACGCCCCAGATTTCCCTCGTCCCTGATCCCCGCCGTAGGAAGTTTTTCTCTCCCATCCTCATCCCTGCGGTTCCCCCCCCCCCCACAGGGACCCCAAAAATTCATAAAATTTTGAAAATGTATAAACTAAAATCCCATGCAAATGCAAGAATAGTACAACACAAACCCATTCCATAAACCATAAACCTTAGACAAAACTAGGGGTGTCAGATTATGGTGAAGAGAATACAACAAATGTGGCAGTGAGATTCCCTTCTACAATAGTGAGCCACCCTCTTAAATTACCATAATTAATGTGAATGAATTATTGTGAAATTCTCAATTGTATTAAGGGTAATTCCGTAATCTTCAAGAGGCGGAGAGGCGGTGAGCACAATCCCCGCCCCCACGAAAAAAAATTCCCCGCTTGTGGGGTCCCAAATGGGACAATCTCCACTTGAATTCCCGGGCACGAGTGGAAATTGACACCCCTATTCCTAGTGAATTATGGTTTGAATTTGGTAGCAAGTATCATTACTCTTATCTCATATATCATAATTATTATACTTTTAATATTATACCATTATAACCAATAGATTTAATTTATATATACTTAGCGTCTGATTTATTCGGTTGTTAAAGAAGATATTTCTTGTAGGCTTATTTATACTTTTAGTTTCTCAATATTTTCAATTATGCGATTTTGATTCCTTAAAAATTTTAATTGCACATTTCATTCCCCAACTTTTTCAATTGTTCAATTTTTATCCCTCAAAAAAATTTAATTGCACTTTTTATCCCTCAACTTTTTAAAATCATGCAATGAAAATCTTTATTTTGGTCCCTAGAATGATTAATTTTGCATAATTTAACAAAGTTGAGGGATGAAAAGTGTAATTAATTTTTTGGAGGGATCAAAATCGTATAATTTAAAAAGTTGAAGGACGTAAAATATAATTAAAATTTTTTAGAGACCAAAATCACATAATTAATAAAGTTAGAGGATTAAAAATATAATTAAACCTTTGTTGTATTGTAGTGTTGTTAAGTGTTTTCCACTGCTACCCTGTCTTTCAAAATTCGATAATTGTTATTGGGATTTTTTTTTGAGAAAAAATAATGATGTAAGGAAATTGTGTTATGAGGAAATTGTGTTATCTTGGTCAAAGGCTAAGGAGAGATTTTTGTATGTTCTAGGAGTATTACATTGAAATCAATAAAAGCATATGAGGTGACATATATGATTATATAAAGCAAACATTAAGTTCGATCAATACAGTATATTTTTTTATTCTTGATATTAATTCTTACAAATGACTTATTAACGAACACTTACTCGAGATGTCAAAAAAATAAATAAAGAATTACTCGGGAAAGTCAACCTCGAGACATTTTTATTGATATCATTGGATTCTACGTGTTGAACCACTGTGTATGATAATTTGTAGCCATGGGATTTTTCCCCTAGGTACGAGAAAATGGGAAAAAATCTTCTTGAAGATTCTTTGAAAATCTGTGATCTCAAAAATATTATTAGATTATTCTTATAAATATGTATATATATATTATAAATATATTTTATTAATTTTAAATATGTAATATTTTATTAAATAAATAAAATATTAAAAACATTTAAGTTCTTCCAAATGTTTCATCAATTCATCATTCATATGACATTATAATTAATTATATGTACGATATTATTTTAATAATATGTTATTTTTTTTATTTTTAACAAGATTATAATAATAACAAATTTAAACTCTTTATCTGAAGGAGATTAATTTCAATATTTATTCACATATGTAAATTAAGTAATTCTCCATTTTAGATATATATCAAAAATAGAATTTACTTATATATAAATATATAATTATATTTAGTAATTTTATTGAATTAAAAAAGTTTGAATCATAAATTATATTCATATTCCTTTCATAAAGACCTCATATGTTAGACATGACAAGAAGAAATGAACTTGATGTTGTAGTTTTTCACGTTGTCATAGTTTTATTGAATCTTTGTTTATACTATTTAAAGTTGAATTTGTTGCAATGTCTTTGAGAGTGTTTTAACTATAAATATTTTAGATTTTTATTGTTTTTATATTTTATTAGATTTTAGTTAATTATCTTTATTTTTTTTTGAATTTTCAGGTCTCCGATCTACTTTTGAGGTCTGCCGGACGAAAAACAGAACAGGATGTGGAGAAAAATGAGAGACGGGGTACTCCCCCGCCCCTCCCCGCCCTGCCGTGTCCTGTCCGGTTGGCCGTTGCTAACATGCCATCCCTATGAACTACTGTTGTTGGCAGCATCATCTTATTTCTTGGTTTTTATTTTACGATATCTTTTAAGCAAAATTTTCAAATGTTTCATGCAAGCAATGTAATATAAGTACTATTTGTTTTTGTTTTTTTTTGTAACAATATATAAGTACTATTTTAACAAATAAATTTACTTGATAATAGAATACTAATTAGTTTAATAATCCCAGTTTTAAATTCTGCTAAAATGACCAAAATTGAATTTGTTGTCTTGTTTTTTATTTAGTGTGTGTTTGGTTTCACTTCTGGAGATATCAGAAGTGTTTCTGTCCCTGTCAAACGTGATTTTGGTAAAAACAGAGGTGTTTGGTTACTGTCTTATAAAATTGATTTTGTCTTCAAACGTGATTCTAGTAGAAGCTATAATTTGTAGCTTCTGCGTTGAATTGAAAAATTTACACTAAGTTTTACATCAAACTTGCTTTCAAAATAAAAACATCCAAACATAAATCAATTCACTTCAAACTCAAGTATATTGAAATCAATTCTGCATAATCAATTCTATCCAAAATCACGTTTGTCAAACACTCATCCAAACACACACTTAATTTCTTGGGGATTATCTGTTTGCATGTATTTATGAATATGCACATTTTTCAAAAGGCCCATACCCAATGCTGAAGAGAAATGCTGGTGGAGACCCGAAGGTGTCAAGTGCTCGCTACATAATTTAAGCTAATCTCTAAGGTGATGTTTGGTATAAGGTATGTTTCCATCAGGCTACTTAACAAGCATCCCCTTTAATAAGCATCGAGCTTATTTTCTTGGGACCGTTGGAGTGCACTGTTGGGAAGTTGCCTGTGAAGCACATGTGCTTGATTAAGCACCTGTTCCTATCAAAAGTGTGGGTTAGCCTTGCAATTTTTTAATTAAAAAAAGTGCTGCCTCTCTCATTTATTCTTTGGGCTTTGCAAGTAATAAATAATAAATTATTGATGAAATATAAGGATGTGATGTCACTGATGGGGTTCATTAAGACCCTTTTAAAAGTTGTTGGATTGGAGAGATGAGATATTTAAGTTGTAAAAAGTAAAAAATGAGTGATGTGTAAAGATAATACTATATAAGAACTCTAAAACGTAAAAAGGTGAATTCTAGGGACCCCAACGATAACTTTATCCTGCCTAGGTAGCCCAATCAGATGGTGAGAACTATTTGAATTGACCAACTAATATTATTCATTTAATTAAGGTGGCGCATTCTGATTGGGTAGGGTAACTTTTATTCCAAAATTATTGAGAGTACCGAAGAAGGCACCAAGTAAAAAAAATGGAATGCTTGGATAAAGATGTTCTAAGCACACTTGTTAAAGAATCAATAAAAGGAATTAATGTTTGTATTGAAAAACTAAGTGTAAATACCTTTCAATATATTAAATACATAATTTTCATACAATTATTTTTTATTCCTTAAACAATAGGACATCCGTTAGTATTCTCCATTAAATTATACTTTATCAACGAATAATAACATAAGACTTTTATTGATCGGATGTTAAGCAAAAATATAAAGTGAGAAAGTAAGGTGTATCCACCCTTGATTAGTTGAAATATGTTGATATCTCAATGCATTTTAATAAATAAAAGATGAATACGTTATTACTTTCTCATTTTAGATTAGATAAAGTGGATTTTCCTTTTAATTATTAGATCATGTGTTTGTTTAGTAGGCATAGATTCAGCGGCACCCTGGTACTCCAAGGTGTACTTAGGTTCTGCTTGGCATATCTAATAAGCTAGTTTATAACTTATTTGACTAACTTATAAGCTAGTTTGACTAAAATATAGATGTTTGGTAAACAAGCTTATCTCATGAGCTTATAGTTTTTTTTCATAAGCTAATTTATTTAGTATATGGCTTATAGCTTATAGCTTATCGAATTTTCTCTTATTTTTATCCTCATTCATTTAATAAAATTCTTATTTTATTATGTTTGTCATAAATATGTCCTTTTAGTTATTTTACATTTATAAGCTAATTCAACAGTTAATTTTACCAAAAACTTCAAATTCAATTAGTTAGTTTTTTAGCTATCAACTATAAGTTATAAGCTTTCAGCTAAAAATTAACTTATTAATCATAAGCTAACTTATCAATTATTTTTTATCAAACCGAACCTAATGTGCTAGACTCAAAATTAAATGTGACACACCAATCTATTCCTTCAGTGGTTGTTCACAAAACAAGTGTACGTGAATGGAACTACTTTCAAAGCGATTGTCGATTATTGAACTCAACATCCGTGTTAGGAATGTACTATTAGAAGATTACATTTGTTTAGCAAGAGCAAGAACCATATATACATCATGGATATATCTACTTTTGGCTGCAACCTTTCATAGTTACCTTTCATAGTTTAAGTCTTCAAGAAAAGGAAAAAAAAACGATCAAAAGGTAGAATCATGAATAATGTATTCCAATTAATATTCAACTTTTATCATGTTTACAACGATTTTACTGGACAAAAAAAATCAGGAAAAAAGGACAGAGAAAGGAACAAAAAAAAAAAGGTCATGTTCAAGCGGTACGTAGTAGCCATACAAGAAGGCGGAGGAAGAAAGCCACACAAGATTAACGCATTCACATCATATAATTGGAGCCTCTTTGGTAAAATTAATTATTAGCGGATAAGTTAGCTGATAGCGAATAATTTATAGCGGATATCGGATGAGGTAGCTGATAGCGGATAGCGGATGAGGTAGCTTATTTTCTGTAGAAGTGTTTGATAAAAGTAGCGGTTGAACTAGCTGAAAAATATAAAATGACATAAAAGGACATCTTCATTAATGATTTTACATAAAAGAGAGAGAATATGATAAAGGTAGAATTAAATGGAGATAATAAGGATAAAAATGAAAAGAAAAATGAAACGCTATAAGCTATAAGCTCAAACGCTACTTCAAGTAGCGTATGAAAAAAACGCTATAAGCTCGTGACAGAAGCCCTTATCAAACGGGACTACTTTCTCATCCGCTAGAAACTATCTGCTATAAGTGCATAAAAATGACGTGCCAAACAGGCTCTTGATATATGTTTACAACGTTGTCGACCTGGTCGTTGCATTGATTTATTTATTAGATATATATTCATTGGCCAACCTTCAGATGGAATCAAATAAGGCAATTCTAATCTGATTCCATTACAATTTATTAACGGGTACACAATAAAGTTTATCTCCAAATATAAGTTTGATCAAAAGTCGTTCTTTGTTTGATAATGTAATGCCAGGTAATTTTGTTTATAAGTTTCAGTATAAAGCTCTTTTCTACATTGGCAGTAAGCTCTTTTACATATATATCCAATCATATATTATCACATCAATAAAAATATTTGATTTTTATCTTAACTACCTTAAAAATCATTTATATTATGATTGGTTGGCAATGTAAAAAACTTTATACTGACAATATATAACAATTAAACTCTAAAAAAAATTAGAATTGTTATAAGTTGACGTAGTAGCCATACATTGTCAGTGTATTGGCCGAGAATATAAATTCAGCTTTCTGAGCTTATATTGTTTTCCAGGCAATAGAATAAGTGAATGATAAGTCGTACTTCCGAATAAGTGTATGTCTCGGGTAATTATCGTATGGCAAAACCGAGGTATATATCTCGACTGTCTGAAAGATATTGGACGTTTGAATAAATAACTGAATTTTAATGATATGATTCACGATTTGAATTCGTAAATGCTTGAAAATCATGGAGTATATTCGAAAGTGGATAAGCACCCATATCAGCACTATCCCACGAAAAAAAAGGTGGACAAGAAAAACGTTATAAAAATAGACTCACTCCCTCATTCAGAACTACATAACTTTGATTCCCACTTAGAATACATAGGAATAGAATATCAATTTTGTCAAGCTATTCAAACACTCACTCAAAAAACTAGGTCTTCTGGTCGAATATCTCAGAATTTTAGAACTGAGATATTTGGACGGAACACTATCCAACTTCATTAACATATTTTAGGTAAAGAGATTATGGTATGTAAAATTATAACTATAAAATAAGATAAATATTAATTACAAGTAATGTCAAGGTTTGAAAATAATTTAATAATTGTATAAAGTCATTGAAGGATAAGGAACCTTTTTACCTTGTAGTAATATAAAATTAAAGATTTTATATAAAAAAAATATGTGAGTATAAAAAGATGAAAAGGTAAAATAATTTATTTTTTACCTTTAAGCCAGTGATCTAAACCAAACCAAACTTAATCGAATTGGTTCAGTTTGGATTGATTGAAAAAGTTTTTAAAATCTGAACCAAACAAATTAAAGCGATCAATTTAGATTTTATTTTAACTTCAACCCAACCAAAACCAACTCATGAACACCCTTATCTGTGGAGATTGAATATTGTTACTCTCTATCGATCTATGCCCCCGTTTCTTACCAATTGGGCTACGCATTTAGCATGATTGAAAAAAATTGAAATTGACTAGTTTAATTGGTGAATCGGTCCTATAGTATCGATCCGGGGAGTCCCTAAAACTTTTTGGAATAAAATCGGTAGTGAATCGGTCAAATCAATGCAAATGCGGAGACAATCGCTCAATTTGCCCCCTCAAATATAAGTTTGGCTCTGAGGGTCTCGGTTTGAATTGAATTTGAACACTGCTGCTAGTAATATAGGGCTTCTTGAACAAGTGCACTGCGATATACTAATTGGTGTGTAACTCTCACACTCCCAGCCTCCAGTGTGACCGGCATCCAAATCAACAAACAGTGATGGAACCATCCATTCATGGATGACCCATAACCAGAGACAAAGCATCCTTTCTTGGCTACATCATGCATTATAGTTGGGCTGTCTTCTTAGCCAGCTGGTTCATTTCACGAGAGCAACATTAGGTTTAACTACAAATCCGCTCCTATCAAAACTATTATGCTGCTCCCTCCATTGCTACCTTGATGCTTGACCAAATTAAATATCTTCGGATAATCATACTTGTTTATGAAACTTCCAGGAAACCACAAAAAGACTTCCCTTCTCTAATTGGGTTTTTATATTTTATTTTTATTTTGTTAATTAATTAGTTATTTCCTCTAACATTGTTAAAGTCAAACCACACAACAAAAGAAAAAGTTTTCGGTCATTCAAGTTCAACCGATTTAAATGGATCTTGTCCCATATATATATATATATATATATATATATATATATATATATATATATATAAAACATAATTTTTCTCAGAAGTTATAATATTCACTACTAATAAATTGTAAAAATTGAATGAGTTGTATTTGGAACACTTGCATATGATGACATATCCTACAAAACGTAAAACTGATAAAAAAAAAACTTGTTGCCAATGGTGACAAGCAATTGATCTTTCTTTGTAATGTAATGTAATATCATAATGATTAAAATAAAAATAGTTAAAAAAACAAAAAAACCGAACTCACCATTATTCTATAGTATATGGTATACATACTTTATAGGTTTTTTACTTTTCACTTTCTGCAATGTTATGAAAACCAGTGATGGTGAATGCTTTTCTCTTTTCACTTTTTCAACTCGTGATCATGAGTTTGTCTCACTCAAGTGCGTAAATCGTGAGTAGTAAAGATGAATTGCGGAGCGAAAGTACGAACTGTGGAGCGGACGAAGAGCGATTAAGTGTGGAAATTGCAAAGAGTGATAGGGCAAAGACGAAGACAAACTGTAACGAAAGAGATAGAGACAAACCGTGTTTTTTCTTTAGCCTTCCGCACTATCGGTAGGATTATTGGAATAGGTTTTTTTTTTTATTCTTCACTTTTTTTCTTCTACATTTGTTGCAGTCCCCACCCCCCACAAAATCAGCCATATTTAGTTCAAATCGGGTTAGTTTAAATCGGCCCAACCCTATTTTTGATCGATTTGGACCGATTTAAACTAGTCTAACTATACGAACAACTTTGACACTTGACCAGGATCAGACAGGAGTTCGGTTCCCTATTTTTCCAGTCTAGTCGACCAATCCAATTATGATAAGATTGATCCTCTTGAATGACTTAACTATATGTGGTGGGTTTGTTTTGATATTTTAATTCTCTAATGTGCTTACAATCAGGTCACCTATATTCTATTAATCTTCAATGGAACCAAGTCCTATCCAAATAAAGGGTCAACAGGTCAAATTATGAAGCCGCTAACCAAAAGCTAGTATGTACTTCTGACCTATTAAGGATGTGTTTGGAAGAACTTATGGAAACCTTATGAGAATAATTTATGAAATTAAACTTATTCAAATAGTTTATGAAAATAGTTTTTGATCTTTTCAGAAGCTCTTTTTAGCTTATTTCCATAAGCTTGTCAGAGAAGCTTATGAAAATAAATTGTTTTAGATTTATTGAAAAAGCGTTTAATTAAGTTGTCTACCCAAACACACTCTAAATACAAGATGAGGTTAGGTTGGATGAAACAATAAAATTGGCAATTGACATTAGATGCCACTGCCATATATTTCGGTAGGTATGTTTGGGAGTAATGGGGGTCGATGGCTAGTAATAGAGTAGATTGAAGGAAGCAAAACTAATTGTTTGAAAGAAACTTTATGGGTGAAGTGAAGTGGGAAGGAGCTAGGAACAGTCCAATTGTATAGCTTCTGAATAAAAAGTTCATATGGGGGATTCGATTGAGACGCAGAGGAAGTCAAATTAATAAATTAGCTTTTTCGTATTTTTTTTTAATTAAAATTCTTTTGTTGTAATAGTGATTTTCAAGTCAAAATAGTTTTGATATGTTCATATCTTGTTACCATTTATTTTCAAGCATCGATCTAAACAATAAAAAGAATTTCCTAATTCTTTCCACTATACTTTATTTCATTAATCCAAACATAAACATAGCCTTTCGTTCACACAATTTGTCGCTACCAAATGGCAATCTCGATGTGTGCAATATTGTAATGCAGTGCAAGTTGTATATATGGACAATAGGTAGATCAGTAGATGCCTGAATTGTCGTCTATTGAAAAGAAAACTAATTTATTGCCTCCATACAAAGTCGATACATATATTATCAAATTTGCTAGCCAAAAGCCAAAAATTAAGCAGGAGCTGTGCAAATTAAGTATCATGTTACCGCTTCGGACCAAGGGTCAAGCAACAAAAATCCTTGTTTTAGGTCTCAAAAAAATTTAATTTACATTACAAAAAAGCCAACTAACATGTTAGCGTCCGTCATTAGTGTCAGTCGACTTACGCTACCGTTATTTTTATAAAAAAAAATTGTTTCAAATGACCTCACATTAGAGTTAGCTTTAGGTCTAAATAGGTATTGAGTTGGCCTTTTCCCCTCCCCTGCCAAAGAAACAAAAAAAGTTAGGAGTTCATCGAGAGTTGAAAAAATTTCCACGGTTACTCTAAAAAAAACTAGGACTTTTTTTTTGGTTTTCCAGTATATCTCATCTGCAACTGTGGAGACTAATCACATAAGATACTGAGCGACGTTGAAGGACTAATCTCGTTCAATCAGGTGTTCAATTTTTCTGACCACTTACTTAGAGTGTCTGAATCCATTACTACTTGACCGACCATCTATGTAGGTAAAGAACTCAGTACTTCGATTGCATTAAACTATATAATTGTTTGTCATATTATATTTTTTATTCGCTTGTGTTCCTTATATTTGGTTGGGAGTTGGTTTCAAACACTCAATATCCAATAGAGAGCATATCCCTTTTTTCTATTTATCCCCTTTTCTATTTTAATAGAAGGTGAGAATTTATTTTTCTTTGTCATGAAACCTATGGAAATATTTCTATGCTCGTTGGGTGGCCGGATGCAAATCTGCTGTCCCAAATTTCTTGTCTCACATCCTGTACCACCAATACCATGTTGCCAACTCAATTAAAATGCAACATCATCTTTAACACTAATAATTGAGAAACACTATTTTCCCTTTTCACTTTTAACTTTTCTTTTAACCTTAATATTATATTTGATCTATTGTCATGTTGCTACTGCGCAAGCCCTTTTGCCGTTGTCCTCTACACAAACTAGATTCTCTCCTAATTGTGAATCTGGATAGGAACCAGACTCATATGCATGGACACGGCAGAAAGAAGAGCAACTTGAATAGAACAGTATTTGGCTTGGTCATTTCATCAAACATATAGACTTCAATGAGGAAAAACATTCATAACTCCATCAAATTCATGTCACAGACTTCCACAAAGTGATTCAATTAACATTAAAAATCAGCATCTTGCCATACACTCAATCACATAAATAAAACACTTACTTACACATTTGCAAATCAAATTACAAAACACGAACAAGTTTGGAACTGACGGAGATGATCTCGAACTCCAGAGTCCCTTTTGCTTTTGTCCTTCCAACCTCCTCCACAGGCACCACTTGACAGCTATTCCTTCACCCTCTTGCTCAAACCCAATCACCCTCTCTCCGCGTTGATACGAGGGTCTGAGGCTCTAATCATAAGAATCTAAAATCAGTGGATCAGTTTCTGCCCTCGCCCTTTTGTGTTCCTTTTTTGTTTCTGCTGTTTTTATCTCTGCTTTTTGGTGGCTTTTTGTCTATCAGTTGGTCTGGCTGCGTTTTCGTTTGAGTATACTACCAGTCTGCGTATTTTCTTCACAGTTGAACAAGCGGGGAAAGGGAGTTAAGGGAAGGTGAAAAAAGAAGAAGGACAAAATAGTCTTTCTCAATTAAAAGTGTTAAAGATGATGTGGCATTTTAATTGAATTGACAACATGTTATTGGTCGTACAAGATGTGAGATAGGAAATTTGGTACAGCAGATTTGCATCCCCTAGCAGAGCCTACTAAACGACAAAAACAAGCAGGGATCAGCTTAAAACGAGATATGCAGAGTAAACGACACATAAGCGAATAAACTGAATCCGAGTAAACGACAAAAACAAGCCGGGATCAGCTTAAAAAGGGCAGGTAAGGAAAAAGAAAACGGGAAGTTATATAGCCTGTTTGGATCCACCAAACGCTAGCATAATGGTGGGGAAGCAATTTGCATTCCAAAATCAATTCTTCCTCAAATAATTTGGAGTAACTTTTACTTTTGGATTGAAAAATTACATTAAGTGTATATTTGGTATCACGGTAACGAGCATTAAAATTGCTTCTGTACCTGACAAATGTGATTCCAGTAGAAAACAGGTGTTTGGTTACACATTTGGGAAAACAATTTTGTATCCAGAATTGATTCTAGCAGAAACAGCTTGAAGTAGCTCTGCTTTTGGATTGAAAAATTAATGAGACCACAACAAATATACCGGGTCGTTGCAAGTAATAAAATAGTGAAAATCGCATATCGTCCACGGGAATCGGTTGTCAAGTATCAATTCACAAGTTAAACCGATACTTAGACAAATATTTGGTATGAAGAGAGCTTAGAACATGAAATAAAGCAATTAAACTATTTTTGGATTTTTCTTTTAGACAATTGAACAAACACTTAGAAGATAAAAATGGAGATAAAAACGTTAAGGATTTGATTTCACCCAATTATGAATCCGAATTCCTCATAGACAAGGAATCCTAAGAATTACCGGAACCTCGATTATCCTAATCCGAATGGGTTTGTAGAAGGTTAAATTTCCTTAATTAATTGAAACCAAATTCCTTAGTGAATCAATTCTACCTAAACCCCATCAATTAGCGAATTCTTTAGGTCTAATTAAGGAGGCATGTGATAAAAGATCGATGGAATTTGTGACATAACCACATCAATCAAGTCATCAATTACTAAATAAACCCAATTAATGACAATGATTACAAGAGGCAAAGTCCACATATCATCATTCATAGCACATACATGAACCCTCAAAATACAAGAATGATAGTTAAGCATTCAAATGTCATTAAACAAAGTAAACATCACATCAACAACCAATAGTTCATAAGATAATCAATGAGTCAATTAAAACATTATCATGAAAGAATTACACCAATAAGCTAATTAAAAAGGAATTAGCTCATAATGAGAAAAGAAAGAAAAAGAAAAGGATAAACAAACACAAAAGAATCCATGGAAACGCGTCACTGAATTCCTTCTGAAAGGCGCACTCCCTGCCTCTGCGTTTTCTTCCCTTCCGGCGCTGTGCCCTTCTAAGGTTTGCCCTGTCTTCTTCTTTTCTATACGGTATACCCATTTCTAATTCAATTTTGCCAATTGTTTTCGTGGGCCTCAGTGCCTATTCATGCTTCACACCCATTCCTATTCCCAATTCACATTGGCCCTTCTTTCAAAATGGGACTTTCACTTCTACTTCATTGTGGGGCCTCCATCAATTCTGCACGCCCAACAGCTTTAATTCAAGTTCTCCTTCTTCCTTTACTTTTTTTTTTTTTTTTTCTCAATTCCAATCCTTCTTTATCTTCCTAAAAATCATAAAATGCAAAACATAAGAATATTTATTTAAAACCTAGATAAAATTAAAAAAATAAAAAAAATAACTCTAAACACCAAAATAGACAAAGAAAGCCAAATTTGGGTCAAGTCAAACATTCTATTCAACTTAATTGATGAAATCTACTAAAAAAACAATAGATAAAATTAGATAAGCTTGCGGATTATAAAAAATTACAATAAGTTTTATATCAAACTTACTTTCAAAATAAAAACATCTAAATATAAATCACTTCCCTTCAAGCTCAATTATATTTAAATCAATTTTGTAAAATCAATTCTATCCAAAATCACGTTTGTCAAACGCTCATCCAAACACACGCTAAGCTTTACATTAAAATTGCTTCCAAATAAAAACATCTAAACATAAATCACATTACTTCAAACTCAATTGTATTCAAATCAATTCTACAAAATTAATTTTATTCAAAATCACATTTGTGAAAAGCTCATCCAAACACACACTAAAATTCATTGAGATTTGGTTTTATTATATTTGACATTGTTTTATGGCTAAACTATACTTTAAATCCCTCATCTTTATTTTAGGTTTCATTTTGATCCCTTTTTTATTTTTTGTTCTCAATTGGTCCCTTATCTTTATTTTAGGTTTCATTGTAGTCTTTTCCGTTTAAATTGTGGTTCGAAGAGGACTCTATTAGTATAACTTTTGTAAAATAAGGATCATTTCGGAACAAAAAAATTAAAAGAGGAACCATGTTGGAACAAAAAAAGGGACCACATTGATACAACTTTATAAAATAAAGGATCATTTAGGAACAAAAAATAAAAAAAAGTCCACATTGATATAACTTTGTGAAATAAGGGATCATTGTGGAACAAATAATAAAAAAGAGACTAAAATGAAACCTAAAATAAAGATAAATGACCAAAAGTATATTTTAGCCTTTTTTTATTTCAAGGTTTATATTATCAATACACTTATTTTCTCATCATTTAAATTATAATTATACTTATATTCCTTACAAAATAAACGTTAAAAGATATCAGTATAATTTTTAAAACAATAAAAGTATTCAATGTAATTAAGTTAAAATTAAGGTGAGGTCAATGTTGTTACTTTGACTATGGTATGGATCACAGCACGTGGAGACTGACTTTGACTAAGCAACAAGTGTCATAGACAGCCTGCGTTGGTAGCCTTTGATTATGGACAGGCTGCGTTTATTGCTGCCCTTTATGCCTCTATCATAGTAATATGAACAAAATTCTGTTGTTCCAAAAATGATATTTCAGTATCCCCTACCAATTAAAAGTTGAGGAAGTATATAGATATTAATGAGTTATGATTTTATTTTATTAAGTGAAAAATTATCATTGATGGAGAACAAAGAATATGACAAAAAAAATAAGACAAGATTTACATCCATAGCAATATATGAGAAATGCCATGCCAAGACATGACTTATTTGTTGCTTTGCATCTATACATGCATGCAGTGAGTTTGTTAGGGGATTCACTTGTTGCATATGTAATTCTGTAATGTATAGTCTCCCCTTGTCTTTTTTTGCTCATGGCTTTATGATGATTCGTCCGTAGTCCGTACGTAGCTATACCTTGTTGTGATAGAAAAGACATGCTAGAGATCCACCGTCTGCTTGCCACACCCCCTCATCAATAGTCAATAAGCACTGATTTGATCAAACCCACCTCTTGTGACGTGGTCTTACTCCTCCACATATATGCTACTCTCAAATTAAGAGGTATAGACAAGGCATCTTGATGTGCCATATATTCTACCTAGCAATTCCCTCTGTTATAATGTATGTGATGTGTGTGTTTCAGATTTAGTTTCCTCAAGTTATTCTGTGTTGATTTTAGATTTTGATAAAATTTGATTTTGAAAGAATTGATAATAAAAGAATTGATTTTAATCGAAGTTAAAAAATTTTGATTTATGTTTTATAATAATATTTTAAAAATGAGTTTAAATAAATTATTTTTGTTTTGATAGAATAAAGTATAATCAATTATAGGGTTAGAATTAGTAAAAAGTATAATGTTTGGACTAAAAATTAAGGACATGAATTAATTGAGGAGTAAAGAGAGACATAAATGAGGATGATAGCAGAGTAAAAAGCCAAAACCCATTCCAACTCATTTCTAACTTCCAATAAAATCAATTTTGAACACATTTAAACACACGGTTATCCATCATGTTTTTATCCAAACAAAATTTGAAGGTTCAAAATCTTAAACAAACAAGCAATTTATGGCTGTAAAGTGTAAGCCAGGTCGGTCCAAAGGCAAGGCTGCACAAATTTAAATTCATTATTACAAAAACAATCGAATGTCTCATTTTTTTTTTTTGTATGACTCATCCCCAGCCTACTGTAAGTCACTCCTGATGCCCTTATTAAGTGCCTATATTCTTTGCTCATGAGTTGTAGTGTGGCGTTAACTTCAAAAAATAATAATAATAGGGTGTTAAATTAATAATTAGATATGCATATACAAACACGTCATCTTAGTTTTGTTTAGTTTGCCGTACAACATAGTCCGAGAGATATAAATTATTAACACACCCTTTTCCCAAAATATCAGCTGCCAATTTCTGTTAATAAACATTTATTTCTAAATCCAACCAAGAGTATATACACGCCGACCCAACACTTATTGAGACCTAAAACAAATTTTATGGTGAAGCCTTTTTAAAAAATTAATCCAATAATTTTTTCATACAAAATTAATTATTTTGTGCACAATGAGGAGTTGATCCCTGGACCTTTAACCTAATGGTAAGTTTTTATACCAAATGGGCTAACTTATGTTTATTGATATATTATACATATCAGAAAGTTAATATAAAAACAATACAAAGTGGACCTTTTTTTTAAAGAAAAAATTGTTTTATTTTGAGAGGCCTAAAGCAAGGACTTCATTTGTATTTCCTTGGGCCGAGCCTGAGTATATATAGGTGATAATAATGATATTAATCGACCAGCGTTCGATATAATATCGCTTTCAAATTTGAAAAGTTTTTCATTTTCATTTGGTGAAAACTTTAGACAAGTCTTCTAGATATTTGGTATATATAATATAAGTGAAATATATGGAGAAGACTAATAATCAAAGTAAACTCGTATTATTTGAGCGAGTTCTTTGGATTTTCAAGAAAAAGAAAAATTAGAGAAACTGTGTGTTGAGTTTAGTACTTTATTTGACCTGATTAATTGACCACGCGTGTCAAAATGTCCAACGGGCTCTATATGCTGCCCGAATTGAGATTCTTTGAGGGGAAAATTAAAAGACTTTTAAGAAGAAAAATACAGCAGCAGAAATAGACGAATGAATACAAAGGCAGGAGACTAATCTGTGGCAAAAATAGGTGTGTAATCGGATCAGTTTGAGATATTTCAACATTCGATCCAATTAAATTTTATCGGATCGAATTGAATCGGATTTTGATTTTTCTTCTTCTGTAAATCCGAACTGAACCGATCCCATTAGATTCGGGTTGGTTCGCATCAGATCAACGGATTACCCGATCAATGATTATTTAAATTTTTAATTCAAAAAAAGAAAAAATAACAAAATGGTAAGTTAAATGGTTACTGCATAAGTTACAGAACACTCGAGAAATTGAACAAATCACCAAACCGGTAGATGAAATCAACATATCAGTGATGAAATCAACACATCAGTGATGAAATCAACAAATCAGTATATGAAATCAACAAATCAATAACGAAATCGCCTCATCAGTTACACAATTGAAGAAATCACTAACTATCTGAAGATGAAAGTCACAAACCCTAACTGAGACGAGCAAGAAAAGATGAAATCAGTACCTTGAAAGAAAAGACCGAGATGACAGACGAGAGAAGCTCCGCCGCGAGCAAGAAGCCACGAATGGAGACGAGAAAGAAGACTGGAACGAGCCACAAGAAGAAAGAAGTTTCACCGCCGCCACGAAGAGGGGGAAAAGAGCCGCGAGAAGAAAGAAGCTTCGTCACCGCCACAAAGAGGAAGAGAGCCGTTGCGAGAAGAGAGAAGCTCTGCCGCCGCCAGACGAGCAAGAAGCCACCAATGGGAAGAGGAAGCTGCTGCCGGACGAGGAATAAGGTTTCAGGTTTGTGAAGAAATGTGACGGAGTGAATACTGAATTGAATAGGTTAGTTTTTTTTATTTTTACTTATTAAAATATTTAATTAATATATAAATTTTGTAATATTAATATAATAAATTAATAAATATATATATTATAATAGGTATTCGGTTCGGTTCGGTTCTACCAGGTCCACCTTTCCTGGAATCGATATCTGAACCGAACTTGATCGAATTTGCTATTTTCAATCCGATCTAATGATCCGATTCAAACCATAAAACCGATTCATATCAGATCGGATCCATCGAATTCATGGACCGAATTGGATCCGCATACATCCTTAGGCAAAAGACTAAAAGTTTGTAACAGGGGGCTGTGCCTCTAATAGTGTTTTTGATTGTTTTCGTTGTATACTATCTGTTGTTTTTTAAGGGTGTGGGAGGAGTCTTTAAAAGGGTAAAAAGGATTAATACAAGATCAAATTGGGGTATATACGACTGATAGGTGGATGAATTAGTTATTATGTTTGATGTCCTTGTTGTTTTTATACTTTTTATGCAAAACTTTTGTATCCTTTTTTGTCTATCTTTGAGCACATAATAAGATGGATGCCTTTCAACCCTTCCTAGAAGACGAGAATTGTATCCATTGCAATAATTAATTAAGCTGGATAGCTTTAATGAAATTTCCTAATTATCGAAAAAAATGCTGCCCCAATTGAGTTGAAGTTGATTAATTGTGTAAAACTAGTATGATTATCAAATGTATATAAGAAGATAAAACTTTCATCTATTACCCAGGGGTGGAAAGATTGAAAATCCAAGGTCTCTTTATACGATTTGGATTCTCTCGGACCATCCTTTATCCATCATCTCTTCGGCTACAATCACACTTATACATTAAAAATCTAATGATTGAAAGATTAAAAGAAAAAACACACACCCATGATACCACATGTGGTAGGTATAAAAGTTAGTCAACTTCGTGCGTGTTTGCTTTCACAGTGGAGACATCCAAAATTGTGTTTGCTTTTGTCAAATGCAATTTATTAGAGGTGTTTGATTACTATCAAGCAAAATTGTTTTTTCTTCAAACGTGAATGTAGTAGAAGCTACACAAAGTAGCTTTTACGTTAGGATAAAAAATTTACGCCAATTTTACATTAAACTTGTTTTCAAAATAAAAACACTCAAACATAAACCACTTCATTTATAACTCAATTGTAACTAAATCAATTTCATTCAAAATCATATTTATCAAATGTTCATCCAAACACACACGACATATATAGGCCGTAAAGATAATAGGAGGGTGTGATCGGCGAGGATTCAAACTCTCTTTCGGTGGAGTTAATGACACTCTCTTCTATTTATTTATATTCCCTTTTAATTACTTCAAACATCAATTAGTTATTCTTAAATATATATATATATATATATATATATATATATATATATATATATATAATTGAATAAAAACTATTAATTTAATTTCTAAATTAAAATTTTACCATGTAAAAACGTTTTATTTCAATTTACTTACTATAGATATTTTACAAATTTTATAAATACTTATTTTTTTATTTTAATCCTTGTGTTATTATTAATTATAACGTCGAATATAATTATACAGTTTTGGAGGACATCTATCTCTCGATTCCATTAACTCACAACTCAGTAAACTCTATTATTTTGTAAGATTAAAGGTATACGTAGATATAAAAGACAAAAACTATTTTAAAAAAGCATCTTCAAAATGACTATAATTAAAAATATTAAATATAAAAATATTTATAAGGTATGTGAAATAATAAGTTTTGAGACATAAAAACTATTTACACGTGTGTATGCGTAAGCAAATTGATATTAGTAAATATGTTGTTAGGGGTTCGATCTCTATCGTGTATATGAAAAATATTTTATTAAAAGAGACAATTTATTTTGGTGATCTCTACGTTTTAAAAGGAATTAGTCTTCGACTATCGACTGTAAATATTGTGATACACACAAAAATAATAATTGATATTAGTAAGTTCTCAATTAATGTAGGTATGGGGGAATTCCCTACAGAAGGTTATGGAACTTATGCTTTTCTTGTGGTCTGGATCTAACGTGCAAAATCTGGACCAAACATGTTCATATATATGAAGTATGATATATTGATATAGCTGTCAGTCGAGAGACCTGCTATTAACGGGCCGTTATAGGACCCGAAGTCCAAACCCATTTAAGATCTACACTCAACACAGTGTGTCAGTCTTCAACAAAAGAAAACACACACGTCTATAAAATGCTAATAAGAGTATTTTAATTATTTATTCTTAATTTAATGTAAATTATATAAAGTTTTAATATATTAATAATTTAAAAATAAATATACCCTTATTTTTTCACTCAGCCTTATCCACCTTGATCGATCAAAAGAAAACACACACACAGCAGACCAAAAAAAAAAAAAAATTATTAGATTCTGCTCCCTCCATTCCAGCTAACTAAGTGGTTGTTTGGGTAAGATGCCTAAACAACTGTTTTTCATGATAAAAATTATTTTTCAATAAAAGTTAGTATATTCGGAGAAACTGATTAAATTTCAAAACAGCTATTTTTATGAGAAAAAAGTTGTTTTTAGAAAAGTTAGAAATTTGAAACTTATTTAAAAAGCTATTAAATTATTTTGAAATCAATAACATTCTTCCTATTTCACCTTTACAAAATTAACTACCAAACAAATATTATTAAATTATATAAATAACTTCATACCCTTTTAAATAATTTACTATATATAAGTGATCTTTTTATACAACCTAAACGAAATAGATTATTTTATAATCAATTTTCAAAAAACACATCTAAACATAAAACTTACTATATTATAACCGATTATCCATATAATCGATTATTGAAATAATCGAATTTTCACAGCTGATCCAAACACACATTAATTATTATATTTTCTTCCCCCGGGTTCAGGCCTATAGGTGGTGGGCTGGTTTCTCCTTACCATGGGCCACGTATTATAATCGGGAATAGCTTTCTTGTGCTCTGGATTTATAATGGGCTAATGTTGAGTGAATCTGAATTGGACCCAAGCATACAATTGCTACATACATTACTCCATTTACTCATCCACCACCCATAGATGTTTTTTACTCATCCACCCATTTTACACCAAAGAAATTGTATTTCGGCCATTAATTGCTGGAATACAAAAATTTTGTGTTTTGAAATTTTTGAAGTTTTTGATGTACCGACAATTCGTTACTAGAATACAAAAATTGTATTCCGAAATTTTTCAAGTTTTTTGATCTACCGCCAATTAGTTTTCGGAATATAAAAAATTTGTGTTCCGACAATTAGTTGTCGAAGTACAAAAAATTTGTGTTCCAGAATTTTTCAAGTTTTTGACCTACCGACAATTAGTTGGCTGAATACAAAAAATTTGTGTTTTGGCGTCGGAAATCCTTTTTTTTTTTTTTTTTTGTATTCTTTCAACTAGTTGTGAACGAATGAGGGCAGAAGTGCGGGACTCAAAAGGGCAAAACCGATTTTTCATGCTCCAAATTAAAAAGTGGGGTGGTGGATGATGCATTTGTGGTGGTGTAGATAGCAATTTTCTACAAACATATATGTAATCTAAAAATAATAGTGCACGCGTGAATCCTTCTGCAACAAACATGAGTGTAGTTGCACGTATATTTTCACCACATACTTCTTTTATATTTATTTGTATGTATCTTAGGTTAGGTTGTTTTCGGTCTAGAGAATGTTTTATTTTCAAGTAAACTAAATTTTCGGGAATCTCATCTCCAGAAATGTTTCTTTTCTATCCTCACACATGGAATAAAAATTTTAGATTTCATTCACAAAACTTATTCTTGAGAATTTTTTAGGGGGGAAACATTTTTTTATCTCTTATACCAAATATGAAAAAAAAAAATTATTCTCACATCACTTTCTCAAAAATGTCAAAATATAGCTAATACCAAACACCGTCTTATTATAATTTTTTTTTCAAACGGTTCATATTCATAGTACATACACATTACGTAATGAGTAATTATGATTTTACCTATCGATAGCTATAGTTAATGGGTTGTTTCTTGATGATAACTACCTATACACTTTAATCAAATACTCATTTACAAGCCACTAAATTCCTAAATAATACTCCAAAAATTATTTCTAAATGATCTTCAACACATACGGGCATACCCCACATAGAATGCATAGCTATTATTTTGCATAGGCTGGCCCAAAAGCTCATTGAGGTCTCTCACACAGACAGATTCGCATGATAGTGAATGCATCCCGTTAGATTCCACAACCTCATAGAGCTACATTAAGTAATAATAGAAGGTTAATGATTGCAACTTTGCACTAATGTCCTTATAAAGAGTACAGGTGTCCCCACACTTAAATTAATAATTTCCGCTTAGAGATTGACTTGGCCTTGGTCAAAAGGCGTTTTCTGTGGGTTTTGAATCATTTTAAGGCTTATAAAATTTTAACTTGTTAGTTTATATAATCTCAAGATCTTTAAATTGTTAAACATTTTCATCAACAATTGTTGGAGCACAGTTAATCTCTAATAAAAATACACCACAAATGTAATAGGAGTTCATTTCATCTTGATTATCTCACCATCACTTTTCGACAGCCACATTCTTAATTAATTTTTAGATCGACCATTATAAAAACCTTGGCATCTACATGTAAGTATTATTATTTTTTTTTTACTTTATATAAATGAGGTTTTAAAAGTGTTCATACTAACATATAAAACACTGTTACTTACATATTTACACACATCATTTCACATTTGATCAGTTTTCACTTTGCATTAGAATTGAATTTACTTCAATTGTGTACATTTACGATCCAATTATGCCATACATATGTAAGAGAAATATGTATATAAATAATATATCACTAGCAATTTTTTAACATACATTTTTTTTTTTTTTTTGGTTCGAAGACTCTTACTTGGTTCGAATTTTTTAACATACATATAGCACTAATTTGACATGGCAAAGTAAACGAAAATGTTACTTGCGACATGTGTGCAAGTACAGAAATTGCACATAAACATTAGATCATGTAGTAAAAAAAAAGTGAGAGATAAAACGTATGGAAAAAGGAGAAAGGTGAGGTGTTGTTTGGAAACCGCTTGTAAAATTGAGGTATGATAAACTTAGTTTTGATTAAAAGCGAATTTATACTAACTAATTCATGCTTGGACACTTCATTGTTAAAAGTAATTTTGATAGAATAAATGTTTTTTCAAATAGTGTTAGGATGCGTTTGGATAAACAGCTTATTTAAGCGCTTATGTAATAAGCTTTAATAAGCTAAAAGCAGTTTACTTTTATAAGCTTCTCTGACAAGCTTATTGAAATAAGTTAAAATGAGCTTATGGAAAATATCATAAACTATTTTCATAAATTATTTGTATAAGTTTATTCTCATAAGCTTTTTATAAGTTCTTCCAAACGCATCCTTAATCAAACTGATTTTTAGATATATAGTAACTAAATAGACCGTTGATATGAACGTTGATTAATTTTTAAGGGTATTATGATAAAAGTAATAGTCCAAAATCAAATCTTAGTTTTGACACAAGAAGAAGTGAAAATTTCACCTTTTTCCTCAACTCATGTTTGGAGCTCAAACTGAATTATTAAAAGCTGTCAAACATTTTAAAAAATTCAAAACTGAGTTTAGACTCTCCAACCTTGGTTATGATCATGAAGCCCTCTAATTAAATGCCAAACATGCATTGCAATTGGTGAAATTTGTGTCTGCCACTTTTACCCCTACTATCATTATCTCAAAGTATAAATTTAAATTGTGATCCGCAACTGTGGCCCTAATATTGTGGTGTTGTAGTTTTTGCAACTATAATTACGACTTAATCAGTCACATTTTCTTCAATTGTTGACAATTGTTGTAAAAACCATGCCACCACAATTTAAAATCATGCTCCAAATTGTAAGATGCATCGCATATGCATGTCAATCGGGGAGAATGACTCCAGCCTACAACAGAGGACCAAGACGGAGTATGCAATTAATAGCAATTATACAGAGTCGTATTTCATATAATAATCTTATAAGTTAGAAGAGAGTACTAGGGAGAAGAAAGGCAGCAAGCTTGTTTTTCCCTTGGGATGATTAAGCGGCAAGTATCTAAGGATATATATGGGGGAATTAGAAAAGTTAGTCCATATGATGTGGTCCCAGGTGACCTTGTCTGTTTGCTAGAAGGGTGGCTTAGGAGGAACATGTGAATCAAAGTGTGCACATGCACTCGACGACGTGAAGTGATGGGGAAGGACAAGTAGCGGAAATTTAAGATATGTCTCGTGCTGCTAAACCTAAACCAATTGTCATGGTATATTGAATTTAATTTATCGTGGTTCATTGCTTGCTTGTCCTTGTGTGCTACAAACTAAAATATCATATACAGAGGAATCAAGATTTAATGTTCCATTTTTTATGTCGCATTTCTTGTCTCTCTTCACTAAACAATAGATTTTTGTGGGTGACGAAATAGATGATATGAAATTTTAATACGTGTCAAAATATGAGAATAAAGAAATAGGAAATGAGATAGTAGATTTTTTTGTTTCTTCGAGACTTCTAGTCCAATAATTAAGAAAGCTTCTTATGCTCCAAACTGCTCTTTGAAAGTATTTTGGCTTTTCAACGGAGTAGGCCACCAACCTTTTTTCTTTCTTTTTCGCTTTTGGATTTATGCAAGACTCACCTGATCCAAGGCACCTAAAATAACAAATAATAGATTTCTTACAACATCGAAATTATCTTGTAAATATGGTGGGGGTGTTAGTGGGGAAAAGGGTATAAGGTCATGTATGATTGTCTCTCACTCACCACTTCGACTACAGATTCTATATATACACCATGATTTGGTGCAGCATGATTGGTTTTGACTACTTTTTCTTCTAAAGAATATCACCTTTGACTCCTTCACCTACCTTTCTTTTGTCACTCAAATTGTTTCCAACTCTGTGGAATTCCTTCTAATGAAATTCTGTACCAGGACATTAAATTGAGATATGGCCTTTTCTCAGAAGGTTTTCTACCACTTGATCTAAGAGTTGGCTACAACTTGTAATATGCTAGGCCTTGCTTGAATTAGCTTATTTTGTGTTCAAAATAATTTATAATAGAATGTTTCCTGAAAAATCCTTATAAAAAATTATTTTCCTAAAAATAAATGTTACTAAACATGCTAAAAATCAATTACTGTTGGAGATAGTATTAGTATCGTGAGACTCTTAGCACTGCTGTCTAGTCTTCATGCCATGAATTCAAGCAAATATGCCTGCCTAACACGGCGATGAATTCTATATATGATGAAAACAAGACCATTCTTCGAAACTACTAGCTAAACAAGGAAAATGAGAAAGGAAATTTTGAAATATGTGTATTTAATATTAATATTTTAGAAAATATAACATTGAATTTCTTCATAAAACATTTTCTTTTATTGATTCCTTAATCAATATCTTTCAAAATAAAGATCTTCAATTGTATATGACATAGAAAATGCACTTCAGTTATTAAATAAAGTCAAAGTGCCAAAATAAGTCCAACTCAAGCCGTCAAATCATCCACTTAGTAATTAGCTTAGCTCATGTAGAGGAAATCCTAGATAACAGATATTCCATAAAGCATTTTACCCTTTCATTTTATCTCTGTTATCTCTGTGAGAGGGAGAGTAAATTTGACCCAGTTTAGTAATTGTTGGACTTGCCATCTGTAAGCTAAAAATGAGGAATGTGGAGGGTCAGGTGAACCTTAAAGCGCTCTCTAGGTCACAAGATTCAAACTGTTAATGATGAAAAACTCACTAAAATGCCATGATTTAAACAACTTTGCTGATTCAAAAGTAAAACAAAATAATGAGACTAAACAACTTTATTATTTGATGGTTGTGGGGAACAAAATCAATTCCAAAACAGGTGAACAATCATGAAGTTTCATTGAAAGAGATGGGACACCAAAACACACAAACCCCAACATATGAGTATCTTGAAGTCTTGAAGCCTGTGAGGCCTAAATATAGGAGTCACATGAACTTAATCACAAATTTAAGCTATTGGTTAGAAACAGACTTCATATTTCTATCTAACTGTTATACTTTCATATAAAACAGCATAAAGATACAACTGTTTATAAAAATAAAAAAAAGGCATAGATAAAACTAACGCACTTAAAGATGCTTGGAGGGGCGGTTAATAAATTTTATCTTCTCCCAAAACATAGAATATTGCACAGAACATCTATAAATTTAATTTCTTTTCTTTTTATTTGCTCCCTTTTCCGAATCAACATAAATTGCATAAACCGTAATTTTATCCATTTTAACATAGTGGGAAAAAATCTTATAAAAAAAACATAATGGGAAAAGGAGTTTTTCCTAATCACGTGAGTCGCACTACAGATTGTCAATTTAGGGTAGAAATATAATTTTCCTATGGTTTGTTGCTCTAAGCCATACAGCAGCTGGATTAGCAATTTTATTATGGTCATAATTATTGTGGAGATCAGAATTGCAGTTGTGATAGGAATCTAGGATTTCATAATTATTGTGCTCAACTGAACTGAATAAGATCTGAACTTAATGAAGCTGACATGAAGTTATCAAAGATGAATAGGATAAGAAGTCTAACTTACCCAAAGCTGATTAAATTTGCAGTAAATGTGGCATGAAAACGACATATTCACTTTTGAAATAGATAAATGTAAAATCCTCAACAATTGAACGATTTGATCATCATTTTTAATTTTTTACACACACTGATGACATTGTCTCCCTTTCAGGATTACCAAATTGATTCAGCGATTGTGATGCCACTATCATTTTCAAGTTTGTGTTTAAACAGTTTCTAACTCAAACTCAACTTTCTTCTTTAATACTTCAACCCCAAAAAATATATATTTTTAGTTTTCTACTTCTCTATGTAAATATCTGTATGATGCGAACATAGTGAATTTAGTATGTAGCATTGTAGCTATTAATATATGTGTAACCGTGATAAACAGAAATGAATGACTTATATGCTGAATTCCGCCGGTACCATGAAATTTTTGGGAAAGATGCTACAAAGTTCTGAAAATAATTTGGTTTGGTTCAGTGCGTTAGTGGGGGAGGAAAGATATGAAAGGAAGCGTGAGAGCTTGAGAAGTATGACTTGAAGAAAAAACTGAGGAGCTGCAAAGATGAAGCCTTTGGATAGAAATGGGCCCTTATATAAATCATTAGAACATCCACTCAATCTTATTCAGTGTCCATTCTCCTTAAAAGCAACAATGCCTAACAAGAGGGCAACAAAGTAACTAAGTAAGAAGTAATTCTATTTTTTTTCCAAAATTTCATCCTACACTGCAAAAATAACTACATATCTTTCCCGCGCAGCAGGTTAAAACTCTGTTGTTTCGCGCACATACACATAAAAACAATTGAAAATCCCATCTTATGCTCCTCACAAGATCTCAATGATATCTCCCTTTGCTGAAGTGTGGTTTTTACACTCTTAAGTGATGGATTACAAATAATACCCATTTATTTTTCCTCTAGTTATAGAGCAATGGTTCTTTTATTCATAAGTTTGTATAATATGCCTCAAGGGATCCATAAGGTATACTTCTTTGGAGAGATAAAAGATTGGAAGGCGAAAATTTGGGAGTGGGCTAAAAATATAATGGGATAAAATATTAGTGTTTTCTCCGAAATCCTAATAATTTTGGAGTAAAAATTATCCTGCTCAATCAGAATGCAACATTTCAATTAAATGATCATGTTAATGAGTCAAGTCAAATGATTATTATTATTTAATTGGACCATCTAGACATGATAAGTTACACTTAAGGTACCAGAGAATTCACCAAAAATATTATTTTTCAATCATTATTGTTTGGTAAAATCTGAAAGTAATAGGTAAAACATTGTAACACCGAGGGCTGACGAGGGCAGAGAGTGATCGTCGATGAATGAGACACGGACAAGGAGTGGCTCCTGATAGGCTTCTAGATGGAGGGATACATGAATGAACCGATTCACATCGGAATGAGAGGGATCCTGAGGCTGTAGAGGTATGAGACTGTACAGTTGAAGGAAAGTGTATAAGAATTGATTGGTATTATCTATACCAACAAGATGCATCTTCTTTTTGGGAGCCCGAAACATAAGAACTCCATAACTAAACGTGTTTGACTTGGAGTAATTGTGGGATGAGTGATCTTCTGGGAAGTTTCTCAGAAAGCGTGTGAGTGAAGACAAAGCACGCTGAAAGGAGCCGTGTTGATTTGTGGGGACAGTCGACAATCCTGAAAGCAGTCCAGACCGTTACAAACATGAATATTATTTGGCAAAAAATATCCTGAATGTTAAGTAAATAATATTTGAAAAGATAATATTGAATAATTAGTTTATTAAATTACACGTAAATCCAATTAAATATTTCATAAAATTAAAAGAGAAATACTAGCAACACACTCTTTAACATACATTCTTTAACACATCCTTTATTATTAGATGGATTCCATGCGAGATTCACTAAATCACATGGATCCACTGGCTATTTAGTTTGAGTTTGGATTTGTAATAAAAAACGCACAAAATAAAAGTTTTCATGTTTGATTAAAATAAATTACATTTCTGCCATCCTCAATGCACGTTATCTCAATCCCCACGGAGACCGCTATCCAAACACATTATTAGTAATTATTAAACTGATTTAACTATTTAATGATATGCAAATTATAATTAAGCATTACTTAATTCAATTTACTAATTTTACTATGATCCCATGTCACATCACTGGCGGTAAGAATATTTTGTACAGATAGATTAGAATCCTCCATGACAAGAAAAATACTTGTTACATATTTTAAAAAATCACATGTCCTCTAAATTAGGTGACGGAGTAAGAGAGTAAGTTGAAATTAATAATAACTAAATGATAAAAAAATATATAAATGTGAAATGATGTTATCTTATAACAAAATATCTCTTGGGTTGGCAGTTATTTCGATAGGCAGAGTAATTGTTTTTCTTTTCTCTTTTGGCATATACTACATAGAGTAATGCTTTCTACTTAACCAAATTATAGGATGATTGTTCCCAAGCATAGACTTCGGCTACACAAGATTTCAAAAAGGGATTCTGTACAGAAAGGTCAAATTCTTCATTCAAGTAGTCAATTGTTGTCTAGTATTTATATTTGTTTGGAATCACTCAAAATCATAAATTTTTGTTGGAGTGTAATTCCTTAAGCTAATTTGAATTAGCTAAACGAATTTATCATTTTAGCTAAATAAATTTGAGTTAGTTAAGCAAAAATAAAAATTTCTTCAGGTATTCGTTTCTGTCACAATTTAGCTAAGCGAATAAAATTTAACTACACGAAATTATCAGTAACAGAGTCGACCAAAATTATTAGAAATCAGTTGTGGAATTTAGAGAACTCCAAAATTCACACGGATTGGAACTTCACAATGATCAAGGATGTCACTTGGATTGATGACTCATTAAGGAGCTATTAATGATTGAGGCATAGGTATATATATACATGTCATGTAATAGGGATGAGAAAAATTGAGATGAGAGAAGGGATGAGATGTAATTAGGATCAATGAGTTTGAGAGAAAATAGGAGAGTGAAAATATACTTGAAAAATTATTGTATATTCATCATGGAATGAGACATGGTGTAGACAAGGACCAAGGATTCTCTATTGTTCTCTTAAATGGAAAAATGCTATAAAGTTCTGGGGAATAGAAACTACAATCTTGGATAGTTCTTGCAGAAATGTGGGAAGCACATGAAGGATCAAGAATGGAAGGTTGTGGGAAGGTTTCTACTGGAAAGATTTGGTGTAACCTTTATTGATGATCATAGTGGAATCGATGCTCTCTCCCATGAAAGTAGGTCGCATTGATCGAACCACGTAAAACTTGATGTTTATATTCTTTACTATTTTGTTTCTTGTTTATCAATTATTATTTTTTCTAATTTCATTTATATAATTTTTTCTTGCATTATTATGTTGTGTGTTTCATGCACATACAAACTTAAATATTGCTTTAGTGATTCAATTTTCACAACAATACTGCTATAGCAATGCAGGGTAAATTGTTTTTTTTCATCTTAATTAAATTTCAAAAGAAATATTTTTATTTTTCCAATGCTTGTGTCAGAATCAAGAGCAATGTCAGTGGCATGTAAAAGAAACTATACAATCTTTGAAATAAAGGATTAGGGATCTAGCCAGTTGTCTAAAAAGCTGTGCCTTTTGACAAACTCCCCCTTACATTTCAGACAAGAGACTGATTCTACAAACAAAATTAAATGCTAATTGCAGAGGTCACGATCTTAGAACAAAGAGCCATGAAACATAAAAAATTTCACAGATGACAACATGATTGGCTGTACATATATAGAGCGTTGTCTAATTGGTCACTTTAGAATATATCTAGGACCTAAACAGGAGCTAAAGCACTAAAAGGGACTCGGATATATTGTTGAGATAAATGAGTTAAATTAGCAAAATAAGAATGTGAAGCAGCAGAATGCTCATAAGTCAAATGGTTCATGCTTATGCGCATATCAAAGAGCCTGAGATGGAAAAACAGAGCAGAGTTCAATGGAGCCGTAATGAAGAAGCTCCTCTATCATTTGCTCTATATGATCTTCTTCAAGAGGCTTGAACTGCTGAGAACTTTCAACTTTAACCTTCTTGAAAACCCAGTTCCCTTCCGCTTCTTGCTCCTCTTGTTGTCTCTTTTGTGGCAACATTATTTTATCAGTTTCTTCGTTGCTTTTCATAGGTAAGTTGTTTGTGGAGATGACATTTGGTGAAGCTATAACTCTCTGAGGCTCAGGCAACGATGGCCTAGTCATTTGAAGCGAAGCCATATAGCATTTGTGTAGTTTAGCAGTCAAAGTTGCTGAGAGAAGCTTGGAAGATGATGATTGAGACGCATTGGGGTTGTAAGGGAAGTTTGTTCTTGCCCTCGTACCACACATTAGCCTCGCTGCTTCATCATAGGCTCTAGCAGCATCTTCAGCAGTTTCGAAAGTACCAAGCCATATCCTAGTTTTCCTGCACCACAAAAATACAAGTTTTTTTCATTTAATACCCTGAAATAAGGCTTCTCAAGACATACTGAGGAATTATTGCATTCTCCTGCAATTAATGCATGTTCTATGATGTTCTCGATTTTAGGCACATCATGTTAATTTTAAACATAAATATTTTTTTATGTAAGGAGAATGCAAATCAGTTTTTTTAGAACATTGATTAAGGAATCAAGAAAAAAAATTTTATATTGAAAGATATGTATTTAATATTTTAAAAATGTGTAATACTTAGATTTTCAATGAAGTATTTTTTTTTTATTGATTTCTTAACTAATATATTTAGAATACTGTTTAAGAAAAAAAAAAAACCGGCCTTAAGTAGTGCTTAATTACATATATTAAAAAGAAGTATCGTTAAGGCAAGTGAAAACGTGCATGGGGGTGGAAAATAAGGTGAACTTACAATATAGGATGTCGAATTTCAGAGACCCAAGAGCCCCAATGCCTTTGTCGGACGCCTCGGTATCGCTGTTGTGGTCTGGCCATGTTAGGGAAAAGAAACGTATTCTTTTTCAGAAAGTGGCTTTGAGTGATAGGGAGTTGTGGTACCAAATGGAGGAGGAGGAGGGAGGGAGGGAAGGGTGGGTTTTTGTAGTTGAGCTTGATCCACAGTATGAAACTTTTTCTCAACAATCTGGCACCCAATTTAGGCACCAGGGGGTCCCACAGCGGGATTTTATGGTCTAACCTTCTTGGCTGTATTGCAATTTGCAAGCTATGATTATTAAGTAAGTGTTTCAAAAAACAATTCACATGTCGTTCAGTCTTTGTTATCATGCTATGTACTAGTACTTTTTTTCTTCAAATAAATGCATATATTATAGAGAATTATATATGCGTTTAATTAATAATTCTGCAGTTAAATTTCATTACACTACTACCCATCAAATTTTTTGATCTTTCTCCGGATATCCCACGGATAATCAATGAGATTAACTCTTGGATCAGGATGATGGTTAGGTAAAATCCTTCTCAAAGTGACGACTCCAGGATTCGAATCCCTTAACATTACAGATGAAAATTATCTAGAGTTGGAGTCTACTTCCAACACGATAAATCACTTTTGGGTACACTATTACCCATCAATTATAACAATGCATTAAAATTAAATTCATTATGTATTTATTAATAATATTATCTGTTGCTTTACTGCCCTTTTCAGAAAAGTCCAAAATTTAATATGGAAGACCATAGATTCTTCTCATGTGAGTACTGATCAGTAGGGAGCAACTTGTAGATAATGACTAGTTTGTAGTCCCCTCTGGTGTGAAGTTTGAACTGCAAGATCTTTGAAAATATCATTCTCAAAAATATATAAACACCAATTGCTATAATGAAAAAAAATAAAGGCATTTCAATTGGAGCTTCTGTGTCATTTTTTATCAGATAATATATATCACATTTTAGACCTTTGTCAGGATCATTTGGCGACCAAGATAAAGATCATATGTTGCAATTATTCAGTAGTTCCACAAGCAAACATCAATAATTACTGTCAGGGCCGTCTTAAACATTTTGGGGGCCCTGTTCTAATATTAAAAATTGGGCCCTTAATAAAAAAAAGGACAATTTTAATAATTAAATATTATTTTAAAATATTATTTAAAAAAAAAAGACAATCTTAAATATTATTTCAAAACGGACAATTGTTCTAATCTTAAACACCCACTTCAGAACAATAAATACAAAGAAGATTATTAAAATCCTATCAATACAACTTCAAGCTAATATCAATCTTCTAGCTACTTAAAAAGAACCTTCTTTCTAACACATTTTTTTGGTCAAAATAAATTTTGGGGGCCCCAAATTTTGGACCAAATTTGAGGCCCTGTGCTATTGCACTCCTTACACGCCCTAATCGCCACCCCTGATTACTGTTTACCATTGCATTTTCTGCATCAATATGTTTGGTATCACTGTATATATATTTTATAATTGGGTCAATCCCAAGTTAGGACACTACGGTCATCAATGATTCTTGGACCATCATATATAATTACCCTAACATGTCAAATCATTTGATAAAATCTGCTTCACTATTTTCAAATCACTAACCTATTACTATATCCGAGCAACGAATCCCTCTCCTCCTTTTTTTTCGTGGGGATTCGGGGCATATAATAGTGTACTAGGTCACGGAGATAAAGTATCTTGGGAAAAGTTATAAACAAATATATGCGGCTATTTTATTAAACAAACTAGCTAAATTTTACTACTGGTTTCTGTCATGGAGCTTTACTTCACATTCAAGGATATTATATTACAATTCATATATTAATTAATTGATCAGCATTTGTGGCATGAAGTGGAGAGTTTCGTTCTGTATTGATTTATTTTGGGGGAGTTTTATGTTCATGTATGGTACATCTTAGTGCTTAGGATGCTTGAAAGTGAGACAGAAGCATATGGGACTTGTTATGAGTGAGGACATCAGCAGTATTTCAGGATTTTTGTTGGTAATGGCCCATGTTCTTCTCGTACCTACTCTTCACCCACGTGCCCAGAATTCATTTACCATACTATATAGATTGTGCTAAACATATACCCAAGACATAAAATTCTTTTGGGATAATTCTCATAAAAAAAACATAAAAAAAATATTAAAATTTCAAAAGTCATTCAAAGAGAAAAAAAATTCACGGTAAATTAAACATAGACCTTTCCTATCTTTCTTTTTATGGAAAATCAAACAGTTTTTTTGTTTTTGTTCTTACAAGCATTGCTGTGACACTATCTCTCAGATACTATTGCTAAAAAGCTCTCTCAATAATTGTCTTTTTTCATAATTTGATTTTTAAAAATCAAGTGGTTAATTGTAAGTGGTGGTCATTGCATGCTTAACAAATTTTGTTTGTGTCATTCACTGAAGTGAAGAACAAATTATTTTGGTCACTATTCACTCCCATCCCATCTATATGAATATCAGTCCCATGTGCTAAACTACTAACGGCAAATAATACCTTCTTTATTATTTGAATAAAACAAGAGTAAATATTCAATTTAGTCCTCAAAATTGTAGGATGGTATCAACTTAGTCCTCCACATTATCAATATTTCAAAATGATCCTTCGAATTGAAAAATGTTAATCAGGTTCGTCCCTCCATTGATATTTGCATGAACTGTAATGATATTAAATTGATAATGTCAGGGATTCATTTGAAACTAAGTGAATAATGTCAATGATGCATTTGCTATATTTTGTAATTTCAATGATCATTTTTGAAATATTGATAATGTAAGGGACTAAGTTGACACAACCCTATAATTCCAGAAATCAAATTAGGTATTTACTCAATAAAACAATGATGGGTCCATTCTGCAGAGGGTGAAGTTATCCTATATGCGTGCCACGTGTAGCTAACCAAATAAGATGATGGTGCTGTTATTTAATTTCTTGACGAAGAATCTTTTTAGCTTAGTTTATGTTGGCTCACGAACTAGCTATGGATAGAAAGGTAAAACTGCTCCCCACTTTCTAGTTTTTTTGTACAGTTTTGCTTTTTGTTTCTTTCTAAGCTGAAGGAAAAGAAGAACAATAACAGGCAGTAACAAAGGGAAAGAAAAAAGAAAGTCAGGAAAAAAGAATAGAAGGGAGACAAAAGAACAAGTAGCATGTATGTCATGGATTGAAAGATTTGGAACTTTATAAATTATAAATATCCCTATATATCTATGTCTCCATGTCTTCCTTGTTCAGTTTTTTATTTTTATTTTTCTTGAAGGGTAGCTTTTTTTTTTTGGTTTACAGCTCACATCAAATTGATATGCACAAGAGGTCATGAAAGTGATATAAATATAAACTGGTTAGGACCCCACCAATAAATACGCGTGAAATGGGTCCTAAAACATAACATGGGTGATGAAAGCAAAAGCAGTGTTTATCTATTTGATTAATTTGTATTCCACTAATCCACTCATCAATTTTCTCTCCATGGTTTGTTTGAGCAATAACTTAAATCTTCCATGGTTTGTTGCCCTCACACAGCTTCACATGCCAACATGCATAATCCATTGAATTTAACTATAAAAATAACAAAGGGTCAGCTGCATGCGTGTTCGAGGAGAAGCACATAACATGGGAATTTCTCTATCATAATAGTAATAAATTGAGCATCATATGTCGTTTTCTCTATTTTGAGTCCTAACCTGAATACATACATGCATGCACATATACAATATTCCGGTGTATCAATTGTCTTTTCATTGATTTGTTTGTTTTCTTCCTTAGGTCTTTTTTTCTGAATGAATATGCCATCGAGAACGTTTACCTGTAAACCGCCTTGAAATTCTTTTCTTGTAACTAAAGCAAAATCATGTTTCCATTTGTGACTACTGGTATAAATCTATTTACACAGAAGTAGACGAGGTTGACAACTAGTTCATACCTATAAATTTAGTGAAACCATTTATATTTATGAAATGAACAGCCGTAAATTAATGAGATTCACAAGTTGCTGCGGCCTTACTCATGATGAGTGATGACCATGTATAACTCTAATTTGATTACAAATTAAGGGTCAAAGAGAAATAAATTTCACCGTGATCAAGTTGCTGTGCATAAACATATAGTATAAGCTTTTCAACCGTGTATCTTGACGCGGTTTCGTGATGTGACATGAGTATATGTTTTTTAAGGTCATATTTGGATTAAATTAATGAAATATAGTTGAATGAAATGGAATGTTACTAGGTTTTATTGGTTAAATTGTTGAAACTGGGATAGAATGAAATGAAATATAATGGAATAACTTATATTCCATATCTAAGGTGTTTGCAGAACGTAAATGTGCGTCCAAATCATAGAAGCTTCATAACTCGCGTCCAAGGATGCAGATCATCATTTAATACTTTTATTTATTTTTCTTTATCAAATTAAGGAATATAGGATAAAATGAGATGGAAGCAACTTATTATTCACTTCATTCTATCATAAAATATCTAAACATTGGTATGATAAATTTGTTTTATTTCATTCCACTCAATTTCATTATATCTCATTCTATTTTATCCACTTATATTTAAATGTTCAAATATACCCCTTTAAAAACTCCTTCGTTCCGGCCCCGCGCGCCCCAGTCCACGAGCGCAATTTTGCCTACATCCTATTAGGAATGGTAATGTGTAGGATTTGGATAGGATATTATAGTACCCGTCCCATACCTGTGTTTGAAAAAAATACTCATATCCGTATCTGTATCCATATTTTCATGGGTAACAACTTTAGTGCTCATACACATATCCTTTGGAAACCTAATTATCCATACCCGCACCCGTTACCCACACTTTAACTAAGAAAAATCAATAAATAACAAAAAGATCAGTATAACGTAATTAAAAAACCATCCAAAGATCTTTCAAATCTACTCATAAAACATTACAAACCAAAGTATTTTTAACTAAAAAAAATCTAAATATAATGAACTATTTAGGTTTGGTACTTTTAGATTAATTATATTCTTAAAAATTTATATTTAATTATAATTATAATTATATGTAATAATATAAATAAATAAATATAGAAATCAATATATATATATATATATATATATATATATATATATATATATATATATATATATATATATGCGAGGGCGGGATAGGTACTAGAGTATCCGCATCCATACCCATTTAATTTTGCGAGTAATTACCCATATCCATAAAGCGGATATTTATTCTACCGATGGTGAATATTTTTTGCGGGTACCCAATGAATAGAGTCTAAATTGCCATCTCTACATCCTATCTTGCCTTCACTTCCTTACAATTTTTGAACTATATTAAGGACGCCACGAAAAATGCACATGCAACTTCCATGTGCATGTTCCTATAATTTTATCTCCACCAATGACGTGTAATTTCACGCATAATAGAATGCTATTTATACCAAACATTAATCAAACAATTTTATCAGAAGTCCAACAGCTCCAATATGTATAAAAGATGAATTGTTTTTTAATCTATTTTCAGGTCCGGTCTAAGAGTAAAGCGAGACCGAGACTTCTAAAAAAATAATTTTTTTCTTTAAAAAAAACTCACTTTGTATTTTTTTATATTATTTTTTTGATATGTTTGATATATCAACAAATATAAATTAGCTCATTTGATATAAAAGTTTATCATTAACTGTAAGGGCCGCCCATCAGATTATCCACGCACCAAGTCCAATAGTGCTGGGCATGAAAGAGTATATTGAGAAAAATCCAAATCCCATATTGATTAGAGATAGAGTCTCATAAAAGTTTGGACAATCCTCACCTCTTGAGCTAGTTTTTTTTTTTTTAGAGCTACCTTATGGGATTAAGTTAGACCTAAATCCTCACCAAATCTAATATTTGTTTTAGGTCTCAATAAGTGTTGGTGGACCCTGTCTATTTTATTATATATTATGGTTTTGGATGAGAAGAATAACTGAAATTAGAATCTCACCCTTGTTAAGGAAATGATGCCACTAAATTCTCTTTGCATATTGCCGATAGGTTTAATGATTTGGTTATTGAAATTTTGCCCGCATAGTGCTGACCATGAAGATAAAACTTTTCGTTGCAATTGTTTTTACTTTAAACAAGATTTTTTTGGAAAAAGGAGTAGTGGAATGTAAGGGTGTGTTTGGGAGGATGGGATGGGATGGTTAGTAATAAAGTGAAATGGTAAAAATCCCTTAACCCATTGTTTGAGAGTTTTTTCAATAATGGAGTGAAATGGTTGGGGATGGGAAGAGAAACCACTCCAAATCATCCAAAGATTCTATTTTTCATACTCTCCAATTTGGGGGTATTGAGAGGGAACACTTATCTCTTTTTTACTTTTAAATACAAATTTATAATTTTAATCATTGTAATGACAATAGCTGAATTGTTTAAAAAATTTAGTATTTGAAATAAAATTTGTAATTCACTCCACTCCATTACTTACCATTGTGACTTTCAAATAATATATGGAGTGAGATGTCCCTCTATTCCTTCATTAAAACTCCCAAATAATAAAATGATATATTTTTACCATTCCACTCCAAATCACTCAATTATTAATCATTCCACCCCATCTTTTCCAAAACTCTCCAAGATAGTCTAATTCTTTATATCCACCCAGTTGGAAGGAGTTGGGTGAGGATTAAATGTGCTAGGGACGCAATTTTTGTCCCCACAGAAGTTAGTCAAGATGAAGCACGTGCTCGGGGTACTGTGCAAAACTGCAAACTGCCAATACTTAGAGGAGAGGTAAGCAAACCAAAACCAAACCATGTGGTTGGCTTAGGCATTAAATAAATGTATTTACTGTTTTGTGTCTAGCATAAGCTTCTACCTAAAGTGAACAGAAAATTACAAGATTGTAATTGAGCAGCTACTTTGTTGACATGTTATAGGAAATTAATCAACAAGGCTTTAAATTACCTGTGGCAACGGTCTAATCAAATATCCGAAGTAGATTTGGGCAACAGAAACCATGAGCGTACAGTTCCAACTTTATATCACAATAATTTTGTGAGAAGACAGCTTCTGGCTTCACATAACGGGTAAATGTTTGAAATTAGGACTAGTAGCGATGATTGAGGAAGTTCCAAGAGTAGTCTAGGAAGAAAGTCTTGTATAAATTAACTATTGTCATGTGACTTGATGTGTGGGTGAAGACGAGTCTTTAATTTGTTTCCCGCCAACCTTAATTGCTAGCCAGTTGAGTCTGGATAATGATCATTGAAATTGAATGACATCCAATTAAGAAGAGAAATAGGCAAGGCTTCTTATTGGATGGTACAAGTCACCGTGTTGGTGCTGATGATCTGGATTTATCTGATCAGCTACGAAATCGATGAATGATGAGTCTAATGAATAGGACGTGGCCAAAGAGTGTGCACTTTGCAGCCATCAAGTGCGACTGTGTCAAGCTGAAGCATAAATCGCAATTTAACGTTGAGTGCAAAACATAGTTTATTTTAGGCCCGAGACTGAACCTGACGAAGCCCATTAGTATGGAAATTGGGTTTCCTTTTAAATTTTTTTTATCTCATCTAATATTAGTTTTCTTTTTTCACATAAAATCAAAATTATTATACACGGTCAGTGTAAATTTTTTTATATTGATAACAAATCAGAAATCATAGTATGATTGACTTTTAAAGTAGTTGGTATAAGAGTCAAACATTTTAGCTTATGTGACAAATTCTGATTGATTGACTGTGCAAAAAAATCTTTACACTGACAATGTATACCAATTAAATCCAAAATCAAATAGTTAAATCATTTTTTTTTAATACTATTAAAGGAGTCCCCCAAGTGATAAAGTGAGGTTGGTGGTCGTCCCTGACCTTATACGGAATCGTACTTTCTCCTAATTGAAACTTTTATGTACCAAAAAACTCAAGTGACAATGTAAATTCCAGTTCAACTTAAAAGAGATATAAAAATTACAAGAGATTCTTACATGTTCTATAAGTGATGAAAAGTTCTTGTTAGACCATTCAATATATGTCATATTAGTTTGTCGAACATTACTCTATTCCATTTAACAACATTTTTTGTATTATAGCTAATTTGACAATCATTGAATGATACAAACTTAAAGTTTTGCTTACTCTAAGAACATCTAAAACTTTCTCAAAGCTTAAATACCTTTAAAAACAAATTGCAGTTAAGACAAACAAAAATGTAATGTCCATATTTCAGTTCAAATAAGATGTAAATTGTGTGTGTACACAAGTTACTTATAATTTGGACAAGGGTAAGAAGGTAGTGGACAACCTCAGTTTACAATAGACACTTTATTCTTCAAAGCTTTAAATAAATGTTTAATTATTTTTCACTATTGTTTACGATGATTTTTGGTATAACCAAATCTGACAACAAATAATATGAAAATCAATCGAATGTGGACTCATAGTTATGTGGTAATCTCGATTTTCAGAAGTCTTTGAAAAAGGAAATAAAAGTTACTAAATTACATGGCAAGGAAAATGGTGGTACATAATCCCCCGAGACTGTCATAGCAACCGTTGAAGAAATTGTTGCAGCCGTTGTGGCCATTATAGGCGCACTTATAGAAAAAATTGTAGCAGCAACAGTCGAATTTACATTCGACATTTGGCTATTAGAATTACTCATAATTTGTAAATTTCGAGAATAAGAAGGAGATACAAATCCGCCACTTCTTGAACGCATAAAACCATATTTTGCAAACAAGAGTTTGTGACACTTACGAGTTACTCTAAATTTGTCCCACTTATCATGCAAATTTGTTTACGGTGATTTTTGTTATAACCAAATCCGACAACAAATAATATGAAAATGAGTCGAATTTGGGTTCAGGGTTATGTGGTAATCTAGTTTTCAAAAGTCTTTGAAAAAGGAAATAAAAGTTACTGAATGCAAACAAGCGGTTTAAGCTAAATACAAGATTTAAACGTGCAAAAGTGTTAAAGGTGCAGTAAAATAAATGCATAAAGTAAAGAAAAGCTTTTAAATGACTTGATAGTAAACTGAAAACGTGTAAAGGAAAGCAGTAAAGTGCAAAAATGTAAAGGAAGAAAAGTAAAAACAAGAAATTAAACGAATTTAAAAGACCGGAAAATAAGTGGAAGGCATACTTGATGTCAAATCGGCGAATATGCTTGAGTGAGAAGTTTAGGATTTTGTTAATCAAGAAAATCAATCCCTTTTACATTGTACGCACTAGTATTTATAAACAAACTAAAGAATAACTCCTTCCTAACATACTAACACGTATATGGCAGTTATATTGCATTCAAATCTAAATCCATTGGAACTTTAAAAAGTACGAAAGATTTGTTTAGATGATAATTGTCTTCATATGACTATATTGTCGAAGTCATATTTCTCACAAGATTAAGAGCCACGCTTCTTTTGTTATTCAACATCTCCAACCAAATCCATTGTTGAATTTAACACCTAGTCAAATTTCCAGGATACATCCTTGCATGTTGGTTGAGCGCAACATTTTGATTCACTTCCATGCGATATTATTGCTCCATCTTCGTCGTAGTTGCTCATTAATTTTATAGTGTCGAAATTATGGTTTTTACAACTAACATGTCAACTATGATCTTCATTAGTGGAATCAAAATACCTGACAACAATAACACTTAGAAACTTTTACTTGTACAACAACCAAACTCCTCATTCGTCGGAATTACATTATCTTTTTTGTCGAATTAAAATTTGTAATTTTACTCCCAACAACTATTAAATGAAATTAAATTTAATCTTGAAATAGTTTTGTCTTCAACCAAGTTTATATTAGTTTCGAATGAGTTTTCTTTTTTGCTCCCACAGTTTCAAGTCATTTGAATTGTCTGTGACTAATCCTTATTCAACTTAGGCTTGGCAATGGGGCAGGTTTTGCCTTCCCCTCCCCCGACTCCCTACACAATCCTCGATTCCCACTGGGGGTGAAAAATTTGCACCCGTCCCTATTGGGGATCGGGTTTTTCGCCCCGTCCCAGACTATGCAATATGCATTTTTAGAAACTTTTATCCTTTTTGAATATGTGATGAAAACTATATTACAAGTGTTTTTAAGAGTAAATTTTGAAGAACTATAACTTAAAATAATAAGAATAATTAAGAATAATTTCTAGCTTTTGCTAAACATAAATAATTCAAGAATCAAGAGATATAAATCATAAGTAAATATTATAATTAAGGGTAGTTTTCCAAGCAGCGGGGCGAGTTCGAGGTGGGTATCAACATACCCATCCTCGCCTCCGCCTTTGACTTTGGAAAGCAGGTTTTCTCCGAACCCGAACCCGACCCAGTCAAAGCAGGTTTTCTCCGTCAAAGTCGGGGCGGGTTCAGACTCATTTGTCATGCCTAATTCAACCATATCCAATTTCTTCATGAAATTTGCTTTTTTAAAATTAGAACTGACATTCTCGTTGTAATGGATGAGGTTGTTTACCACCCGACTTACCTTTTGTGAGGTGAATAGGTTTGCTTGATATGAACTTTTTGTATCAATTTTTAAAGAAACTAAATCTAGTTTAAAAAAATTCAAACAAACTCAATTAATAGTCATCTGCAGGTAATTGTAAGAACGTATGATCCAATCTCACCTTTCACCCTTTTCGAGTTGTATGATCCGAACCAAAAGCATTTTGTTGGGCCTTATCTAATCCAAGTTTCTTGCTAGCATTATTCCGCGTGATCCGAATGGTTTCGGTTAACTATAAGCCCAGCGATATAACCCAACCCGCATAGTACACATTAAGCCCGCTCGGGATATTACATATAAAATAAAACCTATAAAAGGAGGGCGAGTTTGACGTTAGGGTTTGGTTCATAGCTAGGGCTTTCGTTGTTATACATCTCGGCGCAGTCGAAGTTGCGAAAATGGTACGCATCATGGAAAGTTTTTTTCCACTTTATAATAGCAGTGATTGTGATTCTGTTGTCATTTGATTGCTGATTTTGCGTTTTTGATTTGGGTTGTTGTGTTAGCCGTCGCACAAGACATTCAGAATCAAGAAGAAGCTGGCGAAGAAGATGAGGCAGAACAGGCCCATCCCTTACTGGATCCGCATGAGGACCGACAACACAATCAGGTACTTCCTTTCTCTTTCTTTTCCCTTTGCAATATATATCTTCATTTCTCTTTCGCTAACACGTGCTCTGTTTCCGTTTCAGGTACAATGCTAAGCGCCGCCACTGGCGTCGCACTAAGCTTGGATTCTGAGCTGCTTCCTTGCTGCGCCTGCGTTCATTTTGGTTTATTGAAATTAGTTTTGTTATTTTCTTTTTTTCTTTAGCAAAAAACAATGTTATGGAGATGTAATGTTTTGCTGCAACTATTCTATGATTAGTGTGTAAGGAGCTCTTATTTTAGTTCACTAATGGTGTTCACCACCTCTTTTCTTTTTTAAGTGATGGATGGATATTCTTCGCAATCTGCGTTATTAATTGTTATCTTTTTGTATCTTTGAATGATTGTTAACTCTTAGTTCTCAATTTCTCTGCTTATGCGTTGTGTTCATTCTAGTGTTGATTCAACCTTCGACTGGTAGGCCATTGCCATTATGTTTTAGGTCCTGCGATGTATATATGATAATGTTTTTGTTTAAAAAAATTGCTTTGTTTCTTTGTCTTTTGTTAACTTTTAACTATGAGTTTAGTTATTTTACTTATTACTCAGTCACTTTTGTTACGTGTTTTTAATTTTGAGATGAAGTTGATTACAAGAGTGATCATTTAGCAGATTAGAATCCCTTCTTTAGTCTTACATTGTTTAACTTGCAAGTAGGTAAGTTTTGTTTTATTTTACTGAAGTCTTTTCCCTTTCTTTGCTTGACTTTTTGTTGGGTGTCATCCCTTCTATCTCTTCGATGCATACATTTTTCATCATTCTCAACAATGCATTTCCTTCACGTCATCTTAGTGAGGCTTTGTTTTAGCATCTTTCCAGGGCTGTCTTCATTTCTCTTCCCCCTTGAAACAGTGCATACAAGAGTCCAAATTCTACTGTTATTCAAGCTATATCTTTTTCTATTTCTCACGTTACTTGCATGTGTGTATTGTTGTTCCATCGGTAGTTTTGATTGTTTATATTTTCCTAAGTTCTGTCATTAGATAGTTTGTTTCGCAACTCTATATGGTCCAAAGATTTAATATTTGTCCTCGTGTTAGCATCCAAATTCCCACAATCTGTTGTTTATGTTCAACAATCATATGTCTTATACCCTGGAGTTCCATACAAGAATACAGGATCATCATTAAGGAACATGTGCATTGGCCTTAAGGATTCATGGTATCCACTCTTCTAGTGCTAGACAAAAATCAAGTTACCTTGATATTGTTAATTTCTTAAGGTCTCAATCTATCTCTTGCCATTTCTTTATTTATCACATACTCTTTCTTGATTTTGGTGGCCATGAAAGCTTTCATGGGAGAAACGAACCCTTTTCTAATGCTCATACCAATTTCCATGAAGTTGGTTTCATAATTTTTTTCTGCAGTTGCCAACTTCTCATGATAATCAGTAGGTGTTTGTGTTTTATTAAATGTCATACAAGTCACAAATACATAGGATTACATTTCACGAGTCACCTGAGTTTTTTTAACAGTTCTATAATTAGATAGTTTGGTTTATGATGTTGGTTGCACAACTATATATGGTGTGTGTATTTTGTGGGAAAATGGGATTTTTTCCTTGTTCTCTTTGATATGAACTCCTGGTTATTGTCACTGATTTTTATTTTTGGTTTGAATCTTATTGTTTGGCGTTTATTAATTCAACATACGGCTTTTATGTGAATGCCTTCTGGGTTATAGCTGAAATTGATTTTTCTACGATATAAGATTGTTCAATTTTTTTTTCTAATGAATCTGTCTGGAATTTTGGGTACAGTTATTAACTGATGGATTCATAGAACGGCTAGTTTGTCATTTGCTGGTTTGTGGCATGCTCACCAGGGATCATCAAACTAATCTAAATCGAAAGAACTGTACCAGAACATTTTAAACCGAAACAGACTCGCTATGGTTTTCTTTTTGGGAATATGATCTATTTGGTTTTCGGATTTTATTAATGAAATCAATGAAAACTAAATTTTTAGAATTTTATATATGTTTCCTATAATTTAAGTTTTTACACGTTGTTGGTATATTTTTTGCATACTGGACTTTTTTTAATATACGTGATTATATTTTATCTTACAGTTCCGTCGAAAGTTTTGTAAGCTAATTTGTCGTTTATATCTAATATCTAATGACAAAATTTATGTGTTTATTTAAGAGAAAATTATATGATCAAATACTGTTTGAACTTGGTAGACTTAAACCAATTAAGATATGCTTGATTTGATTTTGTTAACTAATTAGAAGTGGATTAATCAACTTCAATTACGAAAATTAATGTGATAGAAATTACTTTTTTCTTCAAAATCAAGCTAAGCTATATCGTGAACACGTGAATTGCTTACGTCTTGATTTACTTCAGGGTGTAGCTGGCACTGCTTCTTGCACATCGTAAGATTTATGCTTGGGTTAATAGACATTTCTACTTCTACGGGTGGTTATTGCTGAACTTGATAACGTTTCTTTAACTGGATGTTGGTTTTTTCAAAATTTGGTAAGCTTTTGCTGAGGTTCCTTACTTTCCTCAGTTAAATAGAATGATGTGGTGTTGAAATGCTGGGGTATACGACAAGATTATTGCTTTGTTTTCTTACTAGAACTGGAATTTACGAATACGACTTTCGTCTAAGCTGTGATGCAGTGTTTAATATCACAAGTTTAAAATGTATTATTAGGGTCGGATTTAGAACATGTTTACTTCGAACCTGATGACTCGAATCAATTCACATTTTGCTTTGGGTTAGCTTGTGTGGTTTGTCATATTGAACCAACAAAAAAAGACAAAAAAAGTAGCTCATTACAAGTATGAAAGCTCAGGTAAATGGTGCAAAGAGGGGCCATAAAGGCTCAATCTATAGTCGGAGTATATGCGGAGCGTCCTTATAAGTCAACCCGATTAAAAATCACATGGATCATAAATGCTGTTCTCTAACAGAACCGGTGAAATTTACCATGTTGGAAGTTGTAACTCTTTTGATGCAGTTCCCTAATTAGTCTGTCATGTGGCAGAAATATGGGTTTGGGAAGAAGGCACAGAAAAAGCTATTCTTCTTCTCCATCACAGTTGGCATCACAGTATATATATGATTGATTCCAGAGGACGGTTTCCAAAAGGTTATCTGTAATATCTTTGCTTCATTTTCGGAATTTCATACACACAAAATAGGGAAGGGAATACAAAATCAGATTTCATTGTACCACAAACTCAATACTCTATATACACAATTTTTTCCCTAAATTTTTCTTTACATTTATTATTAACAACCCAATGGTCTTCTCCCCACTTTAGGCCAACCTTCTTTCCAAATGAAAGTGTCTTCATATTTGGGGGCAAACTATTACGTAGCGTGTAATACAGAAGTAGTGTGGTTGGTTAGCATGAATCTTATGTAATTTCGAGTCTGGTAAATTTCAAGTGGTTTGGCAGCATCACAAATCTGAACCATGTCCTGGATTCTCACCGTGCAGTGTGTACCAAATTGATAATCACCATCAATGACTGGAATTCACAGGTTGATCAGCATACAAAACATGCCGTGTCACTTGTGAAACTCTTGAGTGTTCCTCCAAGTTCAATGGGAACAAGAGGGATAAGAGAGTGTAGAACATCTGTGATCAAAGGCCTGTAACTCGGCTCTGGTTGCACGCACAACACAGCTACAGCAGCAACCTACAAAGTACAAAGTCTAATAAATCGAAAAGAAGTACATACATGATTCCAGAAGGAACCTAGTACTACCATTACAACAACACTAAAGCCTTTTACATTAGGTAGGATAGGGATGGATATGGATTCTCTGCGGTCTAAAAAATGACTGCATGAGATTCTGACCGTAGATTAGTTTTTGTATATGACAAAAATATTAATGCAAAAATTAATCTACTGGATCTTGTGCATTCATTTTTACAACCGCAGAATAATTGAAAATATGTCTTAGTACTGACCCCAGGTTTACAAACCTGGTATAAGTGCTTGGGATCCATTGTATTCTTAATCACTGGATCCACAATGTTTGGAAGCTTGGATCTGTCTGTGAGCTGCGGCATGGCCTGCAATCATAAATAGTCGTGTCATCTTTCATACTTGGGGATGCAACCCGATTGAATTTGATTTCATGGGATTAGAAGTATCCCCTACCCATGTGACAATAGATTGACACTGAGCTGGTGCCACTTTTTCCACAGGCTTCCTTCCTAATAGGAGCTCCAGGAGCACAACCCCAAAAGCATAAACATCGCTTTTATCAGTCAATTTACCTGTCAAAAAATTTGAATTGCATTCTCCTTAACAAAGCTTTGTTATATATGAGTTTTACAAATGATCAATTTCTCATTGTTACATGAACGATGGTCTAGGTATGGATCCAGGCCACTTTTCCATGATCTCCAAAAATCATTGGAGAAAAGCATCTATTTCAGTTATGTCTCAACTTTCAATGAATAATTTCTACAACAATTAAGATATTAGAACTACACTAAATTATCTAAGTTTTCAGCACAAAGCGTCTATTAGTCTCGAGGTGAGGATTGTTCAAGTTTTATAAGGATTACTTTGACCGTATCTTTAGTCGATATAGGATCTTAACAAGAAGCAGTCGGGACAAACTAGGCGTATGAATAAGATTGTTACATGTAACTCACAACATAGTAGTCAACTTAAATATTTTAGATGACATGTCATTTTATATGCCCAACATGAGCACAAGAGGCACATATCATATGTTTCAAACTCACTCTAAAGTCTAAACTCATGACGCCATTGGATTCAACAAGGGTCCAAAAGAAACAATATCTAGGATCTGGTTTGCGGAAAGCTTAACAAAACATTAAACAAGTACCAACGCATATGCCACGAAATGATCATAAGTTTAGTTGGCATACCATCTAAAAGATACTCGGGGGCTACGTACCCCAAGGTGCCCGAAAGCTTGATGTTCTTCTTGCTTTGGGACCCATCAATTAAGGCAAGACCAAAATCAGAAAGCTGAATCCACCACCAATAAGTATGTGGGTGCATAGAAAATGAAGATTTGGTGAATACAATAAATGATGAAAACAATGCATAATAGAAAAGGGAAATAATTTTTGTAGCAATTCCAATATGAGCTTTTACCTTGGCATTAAAGTTTGCATCTAAAAGAATATTAGAAGATTTCAAATCTCTATGTATCACCGCAGGGTAACAATGCTCATGCAGATATTCTAATCCTCTGGTCAACATTAACCAATAGTGAATAGCATGTCAAACATAACGTCAACAAATCACAATACAAGAGTAAATGATTAAATTAGTCCTTAAAAGATACAGGATCTCATTAGTCTTTAAATGATGAGATTTACTCTTGACATAGTTTAAACTTGTCCTTATTTTTAAGGGTCATTCTAATAAGTGTCCAAAGGACACTGGTTAAAGAATCCAAGAAAAATAAATTTGCTTTGAAAATTCAAGTATATCACTTCTTCAAATAGTAAATATATCAATTTCCAATGAAAACTTTCTTTTCTTGCTACCTTTACTAGTGTCTTTAGGACACTTGTTAGCATCTCTTATTTTTAATAAGGTAATTTTATTCACAGGAACTAGGTTTAACAACAGAATTCACATTCAAAAATCTCAAGAGTAATTTTTTTCATCATTCATAGACTAAAATAACAGAAAATGTATCTTTCATAAACTAATTTCTTTTGGCACAAAAAAATTAGATTAGGGGAAAACACCCCCCCTTACAAGGTCAGAGAAAACCACCAAACTCAACGAGGATTTAAAATGAAATTTACATATCGTCTGAGAAATCTGAGAATTGAAGTCAAGTTACAGTGATCGTAAGCGGAAGGTTAAACCAGATATGTCAACCCTTATTGGCTTTGAGAAATTAATTTGAACATTTACTCCATAACAGAAAGATCGAAAATTTATTAAGGAAACTCACCTTGCTGTGTCAAGAGCAATCTTCATCCTCATGTGCCAAGTCAATGCCGAGCCATGAGAAGGTCCTTCAACATAAACAAATTTTTCAGAAGAAATATATCACTATAATTTGTAATTAAGTGTCTTCGACTATGTAAATTAAAACATCAGATGCAAATCATGCAATATTTTACCATGTAACTGAGCTTCCAAGGATCCACTTTGCATCAACTCATAGACAATAAACTTCGTGTCCCCATTAATGCCACAACCCAATAAAGAAATTATATTTGGCTGCTGAATTTTACTTAACAAATCCACCTCGTTCTGAAAATTCATCTGACTATTCAATAAAACAGTGAAAGAAACAATTTTTCAAAAATCAGAGAAGCAACAAATGAATGAACGCTTGGGAATAAGAGGCATGACCACAAATTCTCTCTCAGCATTTTGAGTTTCACAGTGTAGTTTCTTGACAGCAACATCCAAGTTATCATCCAATTGAGCCTTGTAAACACATCCAAAACCACCCTCACCCAAGATGTTACTTTCCTCAAAATTATTTGTCATTTTTGCTATTTGCTTACAATCAATTATTGGAACAGACCCCATCATACCAACCATCTTCACAGAACTCAAAGATGGTGCTACTGCAAGCCCTTTCTCTGCATCTTGACATTCATAAAACAGACCAAGGCAAAAAAACAGAGAGAGAGAGAGAGAAATCTCAGACAACACCAAGTTAGCAATTCAATGTTGAATTTTCTTGAAACCCAGAACAGAAAAACAGGAATAAGATAAATGTAATAGTGCAAAAATAAATAAAAACCTGAGCTTTGAACATTTTTCTTCCTATTGGATTTTGAAGGGTATTTCCTATGATAAACCCAGAAGCATAACAAACTCAAAATGACAGCACCAAGTGCTGTGGTGGTTACGGCGAGAGCTATTACCATTTTCTTGTGCGAGTGTTTTCGGTGCTGTTCCTCCCTCACCTGAATACCTAATCAACATGGAGAGTATATAGCAGTGAGAATCAAAAATAAAAAAATAAAAAACAGAATGAATCTTATTAGCTTAAACCATCAAGGTAACGGAGTTTAAGCAAATGTTTAGAATCCAAATGATGAGAAATAAGAGAGCAAATTAAAGTTAAAAGAAATATAGCATTCTCATTACGTGATGGTTTATAATTTTGAAATTAAAATTTGGAACTGTTGAAGCTCGATGTCATTTGAAGAAACATGTAGCCAGAGAGAGAGTTGAATGATGAGTACCTGGGGAGAAAGCAGACATGGATGTGGAAAGTGGAGTAATGGGTGAGAATTGAGGTGAAGAAACAGGAACTGGTACAACAGAAGAAAGTGAAACAAGAGTGTCTGCAGCGACGTGAAACCAAATGGGTTGGTGAAAAATGAGAAGCATGAGAAGAAGCTTCGTTTTCATTGTTCGTGTTTGTATGTGGTACTCAGAAAGTAGAATTCATGAAGAAAGAGATATGTGGAAGGGAGTTTGTGAATTGTGAAGCGGTATATGTAAGTTGATGGGTGTTGTGATTGGGATCTTCAAGCCTTGACTTGCTTTTGGATTTTACAAAAAAAGTACTTTTTTTTGTTATCGTTCGAAACTTCTTTTGAGCATTCTGTGTCTCATGGTCAGTATTATATTTTGGGTGTATCTTTCTTTCTGGAGAAGGAGAAGGAGAAAGTGGGGAACAGACAAGAGAGAGAATTTAATACTCAGGTGGAGGGGGAAGCAAGGGCACGACAAACATGTGCAGTTGTGCCTTACAATTTAGTTGCTGCAAACATGTACTTTTCCTCTTTTCTTTTTCCCTTTTCCTTCCTTCGTGTTAAAAGTCTCATGCACCATCTCCATCACCAGAAAATAAAACGATTATGCTCGGAATGCTTGCATGATAGCAGATCCACAATACTCAACAAATACCTATACAGCAGAAGAAAAATGTTATGTTTTGTTTCTAGTCGGTTGATTTGGTTTCCTGTTTTTATTAACACTTCAACAAAAAAAAATATCACATTGTTTTCATTTCCTATTTTAATCGTGTCAGTTTGGATCCAAGATTTTTTTTTGTCAAATCTAATCCAAATCGAACCAATCAAATTTAATCGATTAGTATACTAAAACACCCCAAATCCGATCCAAATTTATTAATATTTATCTGGTAAGTCATTTTGCATGAGTGAAATAGCGGGAAGAGTTTTATTGACTTCAAAATAATATAAAAACATTTTAAATAAGTTTCAAAGTTTCAATTTCTCCAAAATCAGTTTTTAATTTGATATAAAAAATTATTTTTTTCAGAACTTATTATAAAAAACCAAAATTACTTTTGCATTTGGATATAATTATAAAAGTCCTTTTTATTTTTTCTGCCTTTTATTGTATCTCTCATATAACTATGTTTTTTTTTTATAAGAACCGTACCCCCTCATTTTAGTTTCTGATAAAAGTAAAAAAAAAAAAAACTTTTTTAAAAAATTCTGTTTTTTTTCAAAATCTTATTTAAACAGCTATATTTTAAAAATAATTTATTCAATAAAAAGTACTCTTCTTAGTTCATCCAATTGAAGCATATCCAAACATAAAAACGAAAAAGAAAATAACAAAACTAAGTACCGCAGGAAAGAGATTTGAGAAGTGCTACACTGCTACTTCCGTTCAAGGGTAGTAGAAGTAGGCATGACTACGAGACTTATGGTAGAAAAATAACACTCATCGCGTGTTAGGTAGAGTATCGATTTGAATTTTGGTAACTAATCACGTCAGTCCAACTTATACAAGTTATTATTTATACAATTTATTTTGTTGGTTTTCCCGTTTTAAAAATAATTTTAAGTAGGATTATTATTAATATGAATTAAAAGTTAATATTAGATAGTGATCGGAGAGGCCCAAAGTAGCTGAATGCCCGACCTAATAATATACATACTTAGTCAAATTAATCTTTTAATCGAGTAAGTAATATCATGAGAAACAGAAAAAAATAATGTTTTAATCCTTACGGGTTACAGCTATTTCAATTATAATACAAAACTTTCTTCCTTTTATTTGTTTTTTTATCTAATTTTTTAGGCAAAATTAGTTTTTTCATCACTTATTTTAATTTTTTTTTGTCAAGCTAGTCCTCTAAGTTTGATAACGTTAACACTCTTATCCTTTCTATCATTTTTTTCTCTAACACCGTCCAAACTTCAATCAGTTTCTCTCTCTTCTTTTCTCTTTCTCAATTTTGATGAGATCCACCATTTTTGTTGGTGAATAAAGCAGCATGGCCATTTTTTCTATCACTAAACCACTCGGAATGCTGTTGTTTGAGTATGTCAAGTCGACGGTCGTCCAAGGGAAATAGAAAGAAGAGAGAGAAGGGAGAAGAAGATAAAAGAGAGTGGTCGTGATGGTTTGACTCTTTTCGTGGTGAAAATTGTGGATCACGTCAAAAAAAACCGATGAAAAAAAGAGACAAAAAGAGAAAAGGGAAGAGAGTCGAGAGAGAAAAATATTTTTTATTGATCTGGAAGTTGCGATATGATAACGATGTCAACGTATATCAGTATAAATTATCTAACTTGACACAACAAATAAAAGTTAGGGAAGAAAATGAAAACACTAATTTTTCGAACTTTTTAATTAATATCACAGAAAGAAACGGTTTTCCCTTTGTTTTTTGCGGTGAGTAAATGAAGAGAACTTGATAAGTCTTTTGTTCATTCGAGTCAGTCACTTGACAAGGGAATAGGACGCCTCTGCTTGTCTTCTTTAAAAGAAAAACTAAAACCAAATAAAAGAAAAAACAACGAAAATGATTAAGGTTCAAAATCAACAGATAAAAAAATGATGCATTCCAATTACACAAGTAAGACATAGTTGGAGATGTAACACTTGCTCAGATCGTCATGCTTTAAATACTCTGATAAAGCCATGCATTACGTAGCGGCAACAGAATAATTAAAACCGTTGGTATGTCATCTAATCTAATTAATATCATAAACCTAAACGTACAATTTAAAGAACAAATTGAAGAAATAGCATTTGTCACTGCAAAGAAAAACTCCTCTCATTCTCTCGTCTCCCTCACACTCTCATAGATGGCGGCAGGGGTGATTTTGGATTATTTTGACCTAAAACCATTCATTTACTTCGCTTTTTCTCTTCTTTTCTTTTCATAAGTGGGTTTTTCACATAGATCTGGTTCTTTTGTGTGGGTTTTCCACATAGATCTGGATCATTTTGTGTTTTTTTTCCTTGTTCTTCGTAGTCTTGGTGTGGCTTTGTTTGGTTTCCCGTCTTAGTACGGTGCTGTTTGATTTCCGTCTTGGTGTAGTGTTCTTTTGTTCCATATTGACAGATCTGCTTCGATCCATCACAGATTTGATCAAGACTTGGGTCTCCATGCTACAGATCCGGAAGCATGGATATTCCGGTGACTTTGATGGTGTCATTTTTGTAGGCAACTTAACTTTGATGTATTAAACTTTTAACCTGGGTGCTGTGAGTTTGTTCGAAGTTTCATCCTTTTTTATTTTTAGCAATTTTGGATCTGTATTATCATCGATGTATTCTATCAATTTGAATGAATGAATGTCTTTCCTTATTAAAAAAAAAAAACAACAAATTGAAGAAAGCATATCGATCTGGAGCTTCCTTCTCATTTAAAATAATGAGAGAGAGTTCACAGTTCAATGCGACAATAGAATTTTGAAGATGCATGCCAAAAAGAAAATAGAATATTGAAGATTTTAGTGTTTTATTCAAGACTTCCAACGCCCAAGGTGGAGAATATCTGCCCCATTTTAGTCTCCAAATGCTTTCATACGAAAGCAATTTACAACTTCTGTTTTAATAATTTGTTTAAGCATATTTGCCATATATAGTCAGAAAGAGTTGCGAGTTGATTAAGTTAATTGGTAGGTGTTAATCAAATCTATAGTGGAGTAAGTATGAATAAATCGACCCCATATAGCTTTTAAGATCCTTTGTCGTCTTTCCTTCCTTTTTGGATTATTATTATTATTATGGATCGTGTCATCTTTTAGAGGGATGTGAAACACCAAATGAAGGGGTAGATATAATTCAATTCCAAATTAAGATTGGCTAAGGAATGCATGAGATTCATGATAAGATATATAAAAAAGACATGCAAAATTCATTCATATGATCTACACTTCAGGTTATACAATTGTGTTTTTGAAATCTAACTCGTTCAACTTCTCTAATTAAGTATTATAATATATCAGCGATATTAACCAATTATATATAAAGAAAATAGTCAAATCTATTTTTTGATTTGATTATGCACCAAAAATCTAAAATTTAACTAAATAGAATTTTGAAAAAGATTTAATTGTTATGCACTATTAGTATAAAATAAAATTACACTATCAATTAATCATAAATTATCACGTTATAATTAGATATTTTGACTCTTATGCCAATTATTTTAAAATTCACTCATATCATGATTTATGATTGATTCACAGGATTAAAAAATTTAACTTACATTGCATAAAAATTAAATTTCATTTTGAAAACTATAATCAGTATCACAATTTATTTTTTAATTTAGATTTTCAGTAACCCGATAAAATCTCCCTTTCATCGGAAAGGACAGTGTTGGGTATGTACTCATTAGTTAGTTTAATTTTAAAATATACTTTTGAATTTTAAATTTTTACTTTTTGATACCATTATTTAATTATAGGTCTATAATTGAGTAATAAAATATAAAAAAGTATAACAAAAATGTATGAAAATTAAGAGTTAAATTGTTATGTATTGTCAGTATAAAGTTTTTTTACACTGTCAACTAATCATAAATCAGGATATCAGTGACTTTTAGGATAGTTAGGATGAGAGTGAAACATTTTTTGTTGAGGCGACAATTTATAATTGATTGATAGTGTAAAAAATCTTTACACTGATAATGCATACCAATTAAATCCAATAATTAAACTCAAAATTACATTATTATTTAATTACATGTTATCTTAATGGATTTAATTGGTATGTACTATCAGTGTAAAGATTTTTTATACCGTGAACCAATCATAATTTATGACATCAACATGACATGTAACTTTTAAAGTAGTAAGGATAAGAGGCAAACATATTTTATGATGCGTCAAGTGCTGATTAATTGACAATATAAATTTTTTGTATAATGACAATGTATACCAATGAAATGCATAGTTTATTTTTAGAGTAAATCCGTAATTTGATATCTGAAATTGTAAGGTCGTATCAATTTAGTCTATGTGTTACTTTGGTCCCTGAAATTGTAAGGTTTGTATCAAGTTAGTCCCTTACAGAGGGACTAGATTGATTAACATTTGATAACTTCAGGAATGTTTTTGGAATTTAGAAAATGACAGGGACCAAGTTTATACAACCTTTTAATTTTAGGTACCAAATTGGGGATTTACTTTTATTTTCTTATGTATAGTTAATTTGATAGTTTTTGAGTTTAATTGTTATACACCGTCAGTGTAAAGTTTTTTACACTGTCAACCAATCAGAAATCATGTTATGGATGACTTTCAAGGTAATTAGGATAAGAGCTAAACATTTTAGTTTATGCGGCAATTTCTGATTGGTTGACTGTGTAAATTTTTTTTACATTGACAGTGCATACCAATTAAATCTATAGTATTTTACGAACACCAGGGACGGAAAATAGTAAAACAATATTTAACCCTAAACTATCGCAGTTAACTACATAAATGTTTATTCGTTGAGCTAATTAGTATCTTTAATTATTAGTTTAATTTGTTATTACAAATAATATAGGAATAAGTAATCTAACCGTGATTGGTCGTAATGAAAGTGGATTAAGATCTCAGACTACCTTCACTTGCAATTTTAAGGGTTCGAATTTTGGCTTCATCACTCTAAAAAGGGTTTTACCTAACCATCACCTCTGACCCGAGTATTAATCTAACAATTTGTTCGTGTGGATATCTAATCAAAGACCAAAAATAGGAACAAGTAACACTATAAGAATTTATTAGTCATAAATTTAAATTATAGCACATAACATGGGAGAAAGAAAAAGGTAAGGTGATTGGCAAAAGTGTATCATATTCATGAATGCTCTGCAGGAGTCGAGTGTAGCCGTGTTGGTAGGGTGATTTTAAGATGCTCCCTCTTTCTTTAGTAGTTAGGCAGCATCAAGCACATTATTTATTTATTTTAACCCCCGAAGTAAGTTTTTTTGAACCTATTGCGACATGGGCTGGATCTGGGCCCAAGTTCTTCCTCGAAGCTTAATGGACCTGGTCCCTTCCAAGCTCACCGATAACGTGGAGGGCATCAAGTCTGGAAAATGCAGCAGCGCTCAAGAAAGGGCGCAATACAAGCGACTCAACGAGTATGTCGTTGTCAATTATTGTAAGGATTCGTAAATCGTAACGAGAGTTGTGACTGGCAAAACCCTGGCGGAGTTGGCGCACCAGCGCGGTAACCATTGCAGATTGGTATTATAAAATCAGAGAGATCCGACAATTCAAGAACACAATACTTTATATATCATAAACACTTTGTACCCCCTCCGAGACATTACTTAGAGTTTAGTTCCAGGCATAAAAGAACCTATATTATTTAAAAAAATATATGTATATACTCAAAAGTTATAATAATAATATCAAAATAGTTACCCTATTCCCATCCCCTTCGACAATAATGGAGACATCATTGGAGGTGGTGGTTGTGTCCGAAATGGCTAGCGGCGGTGATTGCCTAGGGTGGTAGCGATCATTAATAGCTTTTATTTTTTTATTTTTTTTTGAAAATTCTAATCAATACGGTTATGCACTGGTTAATAAATTTAAAATGATAATTTTTTATTGAAAAGTTGTTATTGATTCCTTAATAATACCCCTAATTATAATTATAATCCAAATAATAAAATCTGGTAATTAATGGCTGGTGAGAGCTCAAATTAAACTAGGGGATTAATGATTATTCGTAACCTATTAAATCCTAAACAAAAGCAAACTACACTACCCTATCAAAGAGGGTCCCAGATATAAATCTAAAAACATATCAATAGTTTATTGGTAAAAAAATATATTGTTAAAATAAAGGTGCCATTATATATGAAAATTGTGTAATAGTTTGTAGGATATGTGCTATTATATATGAGAATTGTGTAATAGTTTGTAGGATATTTTTCAAATTGCTTTAACCCTACGAGGATATGTATGTAAGGGAAATAGATTTGGCGATGGAAGTTGAAAAATGGCATCAGAAAAAGGCAGAGAGGAATCGGATCATCATAGGCTAGGGCTGTCACCGAGGTTGCTTTTTTGACAGATGGGCCCATATAGCAAAGCCCGGCTATGATAAAGATGACAAATATTGTGCTTCACTACCAAAAAATGAACCGTAAAAAAAATGAACCTTCAGAAAAATGAACCTTCAATACATATTGCAAGTTAGCTTATGGCCCAACCCAAGGAACGGTCAAAATAGGGATACCATCGGCCGCCATAAACGAATGTCGGTCAAATGTTGTGGCCCACGTCGCATGAAGAGTGAGGACCCCTCGTAATCCTCATCTTCTTCACCAAAATGCCACTGGTTTTTCCTAATTTTACAACCTTAACAAGGGGTAGGAAGGAACATGTTTCAGGATTTAAATTGACCTTTGGAGTAGTCTTCACCTCCAATCCACAAGCATCTTTCAAGTTTCAACTAATTCTATAAGTCAAACATTGTGCAAACCATGTCCACAGTTAAACATGTGATACTAGAAAAGTTTAAGGTATTCCATAGTTTTGTCCATGCCTTTAAACCATTTTTAGCTATTGATTTATTTATCTTTTAAATTTTTAATTAATCAAAGATCCAAATTGTTGAAATACCAATCCTCAATCAATTAATTGGAATACCTTAGTCTTGCCCTATTAGTAATGCCACAGTCAATTTATGTTATATTATAGGTGAAGTAAATTTTCAAATAGAAGTTCTTCAAAAAATTTAACTAAAATTTACATAAATGAATCCTGAAATTATTTCATTAACATTATATTGGAGTAAAACATTTGAAAAATAAAGTTATACACTATCATGGAGTTAATATTAAGAGCAAGTTTGATAAGTCTCATCTAAAACTTATAGCGTATAGCTTATAACGGATGGATAGGGACGGGAATATGTCAGGCCGCTCATCAGGGGACTATGGTCGGACCTGTTTAAGACCTGCTTTGGCCTGACCTATTTAATAAAGAGGTCAGGCTTAGGCTTTTCAAAAAGCTTTTTTAATTAAATAGGTCAGGCATATATAAAAGCCTTTTAAGCCTGATAGGCCGACCCATTTATAAATAGATATAATTATATAAAATAATATATATATTTAATATAATAATAATATCATATATTATTTATTAACATAATATATAAAATATATATAGTTTATAATATTAAGTTTTTAAGTAAATAATAATAGCTTTTTTAACTAAACCAAGATTATTTTAGAAAAGATACAATTTGGCCTTTATTTATAAAATGTTGGTCTACTTCACATGTAAACTTTGAGAGATGTAAGACTAACTTCCAATGAAGCATTGTTGTAGATAAACCTTTTTTTATAAGTTTTCAAGTGGCTAAGTTATATGATTTGAATATATGATGTTAGTACACTTAAATATATGATTATGGAAGTCAAACACATGATAATAGAAATAATTTTCATTAGTACCGTTGTATATGGATTATACAAGACATATAAACTTTAAGATATCATGGAAGTCAATCAAGACATGTTAATACAAACAAAACATTTGTACTATTACCGTAAGTGAATTAGGTGGATTTCGTCAACTTCGAAGCAACTTTTTTGTTTTTAAGATAAAAGTTTATACCACTTCCATACTTTCACGTGATTTATGCATAATTAGATATAAAATATTGCAATTAGAGGTCAAAATAGGCTAGGAAGTTCATCAGAATATGGGTTGGAGGATGAGATTTAAGAAGGTGGAAGAACTTAATAGGTTGCACCACATGAGAGTTAGTCCCACATCGCTCAAAGTATAGAGGTGAAGCATGCTAACATTCTATAAATATAGAGCAAACATGTGATCAACATACTTACTTGAATTACTTGGATGAGTGTTTAAGAAGGCTCCTGGGGTGCTCCACATGATGCCTCCCAGTGAAAGGCCTAATCTACTAGTTTATTTTTACTTAGTATTTATTTGGCCTATTTTAAGGCATTTTGTACTTGCTTTATTATCTATTTAGAGATAGGCCTATTGCCCTATTTAAAGGCCTTAACCTAAAATAGGCTTTCAGGCCAAGCCAGACTCCTAGCTAGGTCAGGTCAGGCCTTAAAAAATAAAAATTGATCTATATCAGGCTAATAGGCCAGGCTCAGGCCTTAATATTGGAACACGGGCCATGCCTATTTATGTCAGGGCCCGGCCTATTCCCACCCCTACGGATGGGTTAGTAGCCATGTTTGATAAACGCATTTGTTATTAATGATTAGCATTTTTTTACAAATTTATATCATTTTTTCTAGATGCTACTTAGCGTTTGAGCTTATAATTTATAGAGTCTAATTTTTTTCCTTTTTACCCTTATTATTTTATTTTAATTCCACATTTACCCTCTTCAATTTATAAATATTTTATTATAACGTATTATTATAAAATACGTTTTATTTTATTCCGACTGTTACTTGATAATATGATACACACACACACACACACACACACACACACACACACACACACATATATATATATATATATATATATATATATATATATATATATATATATAATATAATATAATATAATATAATTTTATAAGATAATATAACATAGTTAAAATAGGTTGATTGGTCCTATACGTTTATTTAATTTTTCATATCGGTCCCATAAGTATTTTTTTTTTTCAAATTAGTCCTACATGTTATATTCCGTTTCCACGTTAGTCCTTTCCGTCAATTTCGTTCTAACGCTGTTAGTTTTGAGCTGACGTGACCATGATATTAGTGCGACACATGGCTCTTGATCTGACGCGGTAAGGTCGAAATTGATGGAAATGACTAACGTGGAAACAAAACATAACGTGTAAGACTAATTTGAAAAAAAAAAAAACTTATGGGACCGATGTGAAAAATTAAATAAATATATAGAACCATTCAACATATTTGCTTATAACGTATTATAAACAAGTAAGATTACCATTTATATAAAAAAAATTATAACTAATAACGTATAAATATTTTTTATATAAACCAACGTGTTATAAACAAGTGCTCAGAGGTTCAATCCTTGGCTTTTGTGTAAGGTAAAAATTTGCTTGGGAGATGTCAGCCCTTAAATGTTGTCCAATACCTCAGGAGATTAATCTCCGCAGTTGCGCACGGGGGATACCTTAGAAAAAAAACATATTTTTATATAATAGTAATGTTCAACGTTTATAATATAACGAATATATAATTTTTTTTTATATATAAACAACATTTATATAAAAAAGTATAAACACATGTCTTTTTATGTCATTTTATATTTATCAGCTAGTTTAACCGTTAGTTTTACCAAACACTTCCATACCAATAAGCTAGCTTATCCACTATCCGCTATCAGCTACCTTATCTGCTATCCGCTATAAGCTCGTCCGCTATCAGTTAGCTTATCCGTTATCTGTTAGTTTTATCAAAGAGGCTCAAACTCTCATAATTGATCGATAAATGTATACAAATATTTAAGTAAAATCAATAGTTTAACGATATTGATTAAAAAATAGATTTTATTTTATTTTATTTTTTTTACTGAAAAGATATTTTTTTTTATTAAAAAGTGATATAATTAAAATATTAAAAAAATGGTATATTTATCTTCTTTATAAAAATCTATTATTTATTGATTCCTTAATTAATATTTTTAGAACACCGTGGCCCGGTAGGTAAATACTTAATAAAATTAACTTAGACGGAACCCAAACGGGGTTGGCCTAGTGAAAGCATGCTTTGTCCGAAATGTAGAGTGAATGTGTACAGGGATAGTCTTCAGCGAGAGGTCTCCGATTCGATCCTCGTCTAATGCAAAATAAATCTCTTTCAGAGGCCGCCCTCATGTTGCTCCAGACTTCGAAACGGTAGCTCACTTCCTAATATTTTTTTGTAAATAAAAGTTAACTTAAGAGAGAATTTGGGTAAGATTAATTTTTACCTAAAATGTTGTTTTCAAGATAAAAACTGTTTTTTCGATAGAAACTAATATATTTAGGTAAACTAATTAAGTTGGAAAACAACTGCTTTCATGAGAACAAAAATTGTTTCTAGAAAAGCTAGATTATTTTAAAACCAAATATTCTTCTCATTTCACTCCTACAAAATTAACTATCAAATAAATATTATTAAATTATACAAATAACTTAATTTTTTTTTTTATAATTTACTATGTAAAATAATTTTTTTACACAATCCAAATAAAATAAATTATCTTAAAATCTCATTTTAACAAAAAAAATAAAACATAACAATATTTTATTATAATCAATTATTAAAATAATTAACTTTTCACAACTAATTCAAAGCTGAAATGTATTGTGTAATGATATGTATGCTTTTTGTTTGTTTGTTTGTTGGCTCTTGATGAATGATACTTCCATGGTTTCCATTTTCTCGCAACTTGGAAACAACAAATCAAACAATAAACAGATGAAACAAAATGGCAATGGTGGTAATTAGTTTCAAGTATGAGGATATGATTGGAGTTTGGTGATAATGATGCCACGGGATATTATGAAGGCACGTCAGATAGGGAGAGCCAGCCAATAAATCAGCGTTTTTCGTTGAGGGGATAATTATCCACGCGTTCTCCAGATCGTGAGAGTCACCTCTGTGTACCGCGTCCTTCAACCATAGAAATTATTATTTTATTATAATAATAAATGGTTAATTATTATTTTATTATAATAATTATCGTTAATTATTATAGGATTACACTTTTAATTTTTCTTTTCCCATTCAAGCATTGAAATTAGCTAATTTACAGCTTGAAATGCTCTACCATCAGGGTGTAAAGGAATTTGATCCGATCCGCAAATCCGATGGATCTGAACCGATTTTGACGGTTTTAATCGGATTATCGGATCGAATTGAAAATAACAAATTCGAAGGAGATTGATTCGGATATCAGATTCCAAAAATAGGAACCAATACGATCTCAACTTATCCGAACCCTTTAAAAATAATATATTATTAATAAATTTATTTTAAGAATTTTTTTTAACAAAATTAATATATATTAATATAATATTAATAGATTATGCTTAAAAATTAATATTAAAAATTTATGTTAATCTGTTTTTATTTTATTTTTTTAGTAATTTTCGAGATTAAAGTTAAAATAAGTAAAATATTGGACAATTTGATGATCCGATCTGAACCACAGATCGGATTCATGGATATTTTTTGTCAAAATCCGATCCAAACCGAACCGATCAAATTTAATCGATTCAAATGTTAAAATATTGCAAGTTCGATCCAAACCGATCTGATTACACCACTAACTATCACTATGTAAAATATAGCTATATGATGCCAAACACTTTAAAGAAACTACTAGTTGAACTTCAACCCCTATCCTTTACAATTATTTTTTTTTGGTAAAATACAATTTTTATTTGGCCATTTAGTTAAATGACAAGAATTTAATTGTTATGCACTGACAGTGTAAAATTTTTTACACTGTCAATCAATCACCAATCATGGTATGAATGACTTTTAAGATAGTTAAGATAAGAGTCAAAAAAATATGCTGACCTGATAATTTATGATTGGATGTATATATAAAAAAGCTTTACATTATCAGTATATAAAAATTAAACTACAATAGTAGTATGAATCTCTTTTACATTTTAATTTTGAATTTTTCATTCAATTGGAAAAATTTTTATTAGGAAAAAAAAAATTGAATACTTTTTTGGGACTAATTAACCCTTTAAATTGGCTGATAATGCGTAAAGTCTAGCAATATTTTAATTTTAAAATCTTACATATTCGATTTAGTTTCAATAAACTAATACATTGTTTATATGTTATTTAAAAATAGTAAAAAGAATTCTAGCACCAGTACGGCAATACCACATCATTGAATTAATTTAACTATGATCATAACAATTGCTTATTTATTTTTTGCATGACAAGTTAACACAGGGATTGATAATAATGTAATTTGAATTTTAAACATAATTTATTGTTCTAACTTATCAATGACATCTGCTTTCAAAAACAAAACTTATCAATGATAAGGTTACGTGGCGAGAACGCATTAGAGGTGACAGTGAGAGAGAGTGTTGCTCCTCGGAAAAAAGACTCTGTTCTTAAGCCGTGTTGCTCCTCGTTGAAAAGACTCTGTTCTAAAGTTCTTAAGCCGCCTCATTCTACATAATAAATACCTACGACCCTTGCGCGCATTCATTCATTCATTCTTTGAAATCTCAAAATCTCTTCTGTCCTCTTCGATCTCTTCTCTTGTTACAAAATCTCTTTCTCTCTTTCTTCTTGTCCTTTCTGTGAGATGGGGGGTGTTGCCGTTCTTCAACCCCGGGATTGTCTCAAAAACTCGCCTCCTTCAAATATGAAACTCCCCAACCCAAACCCTAAGACTACTCGGAGCACCCGTACCCACCCTAACCGTCCCAAGCGGAAGCATTCAACCCGACCCGCAACCACCTCCAATCCCAATCCTCAAGTCAATAAGCTAGTCATGGGTCAGGTCAAAATCCTGAAACGCGGTCAACAACTAACTCAAACGACGCCGGTTCGACAACCGGAGACGGTTAAGGAGGATTTGCTTTCGACCGAAAGAGACGGTGGATTGTATGCGGGATCTTCGACGGTGGTGGCGTCGCCGCCACCTAGCTCCGTTCCGTTGCCGGATTTCCTTACTAAGAAGATTGTGGCGGTGACAGGTGCCACCAGTGACCTACCCAAGATGTTGCGTCTCGATTTTTCGTAACCGTATCTGTTACTGTTGGAAGGAGGTTTTGATTCACAGTACGTAGTTGTTGGTGATTGGAGCCTTGAAGCCCTCGATCTTCTCTTATTTTTTCAGCCAGAATGTCGAGTGCGAAATACCTTTCACACAAGCTTAGCTTTTATTAGGAATAGGAATAGGAGTACATTTCATTTACATTTACATCTGTTTGAAAGAAATAGGTGTTTAGGACTTTTTATTGTGTTGATTGAAAGGATACGCTTCTGTATATCTATATAATAATTCTATGTAAGTATTAGGATATAGAAGAAGTATTGACCTCTTCTACTTTATGCATTTTCTCTAGTGTTTCTGAAATGTAATGTTTTTTGGTTAGATTATTAGAAGCTGTTTTATGTACACAATTTCATCCTTCAATATGATAATTCCTGTTATTGATGATTAATGGCAAAAAAAGTTATTGTGCCATCGTTTATAAAATTTGGAATTTAAATGTTTGCTTTCTGGAACGGAAAGGTATCAAACATTCCACTTTGTTGGAATAGAAGTTAGACTTGGAGATAACGTAACACAACAGGGATTAACATTCTTCGAGCAGACATATGACAGAAAGGAAAGCAAAAAGCCTTGAGGGTGCATTGTTCACCAATTGGCCCGATATTCCATTTTGGTTTTTACAAATAACAACTAGGGTTCCTTTTTGTTTTAGATCATAATAGAATTGATTTTGAAAAAAATGAGTCTAAGAATTGATTTTAAAAAAATCGAGTTTAACAAATTGATTTATGCTTGGTAATAATATTTTAAAAGTGAGTTTATAGTAATTGATTTTATTTGGATGATAAAGTAAAATTACTTTTGAGGTATAAATATAAAGAATTTTGTGAGTCCTACACCAAAAATCAATTCATTTCAACGGGAAAACCTAGAAATTCTTACTTATCCTAAACTCAATTCCATCTAACCCATAATTTATTTTTTTCAACACAATTTGGTAAACAAACGCCCTCGAATTTCCAAAATCACACCTACTTTCACTAGAATCAAGTTTGGGATGCCCACAATCTAAAACAAACAAGCACTAACAAGTTTGGTTATGGAGTTCATAGAATATTTTGCCAAGTCTTTGTCATATCCAAACTGCTCAACCCATTCTTCACTCTCAGCAAAAGGCTTTCACTCCATCGCAACTAGATCATGAACCATGTCGCCAGTCATTTGCATTCACCCCTACATAACAACAGGTTGCTGAACACTTTGACCACCGTCAACACTCTTTTGATCCAACAAATGAGATTTTATTAGCAATCTGTTTGGCGTTAACGTCAGAACGCCACAGTCGACTCAAGCTTATATGGACAGTATGTACACATTTGATGTTCCATCATTCCCACACCAGGTGGTCGATAGTTCTTCAACGTCGTATCTGGGGAATTAAGAGATGATCCGTCGCTGTCTCCCGCAAATCAAAATCTCAATGAGCAACGACCTGCAGCTGATGTTAATTAAGACAAGACATTATTTAATAGAATACATTTTTGTAATACTTTTTTGTAATACATTTTAATTAATGTTTTTATCATATTATTGATTATTATTATTATTATTATCATCTAATTAATATCCAACATAATTAATTAATTAAAAATTTAATTAATAAATTTTAAACCATAAACCATGACCAACATGTGGTTGATCCGAGTGATAACGAGTTTGGACCCCTTAAGTAAGTGATCAGGGGGTCGATCCTTGACTCCTGTATATGGAGAAAATTTGGTTGGGAGAGGTCAACCCTTAAATGTTGTCAAGTACCTCAGGGGATTAATCTTCGTAGTTGCGTGCGGATGATACCTTGGGAAACCAAAAAAACCATAAGCCCTAAAACCCTGAAACCATTAAATTTAATAAAAATTCAAAAAAAAAAAAAAAAACCTAAGAGAAGCCGTGTTGGGCAAACCCAACTTCTTAACTACATTTTTTTTTTTAAAATTGGCCCTTTGAGATGTCGGGGTGGCCAAACCTAACTTCTATACTACATTAACAAAAAAAAAAAATTAAAAGATGTTGAAAAGTCGTTGGTAGAGGGAGGAATTTTCAAAGGGAGAAATTGGAGGTATTTGTGTATATAATATGGGGAAGGGGGTATTTGGGGATTTTTTTTGGGGTTCCAAAAAAAAAATCCTAACTTTGTATGGAAAAAGTCAATACAAGAATAAGCTCAATGTTGTAGAGATAAGGATATTGCATTAGATAAGTGGATACATATTTAACAAGATAAGATTAGGAATAAATGAATTATATAGAAAATTGAAGTAGCACCCATCGTAGAAAATATGGCAGAACCTAACCTTGGGTGGCTTTGATGTATGTAAAGAAGACTTGTAGAAGCGGAGGAAGGAGAGTATAGCAGATGAATAGTTTTCAATAGTTAGAGGTAATGGTGGAAAAAAACTATAGACAAAATCATTAAAGAAAATTTAGTTTTAAATTATTTTTCTATAAGTTGTTGACTGCATATATATGATTTGATCACAATATAAAAAAATTTAAGCTGCCAAATTCATCAAAATTTAATTAGGGGTGTCAAACGGATGGATTGGATAGATTTTAATTCGGATTATAATGGATGGGTCAAAAATAATCCACCAATCCATTTCGATCCATTAAAAATATATTAAAAAAATCCAATTCATCCATGACCCATTTAATAAAAAACCATCCAACCCATCCATTAATCATTTATATGGATGGATTTCCGACCCATACATTTTTATTTTAATATTTTTCACATATAGCCTACAGATTGGGTCGGCCGGTCGACTGACGGACTGGTAGGCGGTAAGTGGTAGGTCGGTCGTGCCCGTCTGAGGTTATGAGAATATTTTTTTTAGAAAGACTTTTAACGTAATTGAATAGATTTTAGTGCTCTACTTACTATTGTCTGCATTTCTGATAACTTTAATTTTGCAAATTCTGTTATATAGCAATTGTTACAGAAGTAGCATCCAGCATCTTAGGTTTTCAAGAAGATATTAAGATTAGAAAATTGTGCTACCAAAACTGATCTAGCCTTATTTCAGTGGGGAAAACTTTTCTACAATATTTTCTCTAAATAATGATTTAAAGACATGTAGATCCCACGTGGGGGGAAAAACTTTGACTTCATTTTTTTGGTTTATGAAAAATATTTTGGAATGGATAATAAAAATTTTCGTGGTCCAACGGATTTACAAAAAGCAATTGGACGGGTTATGAACCATCCATTAAAAAAGTTCCAACCCATTTGTTTTTTTTTTATAAATGGATGAGTTAGATGAATTTTTTCATGGATGGAACATATGGATAATTGATCCATCGATTATTTTGCCAATCCTAAATTTAATATTATATTTCATGTGGACGATATGATTTGTGTATGCTATGTTTTATAGTTATTACAATATTACAATTGTCATGCTTTTTTCCTTGAGGTGCATAACAATTGTTATGTTTAGTAAGTGTTTGTTTTAAGGCAATTATACTCATTTGAAGAAACTTGGAATCAATTCTAGGTGTGTTTAATGCGTTTGTGTATTTTGTAATTGTCACAAATTTATAGATTGCATGACTATTTTAAGAGAATAATTTTTTTTCTTAACATTTATGGCGTCTTGCTCAATTGACATTTTTCCAGGATTTTATTTATAAGTTGAGCTATTTTTTTTTATAATTCATATTTGTTTTAACTTTTTTTACTGAATCGTACTTATGTCATTTTATTAAAAATTAAAGTAATAATACAATTGGGAATATGATGAAAAACAGTGAGACATGGGTTTAATAGGGGTATCTTAGCTAAGCTATCAGCCACCTTATTAGCTCGTCTCTTAACAAACCCAAAATTGAAATTTGAGTTAAAAGAAAGAAGATTAGAGCATTAATCTATAATTGCCTTTAGCTCCGAAAAGTCCTTCTTAGAGGTCTTTAACCCGTCAACCATTGTTTTGGAGTCCACTTCATAGAGAACCTTGTGGAGACCAAGAGAGAAAGCTCAGGTGATAACATAGAGGAGTCCAGTAGCTTCACCTTCTGGAACAAGATTGCAAGTGTTGAGCCAGGAGGTGCAAGCTAGGACGAATTTACCATGCTCATCACATATGCATATACCAAACCCATTTTTGTTAGATTCCTTGAAGAAAGTTGCGTCGATATTCCATTTAAGGAAGCCATTAGGAGGAGGAGTCCAGGAAGGGATATGCATGTTTTGTGTGTGATGCTTCAAATGAGGAAAGAGCCCCTTGGCTTGAAGCTAATCGCTATGGTATAAAGATGTTGTGAAGACCACTTGATTAGAGTTATAATCAGTGTTGTCCCAAAACTTTTCATTTCTTCTACGGTAGGTGCTCCATATTGTCATGGCAAATTTGTATCTATCTTGCGCGTTAAGCCGAGACAGAAGATTGAAACACATATCAATTATCAGCGAAGGATTCAGCAGACAAAAGAGCAGCATTAATAATACTCGAAAGATCTTGAGCTTCCCAACACATAATACTCAAGGGGCATGTAAAGAATAGATGTCAGGAATTTTCTACATCACTGTCACAAACGATACAAGTGCTAGGACAAGACGCACCTCTCGTTTGAAGCTTTGCTCTTGTTGGAATACAATCTCTGTAACCACGCCAGAGAAGTAATTTAACATTGTATAGATTGTCGCGTTATATGAAGATTGATTTTAATAATTTAAATATATTTAAATTTTATTTTATTTTATATTAATGATGTTTATATTAAAAATTAGATTATTGAGACTTCCTTTTTTATTCTCAAATTCCAAACAACTCTTAAAATTTACATTGACTCAAATCATCATTATTAACACGCTAGTTAAGTGTTATTAAAAAAAAAACAGGCTAGTCAAGTGATTAAAAAACGCTAATTAATTTTATTTGGGAGCATAATTTTTTTAAAAATATTGATATAGTTACATGTCAAAACTGTCTATACTTTCTGATACAAATTAAATCAAAACTTTTAAATTGAATTTTAAATTTGATTCTCAAATGTGACTAAATTTTCAAATAGAAGTTGTTTTAAATTATTTTACTAAAATTTAAATAAATGAATCCTAAAAAAAATTTATTAACATTATATTGGAGTCAAACATTCGATAAATAAAGTTATACACCATCAATCTAACATGGAGTTAATATTAAGAGCGTGTTTGGTAAGGCACTTCAACGAGCTTATAGCGGATAACTTATGACGAATGAGAAAGTAGTCCCGTTTAGTAAGCGCATCTGTCACGAGCTTCTAGCGTTTTTTCATGAGCTTCTAGCGTTTTTTTTCAGATGCTACTTGAAGTAGCATTTGAGCTTATAGCTTATAGCGTTTCATTTTTCTTTCCACTTTTATCCTTATTATCTTCATTTAATTCTACCTTTATTCTCTTCTCTCTCTTTTATGTAAAATCATTAATGAAGATGTCCTTTTATGTCAATTTATATTTTTCAGCTAGTTCAACCGCTAGTTTTACCAAACACTTTCACAGAAAATAAGCTACCTCATCCGCTATCCGCTATAAGTTATCTCATCCGCTATCCGTTATAAGCTATCCGCTATCAGCTAGCTTATCCGCTAACAGCTAATTTACCAAACAGGTTCTAACTCTCATGTCTCAAAAAAAAAAAATTATTAACTCTCATAATTGATCGATAAATTTATATAAATATTTAAGTAACTTCTAATCAGTATTTTAAGGATATTGACTAAAAATAGGAAAGATATTTATTTATCAAAAAGTGATATATTTAAAATATTTAATTTTTGACAAGAATTTAAATTGGAGTTATAAATAGCCTTGATTAAGGATATTTTAAATCGGAGTTATTAATATTTTAAGGATATTGATTAAATTTTTTTACAAGAATATAAAATAGTTTAACGATATTGATTAAAAAATAGTAAAGATATTTATAAGATGACAAAGTGGGTCAACCCGCACCGTCATTAACCCACCCAAAACGGGACGGGAAGGGTCAACCCGTTTTAGACCTAATGGTGGGTTGGCGGGTTGACCCGCCAAACATATAAAAACATAAATTGGGTTAGTGGGTCGGCAGGTTGACCGGCTATAAAAATAAAAAAATTAACAAAAATCATATAACATTTCTTTTTTTGGGCAATCTTCATATCATTTCTTAAATTATTATTAAAAAATTGGAATAATCTTATCTTATAACATACAATTTGTGTTACAAAAGTAAATACATTATTTTTGTAGTATAAAATAATTCCAAGTAACAATTAAATAATATTAAATTAATAAAAGAAACGGTTTTTTTAATATGGCGGGTGGGGCGGGTCAACCCGACCCGACCCGCCACCAACCTGTTTCCGGAAGGGTTAAACTGGACGGATCAAAGTGGATTAGTGGGTTGAGAACCCCAACCCACTCCGCCAAATTCTGGCGGGTTGACGGGTTTACCGGCGGGTCACAACCCGCTTTACCAACCCTATATATTTATTTATTAAAAAGTGATACATTTAAAATATTAAATCTTCTTTATAAAAATCTATTATTTATTAATTTATTAATTAATATCGTTAGAACACCTTTACCAGGTAAGCAAAAACTTAATAAAATTAACTTAGAGGGTATTTGGGTAAGATCAATTCGTACCCAAACTATTGTTTTTATGATAAAAACAATTTTAAAATAGAAGCTGATATGTTTGGATAAACTGATTAAATTGTAAAAACAATATTTTTATGAGAAAAATGTTGTTTTTAGAGAAGTTAGAAATTTGAAGATTATTTAAAATTTGTTTGATTATTTTAGAATCAATAACATTATTCTTATTTCAACCTTGCAAAACTCTATCAAATAAATATTATTAAATTATACAAATAACTTAAAACAATTTTTTTTAATTTACGATGTATAGTGATTTTTTTATAAATCCAAACGAAATAAATTATCTTAAAGTCACTTTTCAACAAACACATCTAAACATAAAAGTGATTCTATTATAATCAATTATTAAAATAATTAATTTTTCACAATTAATACAAACATACTTATTAAATGAGCTGTTATGTATTGTGTAATAATGATATGTATGCTTTAGGTTGTTTGTTTGTTGTGTGATGCTAAACAAGTTAAAGAAACTAGTTGAACTTCAACACCTATCCCTTACTAGGGGTGCAGATGAATCCGATCCGCGAATCTGATGGATATGAACCGATTTTGGTGATTTGGATCGGATCAACGAATTAGATCGGATTTAAAATATCAAATTCAAAGGAGGTCGGTTCGGATATCGGATTCCAAAAATAGGAACCGATCCAAACTCTTTTATTAACAAAATTAATATATATATATATATATATATATATATATATATAAAATAAAATATTAATAGCTTGTACTTAAATATTAATATTAAATTTAAAAATTGAAGTTATTATAATTTTTATTTTATTTTCTGTTATAATATTAGAAATTAAAATTTTAAAAATGGGTAATTCGATGATCCAATACGAACTAACCCGATTTTAATCGAATCGATTCGAATACATGATTTTATCTTTTTGCAAATCCGATCCAAACCGACCCAATTACATCCCTATCCTTACAATGTTTATTTGGCCATTTTTTTTTTTTTTTGTTGACTAATTTGGCCATTTAGTTAAATGACAATAGTTCTATGAATCTCTCTTACATTTTTATTTTGCATTTTTCATAAATTTGGATGAAGTTTTATTAGGAAAAAAATGATTACATTTTTTGGGACTAACACTTTAAATTGACTGATAATGCGTAAAGTCTAGCTATTTTTTAATTTTAAAATCTTATATATTTGTTTTTATTTTTACACACATATTTGATTTAGTTTCACTAAATTAATACATTAAATAGTAGTAAAAAAGAATTCTACACCAATAACACATCATTGAATTAAATTAACTATGATCATAACAATTGCTTATTTATTTTTTTCATGATAAGTCAACACATGGATTGATAATAATGTAATTTGAATTTTAAACATATTTTATTGTTCTAACTTATCCATGATATCTAGGGATGACAATGGATAATGGATTCAATGAGTATCTGCAAAAATTATCCATGATAGGTAGGATAATTACCCATTTAATAGATATGGTTATGGATGTGGGTAATTACCCGCAAAATTGAGCGGGTGTGGGTGCGAGTACTCTAATACCCACTCCGCCCTATACCCGCATATATATATAGTGGGGATCAAGTTACTCTAAATCATCACTCTTCATTTTATTGTAATTCAATGAAAATTAAGTTATTTTTTTAATGAATTAATATAAGTCATTTTTTGGTAACATGATATAGGTACGAAATATTCACCATTGTTTGCAGTGACTAATCTCCGTCGGGGAACCTGTTGGGCACACAAGGTGGGTTCTCCCCCCAACCCGGTTTTCTCCATACACAAGAGTCAGGATTCGAACCCCTGATCACTTGCTTAAGGTGTCCGAGTCCCTTATCACTCGGACAAACCACATGTTGGTATTTAATATAGATAATTTGATTACAATAAAATGAAGAGTAAGGATTTGAAATAACTCTTTTATAGTTATTTTTGGGGTAACTTGATTCCCAATATATATATATATATTAAATTTAAGAAAATAAAAAAACTTAAACCTGGCTAACTAGTTTCATTATTCCTTTTTGTCGTAATTCTGGATCTGTACTCTCTTCTTCGTTCCATATTGTTTGAATTTTAGGTCACTCTTCCTGGACTCTCTTTGCTGCCATAGTGTCACTCTCGGTGTCTCCATTCGACAATTCGGGTATTCGACCCTTTCAGGCTTAGATATATGATGACGTATAATTGTAATGTGAGAACGTACTAAATTAGCCTAATTTGTAATACATACTTATATTCTCCTCATTTCTCTTTTGATAATATAAATTTCTTATTCTATTTTCAAATATCCACAAATTTCTTATATTAATATACGGGTAATAAGTACGGATATGGATATTTAAATACCCAATGGATAAGGATACGGATATTAAAATTTCTGCCTATATGAATATGAATTCAGATACCAATACTATTTTAAAATGCAAATACGGGAATAGATATTATAATATCTAATACCCTACTTATTATCATCACTAATGATGCCTTCTTTCAAAAACCAAACTTATCAATGATATCCAGTGAAAAACACTTATCCTTGATATGGTTACGTGGCGACAACACATTGGACGTGAGAGTGAGAGAGTTGCTCTTCGGAGAAAATACTTTGTTCTTAAGCCGCCTCATTCCCTTAACTTATTTTTTAGTTTTAATTTGGTCTTTTTTAATTTTTAAAAATTTCAATTTGATCCTTTAACTTGTCTTTATTAATACAAGTTAGTCCTTTTCGTCAATAACATAGCAAATGAGTTTCAAATTGGTCCTTTAAATTATTAACAAGTTTTAAATTGGCTCCTTAACTTTTAAATGAGTTTCAAATTGGTTCCTTAAATTTTAAATGAGTTTCAAATTGGTCTTTTAAATTATTAACACGTATTACACTTTCGTCACTTTTTATTATATCATTGACGGAGGGGACTAACTTGGATTAACAGAGACAAATTAAAGGACCAAATTAAAACTTTTAAAAATTAAGGACCAAATTAAAATTAAAAAATTAGATATTTTAGCCTAATAAATACCTACGACCCTATACATCCTTCTTTGAAATCTCAAAATCTCCTGTCCTCTTCTCTTGCCTTGTTACAAAATCTCTTTCCCTCTTTCTTGTCATATGAGATGGGTGTTGCCGTTCTTCAACCGCAGGATTGTCTCAAAAACTCGCCATCTTCCAAACCCATAATAGTGTCTCCTCCTTCAAATATGAAACTCCCCAACCCAAACCCTAAGCCTATCAAGTGCACAACTGCACATCGCAGAAGAAGAAGAAGTAATGGAGAATTAGAGCTTTATGCTCACTAATCTCATTATCAAAACTGAGAAAAATAAAATGTAGTCAGTTGATCAATTAACTTTACAAAATATATAGTAGCAGAGGGGCATCTCCCTTTAACTGTCATGCTAACTGTCTAACTAACTTAACCGTCTAACACTCCCCCTCAAGTTGGAAGATAGATGTTGAGCAGACCCAACTTGGATATAAGAGTTTGAAACTGAGGGCGAGCCAGAGCCTTGGTGAGTGGGTCAGCCAATTGTTGATGAGTGTTGACATGTATGAGGTTGATGAAGTGGGACTGCACATGTTCGCGGATAAAGTGGCAATCAATGTCTACATGTTTAGAGCGTTCATGACTCATAGGATTAGAGGCCAATTGGATAGCTGATTTGCTGTCACAATAAACCATGACTGAAGGCACTTGGAGTTCAAAAGTTCTCAGTAACTGGCGAATCCAAAGGAGCTCCGAAGTAACAGAAGCTAGAGCCCTATACTCTGCCTCTGCGGAGGATCGAGCTACTGTTGGCTGCTTTTTAGATTTCCAGGCGACCAAGGCTTCACCAATGAAGATACAGAAGCCAGAAGTAGACTTGCGGGTAGCTTAGCAGCTGCCCCAGTCGGCATCAACATAGGCAGATAGGCGCAAGGATGATTTGGTGGGGAAGAGAATGCCTTGTCCAGGGGATGTTTTAAGATATTGAAGGACCTGATTCACAGCATGAAGATGTGGAGTTCGCGGCTTGGCCATGAACTGGCTTAACCGATTCACAGCATAGGTGATGTCGGGCCGCGAGATAGTAAGATACATGAGCCTACCAATCAACCGTCTATAAGCTGAAATATCAGTGAGAGGCTCACCATCCAGGTCATTCAAAGGAATATTTGGATCCATGGGAATGGGAGAGGGTTTAGCAGAGATGAAACCAGTATCTTGTAGGAGTTGGAGGGTATACTTTCTTTGGCATAAGTGAATGCCTGTGGGAGATTGGGCAATTTCCAGGCCTAGAAAGTATTTCAAGTCACCTATTATTTTCAGTTTCAAGCTCTGCTGCAGCAAGCTTTGGACCTCCTTTATTTTAGTGGTGTTGGACCCGGCAAGGATGATGTCATCCACATACACCAAGAGGATGACCAAAGTCTGACCCGAGCCCAAAGAGAAAAGGGAATGATCACCAGGGGACTGTACAAAACCATGCTGAGTGATAGTCGAGCTAAACTTGTGGAACCATTGCCGTGAAGCTTGTCTCAAGCCATAAAGGGACTTGTTCAACTTACAAACCAAATTTTCCCCCTTAATTGGATAACCTTTAGGCAGTTGCATGTAGACTTCTTCAAACAACTCACCATTGAGGAAGGCATTGTTAATGTCGAGTTGAACAAAACTCCAATGTTGTTGAGCAGCTATAGCCAACAAAATTCTGACTGTGGTAAGTTTAGCCACTGGAGAAAAAGTATCTGTGAAATCGATGCCGGCTTGTTGAGTGTAGCCTTGAGCAACCAAGCGGGCTTTGTACCTGTCTAGGGACCCATTTGCATTGTATTTGACCTTATAGACCCATCTACATCCAATGGTTTTCTTTCCTGATGGCAAGGGCTGGACAGTCCAGGTATTGTTTGCTTCCAGAGCAGCCAACTCCTCTGCCATTGCATTTCTCCACTCTGGATGAGGAACTGCCTGATGAAAAAAGGAAGGCTCAAAGATAGTGGAAACTTGCAGGATATAGTCTCTGTATGTGGAAGACAACTGATCATATGACAGGTGTGCTTGGATGGGATAAGTAACTTGGCACTGATAATCTTGCAGATAAGAAGGAGCTCTGGGGACACGAGCAGTCCTTCTGAGGGTTGCTAACACTGGTGGAGGAGCAGGAGCAAGCTGTTGATCAAGAGCAGGGTCTAAAGGGAGATGTACCGGAGGTGGTTGAGGACTGGAAGAGTCAATCACTGGTTTAGGAATGACCACATCAGAGAATAAATCACTGAGATGGGGCTCATCCCTATGAGCTGCAGTGGAATGATAGGGATAAATGGACTCATGGAACAACACATCCCTGGAGATGATGAATTTGCCTTGTTGAATATCAAATAGTCTGTACCCTTTGATGCCCGCAGGGTAACCCATGAAGACATATGGAGTAGCTCGAGGATTAAATTTGTGCCGCAGTGATGGAATAGTTGAAGCAAAACACAAACATCCAAAGGTGCGAAGAGCTGCATAATCAGGTAGTTTTGAGTGCAACAACTCATATGGAGATTTATCATGGAGACTGGTAGAGGGTGTTCTGTTGATAAGGAAAACTGTTGTAGTAATGCACTCTCCCCAAAAATGTATAGGGACTTTGGACTGAAAGAGTAGGGCTCTTGCCACATTGAGTAAGTGTTGATGCTTCCTTTCTACTATTGAGTTCTGCTGAGGGCGATGAGGGCAGGAAAACTGATGACTAGCCCCAACAGATTGCAGAAAAGAAGTCAGCTGCAACTCCTTGGCATTATCAGTACGAATCGCCTTAATAGACTTATCAAATTGAGTCTTTATAAAGGTAAAAAAGCACTGAATCATGTGAGGTGCATCGGATTTATGCTTTAGTAAGTGCACCCAAGTATATCTTGTGCAATCATCCACAATGGTCAGGAAATATTGCTTTCCATCAAGTGTAGGTGTGTGGAAAGGTCCCCAAACATCACAATGTATTAAATCAAAAGATGATTCAGCATGATTGTTATGAGCTATAAAAGGTAATCTATGAAATTTAGACAAGGGGCATGTGGGACAAGATTGAGTACTAGCAGTAACAGGGAACTGTAAAGACATTTTATTGCCAACAACGGTAAGAATTTTATCAGACAAGTGACCTAATCTTGCATGCCAAAGGCTAGGATTGTTTACAGGAACAGCATTACAGTGATCAAGAGAAGGTAAAACAGACAAAGAATCAGTTTTATTGGAAGTAAAGAACTTATGTGTTTGTGTGGCAGGATTGAAAACATAGAGGCCTCCATGAAGGTCACCCTTTCCAATCACCTTCTGCTTTTGTGTGTCCTGAATGAAGAAATTTGTGTTAGTAAAAACACAGGAATATTGGGAAGTACTTAACAAAGAACTGACTGAAAGTAAGTTTATGTGAAATTCAGGTATGTACAACACATTGTCAAGAATAAGGTCAGAACTTAAAGATACTGATCCTATGGCAGAAACCGAAATTTTAGACTTGTTAGGTAACATAACAAATTTGTTTGACAACTGTGTATAAGAATGAAAGAGAGCTAAAGAGGAGGCAATATGAGAAGTGGCACCTGAGTCTACTACCCAAGTGTGTGACACAGTATTGCTAGGGGAAAACTGAATGGAATAGCTCATACCAATAGTCGAAAGATCTCCTGAAGCAGTGTCTGGGAGGGAATTGAGAGCCATCTGGGTTTGGATATACGAAATCATTTGTTGGTACTGTTGATTGGTCATCTGAACAGAGGGATCGGGACCGACATCCTGAGCAGGGCCACCAACCTGATTAACCAATGCTTGAGAGTGTTTGCCCTTCTTGTAACCAGGAGGGTATCCATGCAACTTGAAACATTTGTCCTGAGTGTGTCCAAGAATGCCACAATGAGAGCAAAGGGGTCGATTCTTTTGACCGGTCTTGGGCTTGGTCCCAGTCTGGAGAGCAAAAGCCAATTGGGGATCCGCTGCCAAACCATTGCTACCAACCTCTTTTTGTGCCTCTTCTTGGAGCATCAGGGAGTATACTTTGTTGATAGGTGGAAGAGGATCCATCATGAGAATTTGACCGCGCACATGGCTATAATTGTCATTGAGACCCATCAAGAAGGTGAGCACATACTCATTCTGGAAGTGATCAATGAGGGTTTGGACGCCACCACATGTGCAAGTGTGGACTGGGCGATATTCACCAAGCTCTTCCCAGATAGACTTGATCTTAGTGAAGTACTGCAGCACAGATAAAGAACCTTGGGTGCAATTGAGCAAATCTTTCTTGAGGCGAAAGACACGAGGACCATTTCGTTGTTGGAAATGTTCTTGAAGATCTTTCCAAATGGCAGCAGCATTAGAGGAGTAAATACTAGCCGAGATCTCTTTGGAAACAGAATTAAGAAGCCAAGATGCGACAATGTTGTTGTTGCGGAGCCAAGTATGATGAAGAGGATCACCTTCTGGAGGGGCGGCAATGGAACCATCGAGGAAGCCAAGTTTGTCTTTGGCAATGAGGGCCATCTTCATAGCACGACGCCATGAACCGTAATTCTCACCGGTTAACAACTGAGAAACGAGAATGGTGCCGGGATTATCAGAAGGATGAAGGAAATAAGGGTTTGGTGGATTCTCCATGATCAAGAAGCGAAGGAAGACACCAAAGAAAACAGAGGAATGCGGAAGAAGAGGACTGGGAAGGAGGAGATCCTTCAAGCAGTACACAAAAAATCACCTGATACCATATCAAGTGCACAACTGCACATCGCAGAAGAAGAAGAAGTAATGGAGAATTAGAGCTTTATGCTCACTAATCTCATTATCAAAACTGAGAAAAATAAAATGTAGTCAGTTGATCAATTAACTTTACAAAATATATAGTAGCAGAGGGGCATCTCCCTTTAACTGTCATGCTAACTGTCTAACTAACTTAACCGTCTAACAAAGCCTACTCGGAGCACCCGTACCCACCCTAACCGCCCGAAGCGGAGCCAATCAACCCGACCCCCAACCACCTCCAATCCGAACCCTCAAGACAATAAGCTAGTCATTGGTCAAGTCAAAATCCTGAAACGCGGTCAACAACTAACTCAAACGATGCCGAATCGACAACCGGAGACTGTTAAGGAGGAGTTCCTTTCGACGGAGCCTTTGACCGAAAGAGACGGTGGATTGTACGCGGGATCTTCGATGGTGGTGGCGTCGCCGCCACCTAGCTCGGTTCCGTTGCCGCATTTCCTCACTAAGAAGATTGTGGCGGTGATAGATGCCACCAGTGACCTACGCAAGATGTTGCATCTCGATTTCTCGTAACCGTATCTGTTACTGCTAGAAGGAGGTTTAGATTCACAGTACGTAGTTGTTGGTGTTTGGAGCCTTGAAGCCCTCGATCTTCTCTTATTTTTTCAGCCAGAATGTCGAGTGCGAAATACCCTTCACACAAGCTTAGCTTTTATTAGGAATAGGAATAGGAATAGGAATAGGAATAGGAATACATTTCATTTACCTTAATTAGATCTGTTTGAAAGAAATAGGTGTTTAGGACTTTTATTTATTGTGTTGATTGAAAGGATAGGCTTCTGCATATCTATATATAATACTATGTAAGTATTAGGATATAGAAGAAGTATTCTCCTCTTCTACTTTATGCATTTTCTCAAGTTTTTCTGAAATGTAATGTTTTTTATTTGATTATTAGAAGCTGTTTTACATACACAATTTTCATCCTTCAATATGATAATTCCTGTTGTTGATGATTAATGGCCAAAAATAGTTATTGTCCCATCCTTTATAAAATTTAGAATTTACTGTTTGCTTTCTTGAATGGAAAAGTATCAAACATTCCACTTTGTTGGAATACGAGTTAGACTTGGAGATAACATAACAAAACAGCCGTTAACATTCTTAAATAAGTCAGAAAGGAAAGCAAAAAATATTACAGGGTGCATTGCACACCAAAATGGCCTGATATTCCATTTTGGTTTTCAAAAATAACAACTAACAAGTTTGGTCATGTTCATAGAATATTTTCCCAGGCTTTGTCATATCCATACAGGTCAACCCGTTTTTCACTCTCAGCAAAAGACTTTGGATATGAAATGTCATGCAGATTCAATACCGGAGAATATTGGAGCGATTTGAATAATATACCAGCATGAAAGGAGTTAAGAAAAACACAATCATCAGCATGCACCCTTAGTGTGTTTGCGACCCAGCCATCTTTTGGTGAGAGAAAATTTGTATTACTCTGAAATTCTGTAGTTTTTCCTTATTTGAATTGTTGTGTATCGTAATATATAATGTTGCAGCAGATGCTTTGGCAATTTATCTGATCAGTCTTTTCTTTATTGCCGCAGATGTAGGACAGCAGATAATATTTTATCTCCGAGGAGTTTTGCCAAGGTAATATGTTCTTGTTTGCACAAGCTTTTAATTGGATGCAATTTATTGTTAGGTTTGACTCAATTTCCTTATAAGATGTTATTTCCCTATTTTTGAGTTGTAATTATCAAGATATAAGTGTGATATATGCTCTTCTTACCGGGAAACTAATGATAGGACGGTCCTTATCTTCATGGTTGTCAAAATCCTAATAATTGTAGAATAACACGATTCTACATGTTTCTCAAGCCTCTGCTATCCTGATGCCAACTCACAATGTATTTTGTTAGGATTGTGTGCAAGATTGTAAAATTGCAACGATCTGCGTTTCTAGCAAGTCACCTGAAAACTGCATAACACTATTGGGAGTGTTTGTGATGTAGGGCAAGAGTGTCGGAAGGATTACGAGAATAATAAGTAGATAGGATTCTACCAAGGAATAGAGAAGGATTGGGAGAAAAATGAGTTAGACACAACCAATGGGCTGGTTCTTCTGGTGTATTAAACCAGGAAAGAAGAAAGTTCTTCTTGATACTAGAAAGCAAGTACTTTAAACCCCAAAATTGTACCCTTATGACTACCCTGATGTTAACTAAAACTTCTTAACCACATCTTACTAGAAAGCAAGTATAATAAACCCCCCAAAATGTACTTTTACTACGAAGATAATCTCATTAAAAATCTTTCAGGCTTACAGTTAAAATACCAGACCTCTTAAATAGCATAAACCCATAACCAAAATCTATGAAAATTAATTTAAAATATTTGAAAATTATAAAAATAAAGTACTAATGATTTCAATTTCCATTGCTCCTGCATTACTGCTTTTGTAAGTTTGTCTGTGCTTTTCCCATAATGGATCTTGTCATATGAAATTTACACATGACCTTGTCATGTGAAGAAAGACCAATAGTGATTTTTTTTTAAATGTTGGATCATTTTATGGTATTCATAATTTCATGTAGTAGTACTGATGGACCATTTTGTTGGCGTAGTTTGGCTATCAAGGTAAACTTGGTGGCTACTGGATGATTACCATTAACAATGCTATTACAACTGCTTAGTGTTTTTTTAGGGGGGAAATAAGCGTGCCCCTTTATATTCATTTCAATGGGACGGAAATTAAAGATATTCAAGGAAATCTGCTGTGGATGGAAGTTGCAGAACAAGAATGTCCTAGAGTTTATGTTAATGTCTTTTTAGTATAGGTATTTTGGAATAAAAGAAATAGTCCGTATCATGAAAGCATCCAATCTTGTACTCACTGGCTTGCTGCCATTTGCTTGCAATGAAAATCTTTATACCTGGTTGAATAGGCAAATGTGACTTCTTTTGACAGAGGTCAAACCTGTTTTTAGTCACTTTTGCTTGTGATTATGTTTCAATTTAGCAAATATGTAAATGACAAAAAGTTGCAAGTGCAGAAGAATCGGTAGATGTTTGACTATTATTTTCCAGTGTAGCAATTAAATGTTGCATTTCCGGACCATAGTACAAGAGTCCACAAGAGTGTAGAAGCTATCTTACATTCAAATTCAAATTAGATTTTCTGTTACTGCTAGCTGATAGTTTGTTTAGATACTAGATATAGTGTATTCAAATTATGATCATATCCAATATGGTTGTATACATACCTGTATGTACTCTTGATCATTTTAATAAAACATCACTGATTATTCAGTCTTTATATGGTATCCAGAGCCCTCATTGCTTAACAGCTCTTTTTTTTTTCCATCACCATGACTTCTGCTACCTCCTCTGCAACCACTTTCACTCAATCTTCCTCTTCCTCTTCTCTCATTGAATTCAACTTGCCTCCAACCTGCCTATTAAACTCAATGGCACAAACTATCCTACCTGGTACAACAAATAATGCACCTTCTCTCTGCCAATAATTTAGTTGCATATGTCACTGGCGACACTACCTGTCCTCCCAGCCAAAACAGGTACTGGTGCTGCTGCCACCGACAATCCGGATTATCTCCTTTAGTGTAGCCAAGATCACCATGTTTCTCTTGCTCTTCTTGGTTCCTGTGGCCCTGAGGCACGGATTGTTATGGCATCTGCAGCCTCTTCTGCTGATGCGTGGTCCAAGTTGAAAAAGGCTTATGCCAACCGTTCCCGTGCTCGTGTTATGTCACTCAAGGAACGATTATCTACCATTTCTAAAGGCTCATCTAGCGCCCATGGATATCTTCTTACATTCAAATTCAAATTAGAATTCTAGCTGATAGTTTGTTTAGATACTAGATATAGTGTATTCAAATTATGATCTTATCCAATATGGTTGTATAAATACCTGTATGTACTCTTGATCATTTTAATAAAACATCACTGATTATTCAGTCTTTATAAAGAGTAACTGGCATAACTGCAGAAGCCGCAATTTAATCTAGTACCTGTGATGGATCAAGATATATTTTTGCTTGATAGTTAGTAATTATTGTTATGAGTTCGAGTTAAAAGTTTACTGAGATTAAAATGCTGCAGGTGGTTGAAAGACTTTGTTTTTCAGTTTAGTTGTTTTGTTATCTTTGAATAATAGTGGAAGTCCTATTCTGCTGGGAGTTGTTAGTGTTGACCAAGTCTTTAGGAGTATCCCTTAAATGTAGGAGTCGTGATTTAGTCATTGTTTCAGTTTGTAATCGTTGATTTATTTTTTCTGTTAGTTTTTATTTGCTATTTAAGCAAACTGATCAGTCAATAAAAGGTACTTGCATTCCAGCAATTTCTCTTTCCTTTACTGTTTTCTGTCAAGTCTATTTTCTATCAGTGGTACTAGAGCCCCACTGGGCCTGGGGTAGGAAGAAAGCAGCAGCTTTCAAATTTGCAGCAACAAGTATCATGGCGACGGAATCAAACTTTGTGCAACCTGCAATCCCAAGTTCGATGGTCATTATGACCATTGGAGTTTGCTCATGGAAAACATCTTGCGGTCAAAGGAGTACTGGTGTGTTATTGAAAATGGGATCAGTGAAACGACAGCTGGAGTTGCACAGACAGAGGCTCAACAGAGGAAATGGAGGAACTGAAGCTGAAGGATCTCAAGGCAAAGAATTATTTGTTTCAAGCAATTGATCGTGATCTCTGGAGACTATTCTCCAAAAGGACACATCAAAACAAATTTGGGACTCCATGAAGCAGAAATATCAGGGGTCCACAAGAGTGAAAAGCCCGCAGCTGCAAACTCTTCGCAAGGAATTTGAGATTCTCCACATGAAGGAAGGGGAGTCTGTTGATGAGTATTTTTCAAGAACACTTTCAATAGCCAACAAGATGAGTGCTCATGTGGAGCAAAGAAATGAGCAAGGAATGTAGCAAGTAGGAGAAGACCTGCGATCAATGACGTCAAAATTTGATTATGTGGTCTGCTCAATTGAGGAATCAAAGAATGTTGAAGAAATGTCCATAGATGAATTGCACAGCTCACTGTTAGTGCATGAACAGAGAATGAAGAGCAGCTACGTGGAGGAGCAAGCATTGAAGGTATCCACAAATTGGAGAAGCACAGGTAGAGGTCGTAGATGGTTTCGAGGAAGACGAGGAAGAGGAAAAGGCAGGGAAGCTTTGATGTGGCAGAAGAGGCTTCGATAAGTCCAATATTGAATGCTATCGATGTCATGAGTGTGGTCACTTAAATTCTGAGTGCACATCCAATTTGAGTTATGGTAGAGGAAGAAGACAAATTTTGCAGAGAAAGAAGAGAAGGAGGAGAAATTTTGTTGATGGCATATCATGAGGATACAAATACAGATGTGTGGTTTTTGGACTCTGGTTGCAGCAATCATATGTGCGGTAACAAGTACTTATTTTCAGATTATGATGACCTTTTCAAAGATACTGTAAAGCTTGGAAACAATGCCAAGATGATTGTTGTGGGGAAGAGTAACATCAAGCTAAAAAATGGAGGCCACATTGTGAAAATTTGTGATGTTTTCTATGTCCCAGAGTTGAAGAGCAATCTCATCATAATGGACAGTTGCAAGAAAAGGAATACACGGTCATAATGAGGAAAGGGTGCTGCAAAATCATGCATCCAGAGAAAGGGTGATAGCTCAAGTTACCATGACAACAAATCGTATGTTTCCTCTACACATCCATCACGATACTCAAACTTGCTATACTATGCAAATGTCAGATGTGTCATGGTTATGGCATATGCGCTATGGTCACCTTAATTTCAATGGTTTGAAGACGCTACAACAAAGGAGCTTAGTGACAGGTCTTCCTCATATTAAATTCTCCTACAAGAGTTTGTGAAGAATGTGTAGTTGGGAAGCAACATCGAGACCCAATTCCGAAAGCAGCAGCATGGAGAGCTAAAAAGGTACTGCAACTTTTTCATTCAGACATATGTGGTCCTATCAATCCAATCTCAAATGGGAACAAAAGGTATTTTAATACTTTTACATATGATTTTAGTAGGAAAAACTGGGTACTTCTTGGAGCATAAGTCTGAGGCTCTTGATGTGTTTAAGAATTTTAAGACTTTAGTGAGAAAGAGTCTGGGAAGGAAATTAAGATCTCGAACTGATCGTGGCGGGGAATATAACTCAAGTACATTCATGAGCTTTTGTGCGTCCTATGGCAATTCGCATGCAATTGACAACAGCCTATTCACCACACAGAATGGGGTGTCCGAAAGAAAGAATCGCACTATTCTAAATATGGTGCGAAGTATGTTGAAGACTAGTGGGATTC